>OY728135.1:241361817-241872817 GCA_963277665.1 Viscum album
AAGGGTCCCTGATTTCATTGCTCGATGGAAGGGATTAACATATTCCTTGAGTTTAGCACTCCCTCAAAAAGAATTATTGCCAATCTGTGTGGAAAATCTGAGTGACGAATTATGCACGCCGTTAATCCCTATAAAATACACAGGAGGGTTTCGAGACCTTACTTCAATCGCTCAGTAGATTGAAGATTCCCTTATACAGGCTAAGGCTAAATCTCGTGTAATTCCATCAGCTCCAGGATGGGGAATGGGTAAAGCAGAAACTGCTACAGTTATGCTTAAACAAGCACCTGTACCTGTTTCTACCTCAAAACCTTCATCTTCTCGAAGGGCTCCACCTTCTGAGCTCCAACAACAAAGGACTTTTCATCCAGATGATCAACGAGATCAAAGACAAAAACAATTTGAGGATCTGTAGAGGAAAACTTACTCTTTCTGAAATTAACATGTTCCTGGTTATTTCATTTCAGCTCTAGAAAACAATTTGGTTCAATTATCAATGCCCAAGAGGCCAAACAAGAAAGGAGATGAAGACTGTCCCAATTATTTCCCTTTTCATCAAATGTTGGGGCATCCCATCCAGGAGTGTTTTGTCTTCAAAGACCTCCTGCAAAAGATGGTCGACTCGGGACAGGTCACATTGAAAGGCTCCTCAGCCCAGGTAGCATGTGTCATTGCTACAGTTCCAGAGGATGAAGATTAATGGCAAGAAGTCAAAAGAAAAAATTCACAGAAGTATGATGATTGGATGGTCAGGAAGACAATCAATTGAACTCATGCTATTTTGCAAAAAAAATTAATGAAACCAATTGTGTCTTTTCCCATGAATGTTACGGAAAAACCCTCTTCATCAGAGGGAAAGTCCTCAAAGAAACGGCATGATTTAAAGAAAGAAAAAGAATTAGAAGAAGATGAGTATGTGTCAAAGCCTATGTTGTCTTTGAATTTGGCAGATTTCATGCCATCTACTTCAAAGCCATGGTCACCGCCTCACCAAACAGCACAACCTAAATAGGTTAATCAGGCAGAGTCTTCATCAGATGAAGAGTTAATCTTTGGTTCTGTTAATATGATTCAATTAACAGATCCATATGCCAGTTGCAGTTTCAATTTCAATGAGCCAGAATTACCTATATCAAACAGAGGAATTAGAGGAAGTTCCAGGGGCTCAGGATACAGGGGAAGACATGGATCTTTTAGAAGCCACTATTCCAATTCTACCCCTACTAGAACTGTATACGAAGTAGAAACTCGTGGTAGAGCTCTTCAGCGAGATCAGCAAGAACAAGCAATTTCTTCTACCAATAGCAATTTCAGTCCTGGAACAGTTATTTTGGAATACCGGTTGAAGGTTCCATCTTCTTCCAATCATCAAGTAAATGGATCTAATCGGTCTAATCTTCCAAAACCAGGAATATTGCCAAATCCTATCCCAATACAATATGCATCAACTTCCAAAGCATCTGCTTCCAAGGTACCTGCTAAAGCACATATTCCTATTGGGAAACACAGACCTCTGGATCAAAATTATGACATATTGAAACACTTGGACCAAGTGCCAGCTAAGTTATCAATTCTGGATGCTCTGAATCTTTCAAAAGATCTTCGGGAAGCACTCATCGAGGCTTTGTCAAGTCCTCAAGAGTTTGAAACTGAAATTGCTGCAGCTGAAGTCTATCACATAGAGAATAATCTTGCAGAATGCCATGCAATAATATCTTTTACTGATGAAGATGAAGATGATGTTGTGCATGGACATATTATACCATTGTACTTGTCTGGCAAGGTCAATGGCATGGATGTTCGAAGAGCTTTCATTGACAATGGTTTAGGGGTCAACCTCATGCCCATTCGTACACTTCGTCGATTGGGCCTCACAGAATCTAATTTATCTCCTTCTACCATGATGTTACAAGGATATGATAAAAATGAACAAGAACTACTGGGAAAAGTTACACTCAGAACTCATTTTGGAGATCTTGTATCCAATTTAGATTTCATGGTTGTTGATCAAGACTCAGCCGTAAACATCTTACTTGGAAGACCCTGGCTACATCAACACGCAGCTATCCCTTCATCATACCATCAATGTGTCAAATATTGTTTCGATGGTCAAGTTGGGACATTGTATGGTGATAAGGCCCCGTTCAAGACATGTGAGTCTCAATACATTGAGGCGGAATTCTATCACATGAAGAAAAGGGAGAAATCCATAACAAAGAAGATTACCAAAGTTAATGCTCCATATGGTTTGGAAAAAATTCCAATAATTCCATTTACACATGTGAGTACAGATTATGTGTTGCCTATCAGTCAAATTGACAAGATAGACCCAAATCAAAATACTCTTATGGAAAGATCCATAATGTCAATTACGGCAATCGAGCCACACAACATGGGAGAAATTGGTAATCTACCAAGCAGTGATGAAAGCAAAAATGGTGATGTCTTCATTTCATCTACTGAAATCCAAAAAGTCTATGCTTCTCCAATTAGGCCAGAAGAAGTTATAGAAACATCGGAGTTGAACAATGATGTCGATTCTCAATCCATCATCTCCTCTTTCTTACCCAAAGAAGACCCTTCATCATCAATCGGGTCGGAAATGGAAGCTTCTTCTTCAAGATATGAAAATTTTGACATCTCTTCGGATCATGAGAATTCTACTTTATCATCTAATATGAAAGTAGAAAAGGAAGAAATAACACATGATGAAGAAGAAGAGGAAGATCTCAGAGATGCTCCTCCAGCATTTGAAGATGGTATCTCTACCACTATGGATGAACTCAGAGAAATAAATCTGGGTACAAAAGAAGATCCACGCCCCACTTTAATCAGTTCAGCCATGACTCTTGAAGAGCCAGAGATGTATGTTTCTTTTATAAATAAAAATAGAGATATATTTGCTTGGAACTATACAGAAATTCCCAGGCTTGATCCTGATGTTGCTACGCATCATTTGGGTTTACCAGAAGAACATTGAGGATTTAATCAAGCCGCGAGAAGAACACACCCAACTTATACTTACAAAATTGAAGCTGAAGTGGATAAGCTTATCAAAGATAACTTCATCAGAGAAGTTCAATATCCCAAATGGTTGGCTAATATTGTCCCTGTAAAGAAAAATAACGGACAAATTAGAGTTTGCATCGATTTCAGAGATCTTAGTCGGCATTGTCCTAAGTATGATTTCCCAGTTCCGATTACAGAACTTCTAATTGATGCAACAGCTGGATATGAAGCACTTTCCTTCATGGATGGATATTCTGGATATAATCAGATCCAAATGGCCCCAGAAGATGAGGAATCTACAGCCTTCAGAGCCCCTCAGGGTGTGTTTGCTACCGGGTAATGCCCTTTGGCTTAAAGAATGTATGTGCAACTTATCAGCGTGCCATGCATTGTATCTTCAAACCCTTCTTAGGGAAGTTTTTTGAATTCTATGTAGACGATTTGGTAGTTAAATCCAAACAATGTTCTAATCACTTGGATGATTTGGAAGGCATCTTCTGCAAGTTTCGACAATATAATTTGAAGATGAACCCCTTAAAATGTGCTTTTGGGGTACCCTCAAGAAAATTTCTCGGCTTTGTTGTACGCCATCATGGTATTAAAGTCGATCCTGAGAGGACCAAGTCAATCCTTGGTATGTCACCTCCTCAAAATTTGAAAGAATTAAGAGTAATTCAAGGACACTTAGCCTATATTCAGCGTTTCATCACCAATTTTACAGGCAAAAGTTTACCCTTCACCAAATTGATGAAGAAGGGAGTCACTTACTAGTGGACTAAAGAATGTCAAGAAGCATTCGATATTCTCAAGAAATACCTCTTGAGTCCACCGGTAATCATGCCACCTGTTGAAGGAAGACCACTTATCCTCTACGTGACAGCTCTAGAGCGATCATTGGGTGCCTTTCTTGCTCAAAAGAATGATGTTGGGAATGAAAATAGCCTTTACTATCTCATTCGAACCATGCTTGAAGCAGAAACCCGGTATTAATGTATTGAGAAGTGCTTCCTGGCATTAATCTTTGTAGTTCATAAGTTGAGACACTACCTGCAACATCATGAGGTCCAATTGGTATCTCGCAATAACCCGCCCAAATTTATCCTTAGTCGTCCAATTCTTACAGGATGTCTAGCAAGGTGGGCAATTATTTTGCATCAATTTGACATTCAGTGTGTGTCTCAAAAGGCGATAAAGGGCCAAGCTCTGGCTGATTTCCTGGCTGAACACCCTTTAGTGGAAGATACATCTTCAGATATTGAACTCCCTGATTAGGAAGTCTTCTTTATTCAAGGAAGACCTCAGGAAAGGGAAATGTATTTTGATGGTTCTCCTAGAAGTCCAACAGGAAGGAAAATGGAAAATCCTAAATTCAACAAAGTTGGCTTAGGAATTGTACTCATTTCTCCAGAAAAGGCAGTATTACCTTATTCCTTCTTATTGTGGGAAGGTGGTACCAATAATGAAGCAGAATACGAAGCTCTCATCATAGGCTTGGAATTAGCGCTTCAAGCACAAGTGAATCACTTAAAGGTGAAAGGTGATTCAGACCTATTAATCAAACAAGTCAATGGGGATTATGCCATCAGAAAAGAAGACCTAATCCCATTGTATGATTACATCACAGAGTTAATGGAGGAATTCCCTTTGGAACTGACATTTTCTGATGTCCCAAGATCACAAAATGCTCAAGCTGATGCATTGGCCAATATAGCCACAGCTCTAGCAGATCCAAATCGGGACGAGACCACCATCAGTATTTCCCACTGTCATGCAATTTCACCTTATGTTCAAATCAGAATAGAGGAAATTAATAAAATTTGTCCCATTCCTGAACTGTATGGTCATACTACAGGATGGATGTCACCTATCAGGTAATACCTTCAAAATGGAACACTTCCATCTGATAGAGCTAAGAAAGAAAAAATCTGGCGATGTGTGGTTAATTTTACTCTTTATGATAGCCCAGATCACCTAGAGAAAATTCTCTACAAATGTGGTTTTGATGGAGTTCTCTTCAGATGCATTGATGGTGAAGAGACAATGGCTGTCATGAAAGAAGTACATGCTGGAGTCTATGGTGCCCACCAGTCTGGACATAGACTGTCTGATCAGATTCTAAGGCTTGGATACTTTTGGCCTTCAAGGATACGAGATTGTGTCAATTTCACAAAGAAGTGTCATTCATTCCAAGTACATGCCAACTTCATTCATCAACCTCCATATTTGCTTCATACAGCTAAATACTCATGGCCATTTTCCACATGGGGAATGGATGTGGTGGGACCTTACCCTTCGGCTACGACTAAGCAGTTTAAGTACATTCTTACTGCTACTGACTTCTTTTCCAAATGGGCAGAGGAAATACCTCTCAAGGAAGTCAGTTCTAAATGCATTGTTAGCTTCATCAAGTCTAACATCATTACCAGATTTGGTGTCCCTTATACCATATTAACGGACAATGGTGCCAATTTTTGTTCATCCGAGGTGAAGAATTTGTATCAAGAATACAACATCAAATCTAACCATTCATCTCGGTATCATGCAGCGGCCAATGGCCAGATAGAAGCCTTTAACAAGACTCTTTCAAATATACTGCAAAAGATGGTTGATAAAGATAAGAGGTCATGGCCTGATAAACTCTTTCATGCTTTATGGGCTTATCGGACTACCACCCGCACTACAACTCGGTCAACTCCATATTCATTAGTATATGGAACGGAAGCCATCTTGCCCATTGATGTTCAACTACCCTCACTCAGAGTTGCCATTTGTGATCAATCATCTACAGATGAACAATCTCAAAAGCGATTGAATGAATTGGAATGGTTAGATGAGAAAAGATTGTGCACTTTGCACCACTTGGAAGTCTATCAGAATCGAATAGCACGAGCTTTTAACAAAAAAGTTCGTCTTCATTCATTCACTCAGGGAGAATTGGTATTAGTTCTCAGAACTCCAATGATACCAGGAAAGAAACCTCCAAAACTTGAGCCAAAATGGGAAGGACCTTATTCAATACATAGGGTCTACTCCAATGGAGCTTATTCATTAATATCAATGGATGGAGAACTCATTACTACTCCAACCAATGCCAGATTTTTGAAGAAGTATTTTGTATAAACTGCAAAGTACCTCTATCGTCCTTGCTATATGACGTTAAATTGTACAACAACGGTCCATACATATTACCTTAAACTATTTTCATTTTCGTCCCACATGACGTTAAACTGTGAAAAAGTTCCCTAAATGGTCCAGTATGACCTTAAACTGCAACTAGGTCCAGTAAGACCTTAAACTGCATCATCAACGGTCCATGCATATTACCCTAAACTATTTGCAAGTCCCTTACATCCAGCAAGACATTAAACTGTGACGTCCTAACTACATGACACTAAACTGTATAAAAGTCCCTTACGTCCAGCAAGATGTTAAACTGTGACGTCCTAACTACATGACACTAAACTGTATAAAAGTACCTTACGTCCGGAAAGACGTTAAACTACATAATCATCAAAGGTCCTGTATGACCTTAAACTACACTTTTGTCCAGCATGACATTAAACTGCACCATCCACAGTCCATGCATATGACCTTAAACTATTCGCACTTTCATCCAACATGATGCTAAACTATATCATCCCCTTTTCATCCAACATGACGTTAAACTGGGGAAAAAATCCCCAATGCGTCCAACATGATGTTAAATGGTTTACTCTTTTTTCCGCACTACATGACATTAAACTGCACAGTCCCCCTTTCATCCAACATGACGTTTAACTATATTGTCCCCATTGTCTTAACTACATGACGATAAACTATACAGAAAGTTCTTGATATGTCCTACATGACATTAAACTATACTTTGTCCCTACTTCATGACATTAAACTGTGTAGTGCTAATAGTACTAACTGCAAGACTTTAAACTGAATAGTCCATTTATATGTCCTACATGACATTAAACTGTGCATCGTTAAGGTTGTTGGTACCTCTTGTTTATCACACCGAGTATGACTCACGTGAGCTTAGAGAAAACCTCAACCATAACACTCTCTCTGGGATACTAACCATGTGTAAGTCCCAACATCATTTTTTAGGTTGTTGTCCCCAAGAACAACTTGATCATTAATTCATTCTTTAATTGAACTACACAGACTTTGATCCCTACCTCCTAGGCTGGGTATGTAGGCAACCTCCCAAGGTTCAAGCCCAAAACCAATCTCTTCACATCAGTTCACCTCCATCTCATATGATTTTGATTCGTGAAACCGCCCCTAGAATCAATATCTTTACATTGGTTCACTTTCATCTTTGTTATACGACATTAAACTATACAACACTTTTGTCCAATATGACAATAAACTACAATATTCTTTGATTCCCTCACCTGAGAGGGAACCATTATTTACATTGATTTTTTCAATCATGTTTCATTTCGAAGACTACGTGCATACATGGAAACGCCCAAACCTTTTATCTTGGGTTAAACCATCATTGTGCTAAACTCCCCTTTCACCCTTCACATGTATGAACCAAATTTGTTCAAAGGGTATTTCTAGAACTGCGTAGGCTTGATTCCCATCCTTATGGGATACGTAGGAACGTTCGAGTGTCCCTCGAATCCAGCCCTGAGTCTTTGGGCCTAACCCCAAATTCCACTTTCAGTCCCTTGGTTGAAAAGTCCCCATGAAAACAAAAATTGTGTATTTCTTACAATGGTCCAAGCTCTATGACCCTAAACTAAGATCTCTAATCCCTTTTGTCCCAAACGACGTTAAACTATAGTTTAAGAACTACGTATGGCTTGATTCTCATCCTTATGGGATATGTACTGAAGTCCAACATTTCAATTCAGGACCTGGCCACAACATGATTATGGTTAGCATTGATCTGTGTATCTTTGTATACATTGAACAATATCCATATTTATGTGTCATAATCCTAACTTTAAATATTTTCAGATCCTCATAACCATTTTCATGACTTCTAGTCACAAAAATGTCAAACTTCTGAGAGTTCTTTTGTCTGACTATGCAGCACATGCCCATATGAGGCCTTGCATAAATAGTCTACATAACATACTTGTTAGCCAAAAGATACTATTATTTGACTATGCAGCCAATGCCCTTAGGTGGCCCTACATAATTCAACCCCCTAATGGGTTTTTCGGATTGTGGTAACTTCATTCGTGGGAAGAATGCCTATTTTGTCCTTATTTGTCTTAAATGACAGTATGTAGGGATCCGAAAAAATAGCCATCCTTAACATATTTGTCCCATATCCTTTTTCATGATCTGAAATTATTCAAGTATATGGCTTATATTCTCCTTCCCTATGTTTGGGTCAGACCTTCTTAGGAGTTATATTCATCCAGTTCTTCGATAATCTTGTTTGGAAATATCTGTTCCATATTCAAGTACCTATTTCCATATAGCAAACTCTATGCTTTGGAAGATTTGAATCTCTATAAACTTTCACTAGATTTTAGCAGTAGGAAAGTAAATTTCTGAGAGTTCTTTTGCCTGACTATGAAGCACATGCCCATAGGAGGCCTTGCATAAATAGTCTACATAACAAACTTGTTATCCAAAAGATACTATTTTATTTAACTATGCAGCCAATGCCCTTAGGTGGACCTACATAATTCAACCCCCTAACTGGTTTGTTAAATAATGGTAACTTCATTCTTGGGAACTACTTCTTCTAATGCCTTTTAGCTCATTTTCATATCATTCCTTAGATTCAAATATTCTTAAGTCATAGTTTACATATTTTCCCTCATACTTGAGTATGGTACTATGTTTTCAGATGAGTTGTCAAGGAATTGAGCCAATTCTAATCCATTTTGGTCAAAGCTATTTCGAACTTAAACATTATCCTTTCTTTATGTCCGACGTGCATGACTTTAAACTGCCCACAAAAGACAAGGGAACTCCAAATAAAAGTCAAGTTCCCAGCTCAGTAAACATACATTTTGTATTATTTAGGTAACATTGAGCAATTAAAAGGTTTGAAGTTTGTAGGGTTATTTACATTAATCCTAGTAAAAATCAAACTATGATTACTAGGACCATTGGCTTAGGTAAAATCTAAATCATTTAGAAAAAGATAATGAAGGTACAAATGAGTTAATGTTAAAGTGTTTTTCATTGATGCACAAGAGTTAGAAGGACATCAAAAGATTGGAGTCTCTTCTCTTTTTCAAGAATTACAAGAGGCTTTCAACATAAGTCTTCAATTGATGAACCGCATCCCGAGCTTCATCATCCGCTACTTGAAACTCATGCACTCGACCAACTTCACTCTTTTCAGCCTGATGGAGTACTTTCTTGGCATCCACAATGGTCTTCATACCATTAATTTGAAGTCCCTCCAGTGAATTATTGAGTTGGTCAAGTTCCCTAGTAACAGCATCCAACTGTTGCTGAAGGTGCATCTACTGGATGACTTTTTCTTTGATTTTAGGCTTCAGCTCCTTCATCTTGGCAGCATAATCAGCCTCAGCTTGGGATACCGCAGCCTCAAATTTGCTGATGTTAACTGACAATTTCACCCTGGTCAGATCTTCACGGAACTTTTTCTCCTGCTCCCTCTTGAAGATGATCTGTTTCACTGTGGTATGGATCTTTTCATATCCAAAACCGCCATGTCCTAGTATTACAAATTGGGAGGAAAATCGAGGAATTTTCGATGATAACTCTTCTAAAGGAACCTCAAATATGATTTTCCATATGTTGTTCCATGCCTTGCGTCGTGAAAAGCTGAATGCTTTATGCATCTCTGGGTCTGATTAAACATCACCATCACAGGGGGGCAGGTAATCTGGGATTAATGCACTTAAGGAAGTGCCATGTTCTGCTCTTTCCCCCTGGCTTGTGCTTCTTCGCTTTCAATTCCTGTGGGGGCAGAGGCTGAGGCATCACCTCCAGACCTAGCCACTGCAGTTGACGGCCCTGCATGATTAATTTAAAGCGTTGGTTAACTTCAAAGGATAAAAAAATAATTGATTATCTTAAAAATTAAGTACAATCACAAATATTGTTATCCCTTACCTGACGGTGGGTCAGCAACCTGAGAAGACTCCTCCCCATCTTTCCCAGTCTCAACAGGATCTTCAAGATGGGTCTGAGGAGGGTTTACTGGGTTTAACTCTACTTGAGATAATGTTTCTGCAATGGTAGGGTTGACATCAATGTCCACACCCTCTTTAGGCATTGGCAGTTCAGTAATTTCTATGGATGGAATTGCATATCATTTTCAGTCATGATTAGAAGTTTAAATTATAAGAAAATTTATTGGGCGAAGGATAACAATCATGCCCAAGGTCTTCTAAATCACATGAAAACTTAGCATGATCATAAAATTCTTCGAAATACATGCCATGATTCATCATTTCATCCAATGATATTTCAGATTCCTGGTTAGTCTCACCAGTGGGAGCGTTTGGTGTGTCTTCTTGACAACTTACATCCTGCAGCCCCTGACCCTGGACAACATCTCTGGGTAAAATTATAGAATCAGTTGCATCAGTTGCAACAGTCGCCAGAAACTCTAATGCAGGAGTTGAACCTGAAGTATCACATAATGGAAGTCAGTCAGTGTTTCATTAAATATTTTTATGAAGCATTGTTGACTTACCAGAAATAGGTTCTTCTCTTCTTTCAACAGTAGCAGGAGGGATACTGGGAATAGATGCTAGCTCTTCTCCAGGAGCAGCCGAGTCATCTTGGATTTTTGATTGTTCCACAGCACCCTCCGTGGTCTTTGAAGGAGGATCAGTCCTCTCCCTTAGGGGGGAATTGAAGAAGCCCCTGCAATCCCCAGAAATATGAGTAACCATTTGGTCATGGGTATAAACCCATGATTACTTGAAGGACTTACCGCTGCTAATGAAGCGTTTAGCTGTGGACTTCCTCCTTCGTTTCCTTTGCTTCTTTGGTTTTTTGGGAGTATCGGTAGTCTCCCTTATTGGGACTTGGATTGTCGAATGGAAGGCTATGTCCAGTGCCTCATTCATGGCCTTCTGGCCTGGAGATATCTCACCTGGTTCGTGAGGAGAATCAGCAGCAGCCCCGATGGCAGTACCACCAGGGCTATACTGTGGCGAAGGAACCCCAGTTCCTTTCTTTGCAAGCTGCATGATAAAAAAATAACTACCTTAAGTAAAAAAGCTTCCACTGAAATCAAGTTGCAAAGCAAATAAGGAAAGAAAACTTACATCTTCAGGAGACACATACTCATGCCACTCCTCATCTTTAGAACCACCAGCCCCCACAGTGGCGCCACGATCAATCATTTCCTTCACCCGCCTGGTGACAGGAACAGACTCATCAGTGGCATATATGAGCATTTCCAGCTCTCTGATGTAAGCCCACACTTCATTGGGGTTATCCCCGTATTGAAGATTTGTAGAAGCCATAATATTCCCTATTCCATGAAGTTGTAGTCCCTCACACAAATCCAGCCAAGCGGTCTCAGTACCACAGTATAAACTCTGCCACAGCTGGACAGCCTCTGGTCTTAGATATGAAGGCTACGAGGAAGGTCCTACAATTTTTGACTTCAATTTCTTCCCATCTCCTACAACTACAGATAAAGAATAAGAAATTAAGACTTATTGCTTTATAAAGTAGTAGTGATTAAATTACTACAATGAATTAACTCACCAGGAGTTGATGGAGTGGGTCTTTTAATTCTGACCGGAGGATTATATCGGGCACGAAACCGCTTTTCCGCTGGTTGTGCCTCATCATCCCCATCATGGGAATCTGGTGAATCGGTTCTAGAGGAGGAATCTGTCAAATCAACTTCAGGTGGGGAAGCATCACCTTCCTGAGGAAGAGTTTCTTTCTCTACAGTCCTCTTCCTTTTGCCCACCTGATAAACTGGGTGATTCAATATCCCTTTGGGGTATGATGCTATCCAGTGTTCGGAATAATATGTAGTCAAATTATGTGCCGCGTTTTCAACTGGTAGATCAAATACTACCCCAGTATTCTCCCTTGACGTCAGTAGCCATAGTTGCCGAGAAACCATCAGATGTTGCTCTAACCTAACATGTACTGGAGGAGATACAACAATCTGTTGCAGAAATTTGAATTGATGTGAAAATCTATATGGAGCATAGGCCTCGTATATGATTTCTCCGTCAATCCTGGAAACTAGAACACCATCCTTGCAAGCTAGCATGTATGCCCTCAAATCCAAATGGGCTGTTCCATCATCAACAAACCGCCCGGTTGGTGGACTTCCATAGGGAAATAAGTTGAATTCCTTAAACATGCTCAGCCTCACTTTCATGTCATAGGCATTAACATCTAATGGAGCAACTCCAGAGAATGCTTGCACCGACGGCCTGAAAGAACTTCCAGGAATTTGTAATCCATTCTGTATATTGTAAGTCCTGAAGTGAGTGGCAATCCATCCCCATAAAACTTGGAATCTATTATTAAAGAATATTTAACCATGAAGACATGAAGTAAACTCCTGTGAATCTTTGCTAAAATGGGGGTACCCAACCCAACCATTTTTTCCTCAGCCATCTTTGCCGCAATGACGAAGGTCCCTGGCCTGACACATCCCTTCGAATACCTGACTGGCAAGAGATAAACAATGAGCCACATTGCCAAGAAGCCCACCAGACAAGTCTTCTTTGGGATTCTTTGATTCACTTCATATCCCCACTTCTCAAACTCTCCTGCTTCTAGAGTTGGCTAGAATGTGCCAGGAGCACCCCTCTTCTCAGGTTTTGGGCAGGTGGTAGGACGGTTGGGCCTCTTATCCTTGGATTTCTTTTTCCTGGATCCTTTTTCTTTTGGCTCCTTCTCCTTTGGCTCCCTCTATTTCTTCTCAATAGGAAATATATTCATCTATTCCTCTGAATGAATATCCTTTATAGAATCATTTAATGAGGTCTCTAAAATCTTGAGCCTGTGGAATATCTTAAATAATTCCCGAGCTAAATCATGAGTTTTCTCTGAATCATTCCAAGCCACCTTGGGTGGAATGAATTCATCATACATATCGCCCAATATTGGAGCCCCTGAGATCTTGTGTACATCCCACAGACTGATGCCTACTTATCCATGAGTCAAATGGAAATAATTAGTTGTTGGGCTCCAGTGGATGAGTATCTCCGGCACGAAGTTATCATGTCTGTAAACATATGTTTGCCCAACCCAGACAGCTTTGTATATTGCAGCTCCCTTCAGATCCTCGACAAACTCTGCAAAGGTTTGTCGCAGCCAGTATGCCCACATCCAAGTTGGCTTCACGCCTCCCCCAGGACAGAAGTACCAACTTTTCTTCCATCCTTTGGATTGATCCATCTGAGAATTTCGGAAGATGGAAGGATGAAAATGTGGTTGCAGCTCAGGTGTATGATCTTTCAGATCTGGTGTTCAAGGGCTATGATGCATTATGTAGGCCTTCACCACTGTTCCAGAATTTAGAAATACTCCTCCACCTGAGATATTTGTTGAAGAAAAGTTGGTGTAATTCTGAAACCACGAAAATGAAAGATAGTTCTTTGCTTCTGGAATGGTTACTTCTCGCAGATGACCATAGCCATAAAAAGGAAGATAAATGCTCTGTGGGAAGTCACGATGATATTTCTTCAGATATTTATCCAAATCCAGAAGATTTCTATCTTTTATAGTATAATAATCATGGCCAATGATGTTAATCATATCATCTATCCGCTTGCTAGCCAGTTCATCAACTATTTCGGGTCTAAGAGCCATTGATTCTACACAAGAGTTGAATAAATTAACTCTTAAATGGATTGATTTTTCATAAAATATGTGAAAAAATTTGAAAAAAATTGCTAAGGCATTAAGGCACGCAAGTATGGATTTGTCGCGCAAGTGTTAAATGTGCCATGCAAGTTTTTGTCGCGCATGTTTTACCGCGCAAGTCCGATTACCTTGACAGCAGCGCGACGACGAGGAAACAGTGGAAAGAAAAGCCTTGCGCAGCAAAGATGACTTATGCGGCGAGAGCTTGAGAAATTCGGAATCAGATGCTATGCGCGGACAATGACCATGTATTTATAGTCCAGGCGGCCTATCTGCGCGCCTGCACCCAGTGCGCTCCAGCCTTGCGTGACTCTAACCCGTGCGCCCAAGTGTTGCGCACTGAACACTTGCGCGCCGCCTTTCCATCTGTTTTCTTCTTTTCCTTAGAGTCAAATCCTCTTTTCTCTCCGGATCCAACTTTGAGGGGGGAATTTTTTTGATGCTCCTTTTCGTCACATTTTCCAAAAGAATGGAAAGGGAAATGACTTAGCACAAATTGATTCATCCTTTGAAGAAAATATAAAAAATTGACAAAGGGATGAACAAGGAAAACATTGCCCATAGGTCGCGCAATTTCCCTCATAGTCGCGCAATTCTACTTGCGCGACGCATTATGGTCGCATAAGTGACTTGCGCGACCTAAGTGATAACCTCCCGGGGTCTTCTCCTGCCTATAAATAGACCCTGTGGGCCCCCCATTCAGAGAGGAAATTTTCCAGAAACTCAGATTTGATCTCCCAGTACCCTAGTCTCTTCTAAAATCTTTAGAACCACTTATAAGGTAATTTCTTACCTAGAACGGAAGATCTAAAGATGGGGAGGAAGGCCTAAGTGTTGAAACTCATCAACAATTGCGCGCCTGAGTGGCCAGCCCTTAAGGGAAAAGGCCACACTTGCGCGCCGCCTTACTCCTTCAATAGAACTTGCGTGCCCCTCTCCGGGAAGAACCTCAAGAGTATTCCAAAGGCTTTAACCAAGAGTCACTCAAGTATTACCTTACTGGATAACCGTCGCGCAAGTAACCATGTGTGGCGCAGGTATACCTGCGCGACCGGGACTTGCGCGCCCATGCAGTACTTGCGCGCCTATAAAGACTTGCGCGCCTCTACCTCCATGGGTGTCCTTCTTGCCCATTTCACCCCTCTTATTTCATTCCACCTCTCCTATTCAAGATTCAGTCTTCAAAACACTCTTCAAAGCCATTTATTGCCTGATTTCTTGATTTGACATCCTTATCTGAAAGGAATTCTGTGGAATAACTCTCAAAATCTAGTGATTTACACATCTCTATGTCACTAAAGATTGAGATATAATTCATTCAACCTCATCCATTACGATGAGAGAACTCATTAACCTGGGAATCCTACATAGGAGTAAGCCCCAGTCCCCTAATCTGGGCCTCCTTTTCAAGAGTAAGCCCATGTCCCTTAATTTTTCTAGTCTCTTAACCTGGGCCTCCTTTTCAGGAGTAAGCCCCAGTCTTAATTTCTCTTAACCAGTCCTAAATTACCTGTGATCTCGGATTCCTTTTCAGAAGTAAAACCCAATCATAAGCCCTCTCCTGATTTGGGCCTCCTTTTCAGAAGTAAGCTCCAAGTTAGAGTATTCAAATCTCCATGAAGCACATATACCTTTATGGACCCTGTTCCTGGATTTCCTCCCTGAAGTAAATCCTAATATTCATTTATCTGGGTAGTCATACATACATAATCCCCACATTATTTCTTATGATTCCATCTTTCATGGCACAATTGTCTGATTTTTACCAATACCTCTTGTTTCTCACACTGAGCATGACTCATGTGAGCTTAGAGTGTAAAAGTAATTATGACATCCTTCTTTGATCCATCAATCATAAACATCATACTCTCTTACTCGAACTATGTGGGTTATAATTCCTTTTCTAAACAAAGGATACGTAGGTAGCCCGTCTGTGGGTTCGATCCCAACTCTGAAATAATCCATGTACTTATGAATGACAATAAACTTCAAGTTCCCCACTGAGTGGCTTTAAAACCAACATGGTCATCATAATGACCAAGAGACTTCTATATAAATGTGTCGAAGGGTACCATTGACCAAGAATATCTAATAAATACAGATGATTCTCTATTGGAGAATAACCTCGAATACATATAAAAGATTCTCTAAAATTCCTATATATTTCATCATTGATTGTCAGATCTGAAGGAAAGCTCATTTTATACTTCGTAATGTAAAAAGGATTCACGAACATAACTTAAATCTATAAAGAGAGTCCCGGAGTAGACAATAATTCCCCTAAAAAAGGTGTGATGAGTCCGACCTCCCATCATCTCGACCAATGCAAATTCCTAAACCTCATCAGTCCATAAACTAATGAGCACCTACCTTTGGAAAGTAGGTCTGAATGGATGTGGAATCATTGGATGTTTCCGATTCTACGAACAAACCCATTAGAAACCAATCGGAACGTTTGAACCTCCCATCGAAAAGGAGGTAGTTCCTGAAATCTGAGGGAAACAGTCTTAAATCTATAAGAGAGTCCCGAAACAGGCAATAATTCCTCCCAAAAGGGTGAGATGAGCCCGACTTCCCATCCTCTCGACCAATTTGAGTTCTTAAGCATCGCTGGCCAAATCACCCAGTAAAAGCCTCCCTTTGGAAAGCAGGTTGATAAAACACTATTTTATTTAATATTTTATTTATAATAAATGATATAATTTTCTCACATTTTGTTAAATATGATTAATTAGAAAGTATTTGGGATTAGATCATTCATTTGAATATTTGATGAAAATTCCAGTTTTACCCTTTATAGTTCACTGTAGTATTTAGAAGATAAATATATTTATATTTATTATTTTAATTTGAAATTTTTTAAAAGTGTTCCTAACTTAATTATCTACAACTTTTATTCAGGACACTAGAGCTAAAGAGTACATTTGGTTGTTGAAACTGGGCCATGAAGTCAAAGTTGGGATGGACTCTCCAGAATGGAGACGCTTCTTTATTTCGGCCATAACTCCTTCACCTGGGCCTGGATTGAGCCCAAATGTGGAGAGGAGATATAGGACGCATATCCTCACATTTGAGTCTTCTGGAAGGCCGGCCAATTCACGCGTTTTGGTGGTCAAATTGGCGGTGAAAGTTGGCATAAAATATTTGGCCGAGATTCCCCATTCACACTTGAAACCACTTTGAATCTAGCCTCCCCACCACTCTATAAATTGGTGTTTTTCTCATTTGGTGGGGTTGAGACGTGTATTAGGATATTTGAGGTAGAGGAGAATTGGTTTAACCCAAATTCTCCAACCATTGTAAGAGGGATAGCTCTTGAAGCAAGGATCCCCTCATCGAAGCCTCCTTCTCTTCTTCATTTTGTAATGTTTTCATTTGTGTAATAAAATTCTTTGTTATTATTTTATTTATTCTCTTTTATTATTTTTTGTTTAAATTTCTTCTTCTCTTAATCTTCCTCTTTGGGCTGGAATTCTTGAGTAGAAGCATTATTGGGTTATACCCATTATAAACCTTTGCACATGCAAAACGCTTCTACGATGATTACGCCACCCATGGAAGAGTAGTCTTTTAATAATCGATCTATCTTCTACCCTCTTCATTTAATTATTTTGAATCAATGAGCTACTGTAATTCACATAATATGATACATGAATTGTGTTTTTAAATTACAAGAAACTAAGAAAGCAATAGAACAATTAACATAAAAACACGCGAGGTCGGGATTTTGTGTAAATTGTGAGAGCGTAATCTTAATCGGTAATACAAGACCACATGGGATAAATTTGTAGAGTTAAAATATAATCCCTAAACACAATTCATCCTCATTTAGAGAATGGATATGTGCTCTAATTAACCACTGACCATAAGCTATCCTTAGAACAACAATCCAAGCAGGGTGCTGCGATTGCGTGTTCCGAAGCTAGCCTAGGGTTTAAGTAATTTCATCTTTGTGGTTAAGTTAACTCTCATAGGGTTCGAGGGATAAAAAATTAGGGGATCATAATTAAGTGGATATTTATTTAAATTATAATGATTAATAAGTTAATGAAGAGGTAGAGTTAGATTGATTACGATTTTTAAAATATTTTCTAAAAAAAACATCTTTTTGTTGTTTCTTTTTAATCAAACTTCATTTCAAAATTAAAAACAAAAAGATATACAATATTCTTCCAGAAAACTTCTTCTAGATTCATAAACCATAAAAAACCCCCAATCATTTAAAGTAGTGTTTTTATTTTATTCTCTTTTCTTTTATTTTTAGAATACCTTTAATAAGTTGTTAAATTCACTTCCTCCTTTGAGAGACGACCTTGGTCAGCCACTCTGCTGCACCTAAGTACCCCAAAATCACATTAATCATTTGAGGGTGCCCATGACAGTGCTCTTTCAAATTGGTGCCGTTTCCGGGGAGGCAAGTAATTATTTCAACCAATTAGAAGTATTTATTTTATTTTACATTTTATTCTCTTCCTCTATACTTTCTTCCTTCTTTACCCAATCTGATTTTTCTTCTTCTTTTATTTTTTTCTACTTCTTTTTGGACCATCAACTAAAACTTCTCATTTTTATTTTACTATGGTCCACTTTCTTTCTTTTCATTTTTATCTGATTTATGACACGAACTAATCCCGAAGATCTCTTTGATCTTGACCCTGATATTGAACGTAGCCTTAGGGATCGAATCAGACATTCTCAATCTACGAGAAGTTTCAATATTCAACCAGTTGGTGAATTCCTCTCTTCTGGAAACATTGAAATTGGAAGCAATTCAAATTCAAACATAAAAAAGGAACCAATGGCTGGAAATAATGGAAATGATCTTAATAGAACCATTCTAGAATTGGTTGCACCTGATATTAACTATCAACCAAATTGTATTGCATACCCAAATCTCGAATCAGACTTTGAACTAAAATATGGTTTAATTCACTTACTTCCAAAGTTTCATGGCCTCTCTGGTGAGGATCCCAATAAACATTTGAAATAATTTAATGTGGTTTTCTCAACCCATAAACCAATAAATGTTTCTGAAGATCAAATAAATTAAGAGCATTCCCATTCTCACTTGATGGAGCTGCAAAAGATTGGATGTATTATTTACAACCCCAAGATGTAACTTGTTGGAATGATTTGAAACGTCTTTTCTTGCAGAGATTTTTTCCAACATCAAGGACCACATCCATTCTAAAGGAGATATCAGGGATCAAGCAATCACAAGGGGAGTCAATGTATGAGTATTGGGAGAGATTCAAGAAATTACGCTCAAGCTGTCCGCATCACCAAATCAGTGAGCAAATCCTCATCCAATACTTCTACGAAGGACTCACACCCATGGAGAGGATAATGGTTGATTTTGAAGCTGGAGGAGCATTGGTGGACAAGACACCAGTAGCTGCACGTGCGTTGATCGACAAGATGCCCAAAACTCCCAACAATTTGGCGATAGAGGTACACCACATGTCAGGGGAGTACATCAGGTAAGTCCTTCCACTCTTGAAAGTCATTTGATTGATACCAAGTTGGAAGAATTTACCACTATGTTGAGGCAAATTGATTTGGCACAAAAGACATCTCTACCCCCTCTTTCAAGGCCTTGTGGTATTTGCACTGAGACAAGCCACCCAACTGACTGTTGCCCAAAACTCCAAGAAATAGAAGATTGTGCAGAAGTGTTCTCTGGGAGACCATATCAGTAGAAACAACAACAACCATATCCCCAAAAGAAGTTTGATCCAGCATACAACCAAGGGTGGAAAGATCAGTCAGACATGAGGTATGGATCTGGACAACAACAAAGGCCCCCTTTTCAACCAAACTTCCAGCAGCCTCCGCCTTACCAACAGGGTTTCCAACAACCCCGAAGGATATTTGAAGCTCAAACATCAACAAGCCAACAACAAGGGAATCCCCCACCCAAGGTAGATTCTAACACTGATGACCTTTTGAAGAAAATTGTTCTTAATCAACAGAATGAGCTAAAGAGTCAAGGTTCGCAGCTGAGGGAGTTGAAGACTCAAATGAGCCAGATTGCCACCGCCCTCCATGAACTTGTAGGTAAGAATTCCTGAAATCTACCTTCCCAACCCACTCCAAATCCAAAGGGGAATGTTAGTTCCATCACATTGAGAAGTGGGAAGCAAATGAACGATACATCTGTACCTACCATTCCACCGGGATTCACCTCAACTCCAGAGAAGCCGCATTCCAGACCAACTGATGAGAAATCCAAGGAGAAAGATAAAGGTAAGAAAAAGATTGATGATGTTCCTCCTAAACCCCTTACTTTTCCAAACAGGGTTGTTCAAACCAAGAAGATGGACGATGAAGCAAAGAAAAAGGAGGTTTTGGACACATTCAAGCATGTGGAGATCAACATTCCTCTACTTGAAGCCATTAAGAAAATTCCAAGGTATGCCAAATTCTTAAGAGAACTCTGCACCAATCGAAGAGGGCTCAAGGTAAATGAGAGGCTCAACCATGGAAGGAATGTCTCGGCACTCATTACACCAACTCTAGCAATGCCAACAAAGTGCAAGGATCCCAGGACATTCACCATCCCATGTACCATAGGGGAGTTGCAATTCTCTGATGCTCTTTGTGATTTAAAAGCTTCAATAAATGTGATTCCTCACTCTGTATTCTCTTACTTGAAGGTTGGTGAGTTGAACCCAACAAGAGTAGTGGTGAAATTGGCGAATAGAGCTACGACATATCCAGCGGGAGTCCTTGAGGATGTACTTGTCCGGGTAAGAGACATGATCTTTCCAGCAGACTTCTATGTGCTTAACATGGATGATGATTAGGTAAGTTCTCATGCCCCCATTATCTTAGGTAGGCCCTTCCTCAAAACTGCAAAAACTATCATAAATGTCAATGAGGGTACACTTTCCATGGAATTTGGAGATGACGTTGTGATATTTAATGTTATGGAATCCATGAAGTACCCCTCATAGGACCATTCTGCTTTTGTTATCTCCCATTTTGAACCACCAAATAAAAACTCCATGGAATTTTATTGTCCGATTCTTAGGGAGATTATGAGTATTGGTTCGAGTTTGATGTCTAAGAGCACTTCCACACATGTTGCTGATACACAATCCTTTCTTGGATTTGATTTTTATGTGGATTTATATTCTGATTTTGATCATGTTCACTCTGATTATGACATGGCTGTTGAGTATGCTGATGGATTTGATGCTTTCTTCTCTAATTTTGATGATGTCTATTCTGCTACTGATGCTCTTTGTGCACATATTTCAGTTCCTTCAATGTCTCCATCCATACTACACCCTCCTTCATTAGATCTCAATCCATTGCCACCAAATCTGAAATACTCATACTTGTTGAGTGGTGAGAGATTACATGTTATCATTGCTAACAATCTCCCTTTTGAACATGAAGAAAAGATTTTTAATATTTTTAGGGAGAACATCAGGTCGATTGGGTGGACCTTGGCTGACATATCAGGTATTATCCCCTCCATTTTCATGCATAGGATTCTCTTGGACGATGGGGCTAAACCGGTGAGACAACCACAAAGGAGACTCAATCCCACCCTCCTGGAAGTTGTTAAAAAAGAAGTTGAGAAATTTCTCGAGGCAGGTATAATCTTTACCATTTCATATTCTCAGTGGGTAAGTCCTATTCAGGTTGTGCCTAAGAAAAGTGGTGTTACTGTTGTTAAAAATGAGAAAGATGAGTTAGTTCCAATGAGGGTGCAAAACAGTTGGCATGTGTGTATAGATTATAGGAAACTAAATCAGTCCACTCGCAAGGACCATTTCCCCCTCCCATTTATTGATCAAATACTTGATAGACTAACAGGGAAGACACACTATTGTTTCTTGGATGGATTTTCTGGATATTTTCAGGTTCCTATAGCTCCATAGGATCAGGAGAAGACTACATTCACCTATCCCTTTGGCACATTTTCCTACCGTAGGATGCCATTTGGACTTTGTAATGACCCAGGTACCTTCCAGAGATGCATGGTGAGTATTTTTTCTGATTTTATTGAGACCTGCATGGAGGTATTTATGGATGATTTTAAAGTGTATGGGTCTTCATTTGATGAATGTCTAATTAGTTTGGGAAAGGTGTTGAATCGTTGTATTGAGAAGAATCTGGTCCTGAACTTTGAAAAGTGTCATTTCATGGTAGAGCATGGCATTGTCTTAGGGAATGTAGTGTCAAAACATGGGATAGAGGTTGATAGATCAAAGGTAGATATTATTTCATCCTTACCATATCCTTCATGTGTGCGTGCTGTTAGATCTTTCCCAAGGCATGCAGGATTTTACCGGCTCTTCATCAAATATTTTAGTAATATTGCTCTTCCTATGTCAAGATTACTTCAAAAGGACTCTGATTTTGTGTTTGATTTTTCTTCCAGGAATTCATTTGATGAGCTAAAACAACGTCTGACCACTCCACCTCTCATACAACCCCCACGGTGGGAGATTTATTTTAAGCTTATGTGTGACGCCTCCAACTTCGCGGTTGGAGCTGTCTTATCTCAGAGGGTGGAAGGACGTTCACATGTGATTGCCTATGCATCAAGAACATTTTATTCAGCCCAATCAAACTACACTACCACAGAAAAGTAGTTTCTTGCTGTCATATTTGCTTTAGATAAATTCCGTTCATATTTATTGGGCTCTAAAGTAGTTGTTTTTTCTGACCATGCAGCTCTGAGGTACCTCTTGAAGAATCCAGATGCAAAGCCACGACTTATCCATTGGATGCTCCTTCTTCAAGAGTTTGACATCGAGATAAAGGACAAAAAGGGGTCAGAAAACTTGGTGGCAGACCACATGAGTAGGCTTACTCACACACTAGAGGATGATACCCTGGACCAGGTACCACTTCTGGACACTTTCCCCGATGAGCATCTTTATTCCATCTCAGGTACGCATCTTTGGTATGAATATTTAGTTAACTACATTGTTTCCTCTGAAATCCCTGCAAATTTAAAGAAACATCAAGTCTAAAAATTAAAAAGTGAGTCTAGGTTTTATGTGTGGGATGATCCTTACCTCTAGCGCATGTGTAGTGACCAAGTCATTAGGTGGTGTGTTCCCGATCATGAGTTTGAGTCTGTTTTGCATTTCTGTCATACACTTGCTTGTGGTGGACACTTTGGACCCCAAAGGATAGGTAGGAAGGTTTTGGACTCTGGATTATATTGTCCTATCTTATTTTATGATGCCCATGTGTTTTGTAAGTCATTCTCTCGTTGCCAACACACTGGGAACATTTCTAGGAGACATGAGATGCCCCAATAACCCATACTATTCTGTGAGATTTTTGATGTATGGGGCATTTATTTTATGGGTCCTTTTCCTAGTTCATTTGGATTTTCGTACATTTTGGTTGTTGTTGATTATGCGAGTAAATGGGTGGAGGCTAAGTCCACTAGGACTGATGATTCTCATGTTGTTGTGGACTTTGTCAAAGCACATATTTTTTGCAGGTTTGGAGTACCAAAGGCCATAATCAGTGACCAAGGGACACACATTTTCAATCGGAATTTTGCTTCCCTCCTTCGAAAGTATGGGGTGACACACAAAACATCAACACCATACCACCCCCAAACAAATGTCCAGGCTGAGGTTTCAATTCGTGAGTTGAAATAAATTTTGGAGAAAACTGTGCAGCCAAAAAGGAAGGATTGGAGAAAGCGCTTGGATGATGCATTGTGGGATTATAGAATAGCATACAAGACCCCCATTGGTATGTCCCCATTTCGGATTGTTTTTGGGAAAGCGTGTCATCTCCCAGTGGAAGTCGAGTATCGGGCATATTGGGCTATAAATAAATGCAACATGGATTTGGACCAAGCTGGAATTCAAAGGAAGTTGCAAATTCAAGAGCTTGAGGAGATTCGACTTTCATCATATGAGAACTCAAGGCTCTATAAGGAAAGATCAAAAGAATCTCATGACAGAATGATCCAACAAAGGGAGTTTCAAGTTGGAGAGAAAGTCCTTCTCTACAGTTCATGACTGAAGCTGATGCTTGGTATGTTGCGTTCCATATGGGTAGGTTCTTATATTGTATCTAATGTTTTTCTTTATGGTGCAGTGGAGATCACACAAGAGGACACTGGAAGAAGCTTTAAAGTCAATGGGAAACGTTTGAAGAGATACATTGAGGGACATCCTACTGATGTAGAGGATTTTATCACACTGCATGACCCCATCATCACTTGAGCACATCAGGCTATTCCTAACCCTTTCACTTTTATATTATTTGTCCTATTTAAAAATGCTGCATTTCATGTGCATATATCATCTCATGGGTTCACATTTAGGACAATTCAATATTTTAAGTGTGGGGGAGGGAACCTTTTAGTTTAGTAATTTAAATTGTTTTCCTATTTAAAAAAACCCAAAACATTTTAGTGTGTTTTTCAAATTTTGTGTGTTTATTTTTCAATTTTATTTGTATTTTTGAAATTTTTGAGCTGAAATGATTCTCATCACCATTTTTAAATCCATATTAATGAGTGAAATGATTTATCCCTTGAAAATAAGCTTAAATGAATGCTGAAATGACTTTGTTTCAAGTTCAAATATTTAGTAATTTCATGAAAAGTACACTGAATTTTGAATCCCATGCCACATCTCACTGTCTTTATATTTGAAATCACATTTCTGTGAGGCTTCCAAACCATTATTTTCATATTATTTACATTCACCTCACTTCTTGAGAGAACCAAACCATGCTTTATTTAACCAGAATTTGATCTATTCCTGTCAAAACTTGAGGGTTTGAGGTACTTATGTTTAAATGATTAAGGCATTTGTTTGGTATTAAAGCCCCTATTTCAAAGAATCCTTTTTTATAATGGCCTAACTTGAATATTAAATCCTTGTAGCCCTTAGAATCCATACAAAACCTGTTAGGTTAGCCACATTACAAGCCAATTTTCCCTATCCAACCAACTCTTGAAGTGAAATTGCATAATCTAGTTGAGCTTAAGTGTGGGGGAAGCTGTCTTGTGTTGTGCTACCACATTTTGTGATACTTTGGGTGGAAAATTAAATTCTAAAGAGATGTGTTTTCTGCTGAAGAAAGTCTTTGTATTGAAAGTTGTGCCTTTTCTTGATCATTCATGACAAGTGAAGCTGTGCCTTTTCTGGAGCTTCTAATTGAGGTGGAAAGTTGTGCCTATCTGGAGCTTTCATGAAAAGCATGTTTGAGAAGATTGAAATTTTTTTATGCTGAAATGAAGAATGGTGTAAACTTTTCATGAATTTTCATGATGATAGAGCTGAATTGATACTATGGGGATTAATGAGGAGACCATATTTAAGTGAAAATTTGATTAATGCAATTTTGATTCAAAAAGAGTCAAGCCCTCCTTATTCAGCCTTAGAATTTTTCACATCTAAATCCTACCAACCGAAAGCCACAGAACAACCCTAAAAAGTCCTTATGAAAAACATATGTCCTTGACTCACATTGGGTAGGGATGTAGGAATCTATCAAGCCTATGGTGACCCTTGTATGAGTTTGGATGAGAAAGACATTACAAAAAATTGATATTTGAGTAATGAGAGAAAATTCAAGCGAGGTAAGTGTTTTTTGCAAGGGAGGATAAATGAAGTGGAAATATATTGAATGATATAAATGGAGAACTTGAAATAAGGTTTTTTTATGAGGCATGATATCTTTTGATTCTTGGTGTGAAATTGATTGATCTCACGGATATGTGTTTTAAAATTGGTTTTGATTTGATATTGATGTTTACTTGATATGAGGTTTTGCCCAGGAGTGAAAAAGGGTAAGTGTGGGGGAGTTGATAAAACACTATTTTATTGAATATTTTATTTATAATAAATGATATAATTTCCTCACATTGTGTTAAATATGATTAATTAGAAATTATTTGGGATAGATCATTCATTTGAATATTTGATGAAAATTCCATTTTTACCCTTTATAGTTCACTGTTGTATTTCGAAGATAAATATTTTTATATTTATTATTTGAATTTGAAAGTTTTTAAAAGTGTTCCTAACTTAATTATCTACAACTTGTATTCAGGACACTAGAGATAAAGAGTGCATTTGGTTGTTGAAACTGGGTCATGAAGTCAAAGTTGGGCTGGACTCGTCAGAATGGAGAAGCTTCTGTATTTTGGCCATAACGCCTTCACTTGGTCCTTGATGGAGCCCACATTTGAAGAGGAGAAATAGGACGCATATACTCACATTTGATCCTTCTGGAAGGCCGGCCAATTCAAGCGTTTTGGTGGTCAAATGGGCAGTGAAAGTTGGCATAAAATATTTGGCCGAGATTCCCCATTCACACTTGAAACCACTTTGAACCTAGCCTCCCCACCACTCTATAAATTGGTGTTTTTCTCATTTGGTGGGGTTGGGACATGCATTAAGAGATTGGAGGCAGAGGAGAATTGGTTTAACCCAAATTCTCCAACCATTGTAAGAGGGGTAGCTCTTGAAGCAAGGATCCCCTCATCGAAGCCTCCTTCTCTTCTTCATTTTGTAATGTTTTCATTTGTGTAATAAACTTCATTGTTATTCTTTTATTTCTTCTCTTTTATTCTGTTT
This sequence comes from Viscum album, assembly GCA_963277665.1. Lineage (NCBI taxonomy): Eukaryota > Viridiplantae > Streptophyta > Magnoliopsida > Santalales > Viscaceae > Viscum > Viscum album. The sequence goes on from OY728135.1 coordinate 241,388,202, forward strand.
TGTTTAAATTTATTATTCTTTTAATCTTCCTCTTTGGGCTGCAATTATTGAGTAGAAGCGTTATTGGGTTATACCCATTATAAACCTTTGCACATGCAAAACGCTTCTACGATGATTACACCACCCGTGGAAGAGTAGTCTTTTAGTAATCGATCTATCTTCTACCCTCTTCATTTAATTATTTTGAATCAATGAGCTACTGTAATTAACATAATATGATCCATGAATTGTGTTTTTAAATTACAAGAAACTAAGCAAGAAATTGAACAATTAACACAAAAACACGCGAGGTTGGGATTTTGTGTAAATTGTGAGAGCGTAATCTTAATCGGTAATACAAGACCACATAGGATAAATTTGTAGAGTTAAAATATAATACCTAAACACAATTGAACCTCATTTACAGAATGGATATGTGATCTAATTGACCACTGACCATAAGCTATCCTTAGAACAACAATCAAAGCAGGGTGTTGCGATTGCGTGTTCCGAAGCTAGCCTAGGGTTTAAGTAATTTCATCTTTGTGGTTAAGTTAACTCTCGTAGGGTTCGAGGGATAACAAATTAGGGGATCATAATTAAGTGTATATTGATTTAAATGATAATTATTAATAAGTGAATGAAGAGGTAGAGTTAGATCGATTACGCTTTTTAAAATATTTTCTAAAAAAACATCTTCTTGTTGTTTCTTTTTAATCAAACTTCATTTCAAAATTAAAAACAAAAAAATATACAATATTCTTCCAACAAACTTCTTCTATATTCATAAACCATAAAAAAAAACCCAATCCTTTAAAGTAGTGTTTTTATTTTATTCTCTTTTATTTTATTTTTAGAATACCTTTAATAAGTTGTTAAATTCACTTCCTCCTTTGAGAGACGACCTTCGTCAGCCACTCTGCTGCACCTAAGTACCCCAAAATCACATTAATCATTTGAGGGCGCCCACGATAGTGCTCTATCACAGGTCCACTTATTGTTGGATATGGAACCATTGGGTGTTTCGAAATGAAGACCGATATACACAGTCCGAGCGATTGAGCATGGCTCAACCCTCTACAAGATTGACAGTCAGACGCATCGGTCCACTCCATCCGATTCGTTGCGAAACAAAAAATGGTGAACCCGGCGTGAATCTTTAACCAAGCATGAAGAATTTAACCTAATCCCACTCTATTCCCCCTTATACTCACAAGGAGGGCCAAGAAAGGTCATTAATTATACATGGGATCTTGAGATGCTGCTTTGACGGGTTTTCTTTTTGTATTTGTTAAAATATTTTACAGGTACCAATCAGAACTCCCTTCGATCCAATGGCATCACGAAGGAACTCACAGCTGCGTGCTTCAAGCTACGTAGTGACCATACTTCCTCACCAATGAAGGACCCCATCACCAACTCAGCGTCTTCAACTCTGGGTTTTAGATGCGTTGATCCGAGAGTACCACATAAACAGTACTCTCCCGACGGTGGAGGCTTCCATGAACACCCTCTAATCCATCAAGACCTGCTGGTCGCCTACCCAGCAGCAGCAGCGAAAGAAGATCCAGGCGTCTCCTGTTGCCGTCTCAAACTGTTTCAGGATTCTATCCCTAAAACGAGACAACACGTACCTCCCTTATCTTAGGGAGGCAGATGAGGTCGGCACTGAGGACTTCATCCCCGCTGAACGGGGGTTCCGCTCTAAGGCCCCCGCCGGAAGATGTCATCATGGTTACGCCATAACTCAATATCGTCACACCAACAAGGATGTCACCCTGAGGATCCAGGCCCACGCTCCCCGAGCTCCAGCCCCTCAGACTGCCCGACGAGGGTGGTAAACATAAAACCAGGGATCGGTCATCACCCTTATTCCTAAGGAGGATCTATGCTGCCCAGTCATGGAGACATATCGTGAACAGGCACATACACCTGTTCGCTCCTCCATGGTTTTCCATCCAGACATGGAGACATCATACGAGTAGGCACGCATTCCCACTGAGCTCCATCAAGCCCGTCACTCACACAGGACAAAACTTACCCGGCAGGCACCTTTCCCTCCCCAGGGTCATGAATCCCACTAACCAAACGTGGTGGAAACCCAGCGCCTGCAGGACCAGCTCCTAAAAGAGGCTCCTGACTCCTACCATCCCGATATGGTGGCGATCAACAAAGCCCGTCATCCAGATGTGGCAACAATTAATAGGCGGGCACGTCTCCCTGCCAACAAAGGCCACCGACTCAATACGATGGAAAACCAACATATGCAGGGCCATCTCCCTATAGATTCAAGTAAAGTCCACCATCCCGATGTGGCAGCAAATGGAGAGATAAACCGGCATATCCCGACACAGGGACAGATTCGTTCACCTACCTCGACACAGGATAATTGTCGGTACCCACTGAACACCAGAGGACCGGAGCAAGATATTCCTACTCGGATACTAGAATGGGACTTCATACCAGTTCCAGCCAAAGATGTCTCTCTGCATATCCGGGAAATGATGGAGGAGCAGGTATCGATCCCAGACCATATCTTGCACACTTTCCAGAATGTAATTGCATCAGCAGCAACAGAAAGGACTCGGGCCCATGAGCCTGTCTCCCCAATTGAGGCGACTCATCTAAGAGACGAGATAGCCACCTCGGAGCAGATCTACATCCCTAATTCCACCCAGGAGTGTCGTCGGCTATCTTCCGCGATAAAAGGGCAACCAGATCGAGTAGCTTCACTTGTTCCAACTAGGGGACACCCTTCCATCACGGTGGATGCTCTAGAGCAGGCATATATCCCTGCTAAAAGTCAAGATGTTCTTTGTCATATCTCGAAAGCATCACGAGACCCAATTATAAAGGGACCCAAAGGTGAAGGCCGTTATAAATAGCAGACGGTCCGCGATGCCCGCAAGAAAGTGCCCCAAACATGCCGAAGGTAGACGAAAAATAAAGAGCGGGTTCATGACTCCGTTATGCTAGAAGTTGGGGTTCCCAATTCCACTAATCACATATCAAAGGCTCAGAACCCTGCCCACCCATTACCATATTATGGGAGTTCCAGTAGCATTTGTGAAGGTACTCCCCGCAATGTCGCTACCAGCAGCTCTGAAGGCCCTCCCTAGATCACCCGCAGGGGCCTCCCCCACGGGAATATAACGATCGATCCTGAGAGATTCTCTTTTGATGTGAGTCACGGAAGACCTCCATGCGACTATATGATTGAGCAGCAAGAAGGCCCTCCACTTTTTGCGGTCCACCCTGAAGGTCCTCCCCAAGGTATACACTCTCCGTGCAGTGGGACCACAGATTATGATAGTAGTCCTCGCTATTGTAATCGTAACTGCATAGGCCCTCCCCGCAGTGACATCTCATCACAATAAGAAGGCCCTCCCCTTTTCATGGCCTGCCCTGAAAGTCCTCCCCGAGGGTAACATTTCAACGACACTCCGCGCAGCCAGGTATCAGATCACGGTGGTAGTCCTCGCCACTCTAATAATCGAGGTCCTCCCCGTAGAGACGTCATGAAATGAGAAGGCCCTCCCCTTGTTGTGGTACATTCTAAAGGCCCTCCCCAAGGTGTACCCCACAGAAATTCTCCCTATGGCAGCTGTGATGGTAGTCCTCGCCATTACGGCAGCTGTGATGGTAGTCCTCACCACTACGACCGTCATTGCAAAGGTCCTCCCCACAATGGCCCCAAGCAACAAGAAGGTCCTCCCCTTGTCTCAGTGTGTCTTGAAGGTCCTCCCCAGGATACACATCAAACGTCAAACCATGATGGTCATCTTCACCATGATGGAAGTTGTTGCGAAGGCCCTCCCTGTAACAATGCTATGCAACCAGAAGGTCCTCCCCTTGCTGCGATACGCCTTGTAGGTCCTCCCTAGGGTATGCACTGCAAAAGTACTCTATGAAGTGGGGAGTCAAGTAGTAATGGTAGCCCTCGCCATTAAAACACGGATAGAGAAGGCCCTCCCCGCCTAGACGCCAATCAACGAGAAGGCCCTCCCCTCGTTGCGGTACATTCTGAAGTCCCTCCCAAGGGTGTACCCTACAGGTTCTCTCCCTACGGCAGCTGTAATGGTAGTGCTCTCCATTGCAGCCGCCATTGCGAATGTCCTCCCCAGAGTGACATATCATATCAACAGGAAGGTCCTCCCCCTGCCGAATCAAGCACAGAAAAGCCCTCATATGCTGAGGCACTCAGAAGGATGATATCAAGCATGTCAGATTCCCAACTAGTCACAAACGACACCCTTATTCAATTAAGAGACAGTCTGGGGCCACGTTCATCTTCTGAACCACCTCAGAATCGCCCACATGATAATTCAACACCTACCGGCCCCACATCCCCCAACCACACTGTTGGTGAGAACCTCAGTTGGGCTGACCAAGTATAGGAATCACTAGCAAAGGAGTATGTTGACATGTTGCACCTGAGGAAACAACTGGCCAGAGATGATATACCAGTTATGTTTTGGCCCATGACTAGCTCTCAATTCGACATACCCAGAAAGTGGTCTGGAGAATGTGTGCATGACATCCGCTCCAATATATGGACAACCCTCTGTTGGCTAAAATCAATCTTCCTGCCCTACGATGGGTATGTAGACCATGTCAAGACAATAGGAGACCTCCAACATCACATCGACCTAGAAGATCTTCCTCCGGAGTGGAAACCGCGACCTGAGAGGCATAAAGGAAACATTGAGTTAGCCTACCTCCATGCAATGTACCCGTTGCGCCGCCTCATTGGTGACACTACGATGGGAGTCCATATCAGAGGATGGGGAGAACACAGAGCTCTGCATTTCACTCCACTCCCCACCCAAAAGAACCCGCTCAGCGTAATATCATGCAACACCATCACATCAAGACAGCGATCGAGTGGTCTCCCTGTTCGAGAAAGGAGAAACACCTAGCAGAGATAGGCCTTGAGTATGTCCTGGAAGCGGCAGGACTAACGGGGACAAGCCATTCACGAAATCCTAAATCAGGCCACCGAAAGCATACAACAGGCCTCTTGCCTAAGAGAGGCCAATCAGTAGTCATTTCTTGCCTCCCCAGAGGGGATTGATTCACAGGTGAACTCGGCATCAGATCCAGTTCACCCCCGAATGGGGGAATGCAATGTCAGGCAAGTAGCGATAGAAGCAGTCACTGCCGAAATCTAGGGTCAACCCCAGCATGCAGGACTGGGGGCATTTTTAACAACAAGTTCCCCCGTAAGACCAATAAAAATGGGAAAAGACTCAACGTCCAAGGAACGGAGCCAACCCCAGCCCTCAGGACTGGGGGCATTTTTACCACCTCAACAACAACCTCCCCCACGAGATTGAATATTCTCTCATCTAGGGAAAATAGTCAGAAGAGGAGGTTCCTGCCCTATCCTGTCTTTTGAATCACCATCCCCTTCAGGAGGGAGGTGTACCGTGAGGTCTCATCAAGGAACTCTCTGTGTCACCCATCTTCAAGGAGTCCGAAAGCAATCCTGGGACATGAAGGGGAGGGCCAGTAAAAGGCGTTGGAGATCCTCTTTTTATTTGGAAGATGAAATCTTCTCCACCCCGCGATATACATCCATCAATGACATAGATGCTAACCACATGGGTGACACCAGAGATGATGCAAATACATATGGATCAAGAGACGATGATTCCGGTCAGGCTGTGCCTCACAATGAACCACCAGGGGTGCACACCCAGAACCAGAGGGCTGCCCTAAATATGGCCTCCCATCCAGCTAACCCTCCACCACTTACCATGCGAGCTTCTAACAAGGATAAGAATAAAGGATCAGTTACCCTTAACCTGTCCCCTTCTCTCGATAAAAACAAGCCACTTACATTCGAAGAGAGATTCAATCGATAGGAAGAGGAAATAAAAGAATTGAGGTGTCTCAATGCCGAGCTACTCCAGAGGAATCGTCTTATTGAAAGCGCATCCCAAGAAGAGCCACACCTTTCACTCCCAGTGAGTTCACCTCAAAGACCAAGGTTTTCCCCGAAAAATGAAGTACGGTCAGGGCTCCCGCCCAATGAGGCACCTGGTCCGTCCAACTACCGGAACACGGATTCGGGTGAATACCAATACTTAACTACACTCAGGAAGAAACCAGAGTGAGTACCTATGAACCCTACGAAGATGTTACAAACGGCATATTCACGGTTGGTGCCGGTCGAGCCGGATCCTCAAGCAATGCCTCGGGATACACCTGCCCAAGACTGGGCCCAACATGATGTAAACCAGGGACTCACCAACACCATTGAGGAAATGACAGCTTGATTAGAAGCAATAGAAGGTCGACGTACTCCGATACAGCCAGAGGGAAGCCCTACCCAGATTTGGTGGGAAACACGCCTCCTCCACCCAATTTTGGAAGCCCTGTATTACCTATTTTTAATGGATCAGGTGATCCGGAACAGGATTTGATGCACTATGCATCTTATTGCGACCCTATGATGGGAACATCGGAACAACAAGAAGCATTGAAACTTAGATGCTTCGTCTGGAACTTGCAAGGATCTACCTTCGTCTGGTATATGAATCTACCAGCTCAGTCAATAAAGAGCTAAGAAGACCTACGGTAGCAGTTCATGTTCCACTTCAGCTCAACGCTGCCTAAAACAAAAGTTAGTGACCTCATGAATTGCAAATAGAGAGAGAACGAGAGGGTCTTGGATTTAATTACTATATGGAAGGGTCTGAACTACTCTCTGAACAGGCCAATGCCCCAAGATGAGATGACGGCCATATGCATCGATAAACTTCGAGATGAGATACGAACACCGCTCATACCAGCAGTGTGCACCACTGGATTCTGCAATCTCTCTTCCATTGCTCATAGAATTGAAGACTCCCAGCAATGGACCAATCTGAAGTCCCAAATAGTCTCACAGAATCCTACAAAGAGAACAGTTAGAGATGAAGCGTCCTCTGTCACCCTCAAGCCATCCCCTACACCTACTCTACTACCTAGGCCCCCACCAAATCATCAAGGGCCCCCAGTATATCAGCAGCCACCTCCACTCAAGCGGGACGATCAGAGAGGATCGAAGCGGAACCAGTTTGAGGAATTGAGACATAAAGTATACTCGTTCTGAGAGGACCAAGTCTGTAGAAACTTCATTGCCACCATGAATTGAAACTTTCTCCACCTTCCGGAGCCAAGGAAACCCGAAGAAGTCAACCGAAATGATAGGCCAGATTACTATCCCTACCATCGAATGTTGGGGCACAATATCTAGGAATGATTCTTCTTCAAAGACCTCCTGCAAAGTATAGTAGACTCCGGGCAGGTCGAACTGGGAGCACCCCCAGCACATGTGACGTATATTTCTACCACCAACTTCGACAAAGGGGAGGGGTGGCAGGAAGTTACCTACAGGAAGGGTCAGAAATTTGATGAAAGGGTGACATGGAAGACTGTCAACCGAGCTCAGGTCATACTCTGAGCTCAACTACGACATCCGGTGTTGCCGCCAACAGCCCCTAATGCCGCACAACCGACAATATCGGCCTCACAACCCTCCACGATCCAGTCATCCAGGCGTAATCGAGGAGGGATGAGACAAGAGCAAGAGGAGTAGTTTGCAATGAGGCCGAAGTTAGCCCTGACACTGTCAGACTTTATGCCCCCAAACATGGCACCATAGGCACCGAACCACCAAATGGAACCATCAGGTACAACCAACAAGGTTGACCTGTCACAGGATGAGGAGTTAATCTTTGGTTCCATCAACGTCATCCATCTAATGGAATCGTTCCCTGATGAAGGGTATGGTTACGAACCCAAGTTCATGATGCAAGGGGAAGGGAGGAGGACTGAAAGAAGTAGGGGATACCAAGGGAGATGTAGTCATGGCCGAAACAAACCCTATTGTTTTTCTCCCGGCCCAAACCGTTAATATCGCGGAAACCCGTGGGAGACCCCTTCAACAAACTCGACAGGAGAAAGAATATCCCTCCACCTCCACAAGAGGCCACTCTGGCCCCATCATTCTGCGGTACCTATCATAGGAGGAACAAGTGTCCAACTTCATAGTGTGCACTAACAGACCGGGCGGGCCGAGCCCCCAGAATGTGGGTACACCGTCGACAACTGACCCCACGACCGGTCTCTCTTCCTCACATATTCCAGTTCCCAAGCTGTCTGCTAAAACTATTCTACCAGTGGAGAAGCATCGGCCATTGGAGAAACAATAAGATATCCTTAAGCAGCTGGTGTCAGTACCAGGCAAACTGTCAATCCTGGATGCCCTGAGTTTGTCCGAAGATCTCAGGGAGGGGCTGATAGAAGACTTTCTCAGCCCCCAGGAGTTTCAAGACGAGGTAGCTGCCATCGAGATTTACTGGATGGAGACTGGCCTAGCTGAATGCAATGCAGTGATTTCCTTCACCAATCTAGATGAAGATTCCATCATTCAAGGACATATCAAACCACTATATGTGTCTGGAACACCAAATGATGTTCAGATCCAGAAAGTCTTTATTGATAATGGATCTGGAGTTAACCTCATTCCCCTATGAACACTCCGAAAGTTGGGCTACAGTGAGGATGACCTAGTACCCTCATCCACAAATCTTTTGGGTTACGATAAGAGTGAACAGAATCCAATGAGACAAATCAATCTAAAAACCTATTTTGGCGACCTTGTGGCCTAGTTGGAATTCTTGGTGGTCCGGCAGAACACATCATTCAATGCCCTTCTTGGAAGTTCGTGGATCCATAAGCACATGGCCATTACTTTATCCTACCACCAGTGTATCAAGTATTGTGTCAATGGAAAAAGTGGGACATTGCACGCTGAAAAGGCCCCTTTTGAGCTCTCTGAGTCACACTACATTGATGCTGATTTTTATGAGAAATAGAAAAAGAAGCCTTCAATCGATGGCATTGACTGGATCCCCGCTCCAAATGGTCTGGAAATTGTTCTAGAGACCCCCTCAAGCAGCTCAGCAGAGACTACATACTGACCATCAATCATGTTTAGAGTAGGAATTCAAGACCAGACACACACTCAAATGTCCTCATGACTTCAACTATAACGGCCGAGCGTGATGCGGAAACGACCGCTAACCCTCAATTTAGGGATGAATACTTGAGAAGGGATGCCCGCGATGCCTCGCCTCCAGACCCCTAAGAGCCTGTGCCGGTAACTCTTCCCCAGCCAGATCAAGGAGGTGAGAATCTAGGGGAAGAAGAGGAGGAAGATCTCAGGGATGCACCTCCCGCATTTGAGGAAGGTATCTCCACCACTGTGGACGAGCTCAAAGAAATAAACCTGGGTACCAAGGAAGACCCATGGCCTACTCTCATTAGTACAACCATGTGTTTCGAGGAGAACGGGGTATATACCTTTTCCTGAGGCATCATCGAGATGTTTTTTCCTGGAATTACACAAAAATGTCGGGACACGATCCCGAAGTGGCAACTCACCACTTAGGTTTTCCAGGAGACCACCGGGGCTATAAACAAACCACCAGAAGGACCCACCCCTCACATGCTACCAAAATAGAGACTGAAGTCGATAAGATCATTAAATCAGGCTTCATTAAGGAGGTCCAATACCCCATATGGTTGGCCAACATTGTCCCCGTCAAGTAAAAGAATGGACAAATATGTGTCTGCATCAATTTCAGAGATCTCTATCGGCATTGTATGAAAGATGATTTCCTGGTCCCGATTACTGAGTTATTAATCGATGCAACGGCTGGGTATGGGGCTCTCTCCTTCATGGACATTTATTTTGGGTATAATCAAATCCGGATGGCCTGAGAAGACGAAGAAGCCACTGCCTTCAGATCCCCGCAAGGAATATTCTGTTACAGGGTCATGCCCTTTTGTCTCAAGAATGCTGGTAGCACATATCAACGCGCCATGTATTGTATCTTTAAACCATTCCTAGGAAGATTTTTTGAATTCTACGTGGATGACTTGGTGGTCAAATCAAGACAGCGCTCATATCACCTATCAGACCTTGAAACTGTCATCAACAAACTTCAGCAACATAGCATGAAGATTAATCCCTTGAAATGCGCCTTCGAGGTTACATCAAGGAAATTCCACGGCTTCGTCGTATGCCATCGTGGCATCGAAGTCGACCCTAAAAAGAAAAAGGCAATCCTTGTCCTGCCACCTCCCCGAAATCTCACTGAGTTGAGAGGATTCCAAGGACACCTGGCCTATATTAGGGGGTTCATAGCCAACTTGGCAGGCAAATGTTTTCCTTTCACTAGGTTAATGAAAAAGGGGGTTATATACCAATGGATAGATGAGTGCCAAGAGGCATTTGACAGCCTAAAAAAGTACCTCCGAATCCCACCAGTTCTCATGCCACCGGTTGAAGGGAGACCTCTTATCCTATACGTGACGGCCCTAGAGCGGTCATTAGGAGCCTTCCTCGCACAGAAAAATGACACCAACAGTGAAAAAAGTCTCTATTACCTCATCTGAACCATGATCGATGCTGAAACTCGATACTCAAACATAGAGATAAGTTTTTTGGCCTTGGTATTCACAATTCAAAAATTGTGACATTATGTACAGCATCATGAGGTCCATTTGGTATCACGTAGTAACCTTCTCAAGTACATCCTCCGCCGCCCAATGTTAACTGGGCACCTATCCCTATGGGTAGTCATCCTGCAACAGTTTGACATCCAGTTTGTGCTTCAGAAAGCCATCAAAGGCCAGACATTATCAAATTTTCTAGTGTAGCACCCCTCGACATGGACCACCGCATCGGACATCGTGCTACCTGATGAAGACATCTTCTCAGTTCATGAGGAGTTCCCAACACAGGAAATGTAATTCGATAGAACATCCCAAAGCCCAACAGGGAAAAGGATGGAGGGTCCCAAATTTAACACGTTGGGTTTGGGGATAATACTCATGTATCCAGAAAAGGAAGTCTTTCCACATTCCTTCCTCATGTCAGAAGGATGTACAAACAAAGAGGAAGAATATCAAGCCCTCATTGCAGGCCTGGAGCTCACACTCCAGGCACAAGTACAACACCTTAAGGTAAAAGGTGACTCGGAACTGGTCATCAAGAAGGCCAATGGTGACTCTTCTATTAAAAAGGAGGATCTGATTCCCCTGTTTGACCATTTCTGAGGGTTAATGGCAGAACTTTCCACAGAACCAATATTGACCTATATTCCCTGGTCATAGAATGCCCAAGCAGATGAATTAGCTAAAGCAGCCATATCCCTAGATGACCCAGACCAGGATGAAACAATTATCAGTATTTCTCATTGTCAAATGGCCTTACTATTTGTTCAGAATAAGATAGAAGAAATAAATGAAGTCATCCCTGTCCCTAAGCCATATTCTCCCGCCACTGGCCGGATGAACCCCATTGCAAACTACCTTCAAAGGGGAGAAGTTCCATCAGATAGGGCTGAACGAGAGAAAATACGGAGAAGAGAAATTAACTTTGTCCTATTCAGTGGCACGTGTCAACAAGAGGTCCTCTACAAAAGAGGCCTCGATAGAGTCCTCCTAAGATTCATTGATGGAGAATAAACCACTGACGTCATGACTGAAGTGCCTGCCGGAGTATGTGGAGAACACCAGTCAAGGTCTAAGCTTACCCATCAGGTTCAATGGCTTGGGTACTATTGGCCCACCATGGAACGAGATTGCGAGCACCTTACCGAAAAATTCCACTCATGCCAAATTCATTCCAACTTCATACACCAACCCCTAGAGTTACTTCATCAAGCTATGTACTCCTGACCATTTTCCATCTAGGGAATGGACATCATGGAACCATATCCTCCCGTTACATCCAAACAACTGAAGTATATCCTCACAACAACTGACTTCTTTTCCAAATGGGAAGAAGATGTACCCCTCAAGGAAGTCAGGACAAGAAACATTGTCATCTTTGTGAAAACCAATATCATCACCAGATTTGGTTTCCCTCATACCATACTAACGGAAAATGACACCAACTTTTTCTCGACTAAATTGGAGAAACTATACCAATAATATGGTATCAAGTCTAACCACTCATCCTGCTACCATGAAATGACCAATGGATAGATAGAGGCTTTCAACAAGACCTTTTCAAACATTCTCCAGAAAATGGTGGACATAGAAAAGAAATCATTGCCGGATAAACTTCTTCATGCATTGTGGCCTTATCGAACCACAATCTGCACTGCTACTCGGGATACTGTGTACTCGTTAGTGTATGGAACAGAAGCGGTCCTTCCCATTGAGCTAAAATTTCCCTCACTTTGTTTTGCCATCTGTGATCAGTTATCCAATGATGAGCAATCGAAAAAACGGCTAGGTTAATTGGAACATCTAGATGAGAAGTGGTTGCACACTTTGCACCATCTAGAAGTATATCAGAACCAGATCACATGAGCCTTCAATAAAAAGCACTGTATTTGGTCTTTCCTGGAAGGAGAATTATTGTTGGTCCTACAGACCCCAATGATACCCGGAAATAAACCTCTGATGTTGGATCCCAACTGGGAGGGACCATATGCTATACACAAGGTCTACTCCAACAGAGCATATACCCTAATCTCCATGAACAGGAAATTTACTACCGCTCCTACAAATGTAATATTTCTGAAGAAGTATTCCACATAATCAAAATCAGTTATCATCCGAGCTGTAGGATGTTAAACTTCCAAGAAACTATCATCCGATATGCAGGATGTTAAACTACCAAGTGCCTATCGTCCAAGTTGTAGGACGTTAAACTTCCAAGTCCCAATAGTCCAAACTCTATGACCCTAAACTAAGAGTATTTTTTCATCATCTCATGACGTTAAACTGCATGGATTTCAGAGAAATACATATGGCTTGATTCCTGACTTCGCAGGATATGTAGAGACGCCAGGTTCCCCCATCCTGGCCCAGCCATCCACGAATAAAGTTGAAAATGCCCTCTTCCCCCTTGTACGGACAAGCCCTACAGGGGGTGTATCCCTTTCAAAGAACTACGTACGGCTTGATTCCTGACCTCATAGGATACGTAGTGACATCATGATTCTGTATCCTAGCCCAATCATCCCCAAGTAAAGTCAAAAATGCCCTTTTCTCCCGTGTACGGAACAACCCTGCACGGGGTGTATTCTTCATCCTTACCGCATGCTGTTAAACTGCACGGATAAGAAAGATTGAAAATTCCCTTTTCCCTCGTGTACGGACCAGACTTGCATGGGGTGTATTATCTTCTAAAAGAACTACATACGGCTTGATTCATGCCCTCGCAGGATACGTAGTGACACCAAAATTCCACATCCTGGCCCAGCAACTCTTAAATGAAATAAAAAAATGCCACTTTTCCCCTGTATAAGGACCAGACCTATACGAGGAGTATTACCTTTTAAAGAACTACATACGTCTTGATTCCTACCCTCGTAGGATACGTAATGGTGCCAGAATTCCACATCCTGACCCATCCACCCCAAATAAAGTTAAAAAACCCCATTTTTCCCATACGGACCAGACCCGCACGGGGTGTATTCCCCAAAATAACTACGTGGGGCTTGATTCCTGCCCTTATAGGGTACGTAGCGATGCGGGGATCTTATCTCCCAGACCACCTACCAATAAAAGGAAACACATGTATATATACCCCTCATCCTTACTTCATGATGTTAAACTGCATGGAATCCCCTTTTCACGTCAGTTCCCTTCGTCCTCAATGCACGACATTAAACTGCATGGACTTCGTCGCGACCCTCCCAAGATATATGGAGAAATAGGATGGGAATACTCCTTGCGCATTTGGATATATCCTCTCCATTCATTAGACTCCACGTGCCGGATAATTGCGGATCTTCATAATCATTCATGGCCATCGGAAGTGGAAAGCTATCGACATGTGGACACCTTTGAACAACTATGCATACCATTCCCTCAGCGGATCTACATATTGATATCCCCTAGCCCATATACCAAAGGTAAGATTTACTTAGGAGGTACTCTTCCTATCCCCGTACGCTTAACGGCCTCAGAGCCCCCATATCATATCTCCCGATCCAAAAATTTATAGAGCAGTGGTTTACAAGTTCCTTCCCCTCTCACGTCCAAGCGTTGCCAGGGTATCCCTGCCTGGTTAGCCTATGTATTCTCCCATGGTAAGCATAACGATCTATGTCTACAAACATCAATCCAGGGCTAAAATGCTTTGACTCAACAGGAAATTATGGTGAAGATGTTTCTTGTATTCTTGGATGCCATTATCCCAATATGCCAAACTCTGTACTGTGAGAAATCTCGAATTTTCACAATCATCCATGGCCAAAGGAAGTGGAAAGTTATCGATCCTTGGACACCTTTTCATGAATATTCATACCATGCCCTCAGCGGCTCTGCATATTGATAGCCCCTGGCCCGTCTACCAAAGGGTAGATTTCCTCATGTGGTACTCTTCCTAGCTCCATACTCTTACCGTCCTTAGAGCCCCCATACCATACCTCCTAATTCATTAAACTCTATAGTTACAGTTTACACCCTCATTCCCTCACACTTGTTCAAAGTATACCAGAGCCTCTTAACTCAGTTGCCTTCTAGGTAATTGTAGTAATAGTCACCCAATGGTCCGAACTCTACAACCATTAAACTAAGAGTACTTTGTCCTCACCACACGATGTTAAACTGTATGGAGTAAAGGTGCACCCCATGCGCAAGATAAATCGGCACAGTGAACTCTTCGAGTTTTAATAGCAACCAGGGAAGAACATCCCTGACCTATCCAAATATTTCCTTACCAAATAACATACTTCATGGCCCAGTCAATCACGAATCCTCATTGTCATCCATGGCCATCGGAATTGGAAAGTTATCGACCTTTAGACACCTTTTCATGACTATGCATACCATTCCCTCAGCGGATCTGCATATTGATAGCCCCTGGACCGTCTACCAAAGGCAAGATTTCCTCAGGCGACACTCTTCCTAACCCCGTATGCTTACTGGCCTCAGAGCCCCATATCATATCTTCTGATCCAAGAAGCCCCGGAACTATGATTTACACCATCAACCCCTCTTTACATCTTGGAAATGTCGATATGGTCAAGCCCAGTTACATTCTGATCAAGAGTGGACTTTGAAAATACGTCTTTACCGCATGACGATTGAAACTGCACGGAACATATCTTGGCCGCTTGGCGTGAAATTCAAAGACCAAGCATTAAACATCCAGGGAAATGCCTCCAACTACAAGAATTTTCACAGGTTTAAAAATTCCCCCTGTCCTTGCTGCATGACATTAAACTGCAAAAAATCTTCAAAAATGCTCATCATCCTCACCGCATGACGTTAAACTGCACGGAATTTAAAATGCACTTCGTCCTTACCGCATGGCGTTAAACTGCACGGTCGAACCTATCATGGGTTCAGTCAGGAATGGAGGATTTCCTCTATCCCTCAGTGCATGGGCTAAACCTACACAAACCACTATCTCACACCAGCATGAGAAGGTATGACTTCACCCATTCCCGAGAAGTTTAGCCTAGATGTTTCTTCCGTATTCAGGCAACCTCTTTTTGTAAACCTCACTCTATTCTCAAAAGGAACCGAACTCTTGTAAGCCACCCCTGGTGGTCTCAAATCTCAACTTCCCTGAAGTTGCTCGCCTATCTGGAGAATAAAATAATTGACCTAAGGAAACCTTTTCATGACTATGCATATCATGCCCTTAGAGGCTCTGCATATTGATCGCCTCTAGCCCGTCTACCAAAGACAAGACTTCCTTATGCAATAATTCTCTCCGTACATCTCTTGGCCTCTGAGCCCCCATATCCACCCCGGGATTTAGAAACCCTATGAGCTATAGTTTACCAACCTCTTTCACAACCCTGCCAGAATACGCTGGAATGTCTCTGATGAGATTACCGAGAACCAGGAGAAGCCCTTCCATTTTAAAGAATGTCCCAGTTACATGACTTTAAACTGTGCCAAGCTCCAACCATCTTCTACATTATCTAAATGTGTAGGACAGGGACCTTGCATCCACACTCCTGATTAATACAGATGTTCCCAAACACTTTCAGACGTCACACACCCTTTCCGAGCCACCCCTGGTGGTTTACATATTTTCCATGCCACCCGTGGTGGTTTCCATAAGCCGGACTTCCATGAAGTCCTCAGGCCATCAGAAATGGACAATCATTAACTTAAGGACACCTTTTTATGACTATGCATACCATGCCCTTAGCGGCTCTGCATATTGATCACCCCTGACCCGTCTAACAAAGGATAGTCTTCCTTAGGTGATGCTTTTCCTACCTCTGCATGTCGATACGTCTCTCATGCCTTGAGACATGCCCTACATGTCGTTCAAATCTAAATGTGTTACCCCCACGTGCGTCTGAAGGGTATTGAGACATCTTTTAATCAACCAAACCTCATTGAGGCCCTCACCCCACCATATCTAGTCAAAGATGTTCGACCTAAAACATCAGTATCGATATTCTTGTCGGCGGGACTTTAAACCGCTCACAAAAAGAGACGAAAAGACCGTTAATCAAAAAACCCGAAAAGGGAGACCTAAGTAAAAGCCGAGCCATACCCGCTAGGTACACACCAAATGGTCCCAGAAAAAATTAGGGTATTAACAGAAAATACAAAAAGTTTGTGGGGTTTTTTTTCTACAAAACTCTAACAATAGTCAAACTATGCTCGTTGGATCCCATGGTCCAGGCAAAATTTAGAGCTCGTTTCTATTTTATCATCTTTCGGAATTATGATTCACTCTAATTCAGTGAGTTTTTATTTATTCTATTGTTGTTCTGGTAACAATAAAATTTTACAGCAAGGGGAGATCGACAGCGGATTGTATTCCATTTGGACAAAAAAAAGGGAGGATATCCACAAGTTAGAGTCTCTCCTTTGCCGAAACAATAGAGGTAAAACAGAATGTACAAAAATAGCACTGAAGATCACAAAGGAGCCTAGATCGCTCTCTCCATCATATCGACAACCTTGCGATGAAGGTTATTGCAGGTTTTCTCTAGCATGACCTTCTCCCTAGTCTCAACTTTGGCCATCGAATGAGTATGACTCACTGTCGTTTGGAGATCGTTGATCCCTTTCCTAGTAGCTTCAAGGTTACCAATAAGAGATGAAAAATGATCCCTCAACATCTCTGCTCAAGGTTTTCATTTGTGCAACATGGTAGATAGGGTGGTCGCCTGATCTTGAGAGCTCACCTATACTGCTATCAGTTGATGGAGCTTCATCATAGCTTCATCAAGGGCTCGGGTCCCGCAATGAGAAGCAGTGATGTGAGAAAGTCTATGTTCACTAGTGGTAGCCTCCCCATGGGCAATGATGACCTGGAAGGGGATAAAATGAAGTCGTCGATAGTTGAACCCACCTGACCCCAGGCCTAGGAAGTGTTGCCGAAGGGCTTCAGTTTTATTCAACATTTCAGTCAGAGGAGTTTCGGCAACAATCTCACAGATCCAGGGCCAGGCCCACCTTTGCACTGCTCGGTGGTCTGCCAATACATGAGGGTCTTTGGTTTCATCACTAGATAGCACAAGAATGAAGTCAGGCATTGAGGATAGCGCATACATGTGCACAATAGAAGGTGGTTCCAGGACTAGAGGGTTAGAAGCCTCCAGCCCTGGTTCAAGATTGGGAGTTAAGTCGGTAAGTCCAGTATCAGCCGGTGGAGCTTCAAGAATTACATCATGGGGACCCGAAGTCACTGGGTCATCCTCATTTATATCCAAAAGGATTGGATCTGTCAGAACATCGGCCGCAGAGGGGTTGAAAGAGGAAGATTCCTTGAGCCGCTTTGACCTGTGAGCCATCAGTCAGTCCTCCATCAAAGCTGACGAGGAAGGTGCAGTAAGCACAACAGCCGCAGTAATCCTTGATTTAGGAAATTTCCGTATAGCCTTCCCCAAGATCCCATCTGGATAATGCTTTATCTACATTCTCTCATATTCCGAGGATAGGCTGGCAGCCGCTCCTATGTTAGGCAAGGTAATGATTATGCCAGATCCCTCCCGCATCAACATCAAACACCATTTACGGAAAGTGGCCGGATGCAGTCCTCGGGCCTGAGGATGGGGAAGGGAAACCTGGAGTTGCACACATCCAAACTATCGAGAAAAATGATGTGGGGCGTACAACTCACACAAAGAAACCCCATCAATCTACAAGGGTAAAAACTCGTACCATAGAGAAATCATAAAAGAATGCTCTTCTATGATCCCCCTGCGGTCGTCATCCACAACAGCAGAAGGAGTGGGGTACTGAGTGAAAGAGAACTGGGAAAAGTCACTCAAAACCTTGATGACTTCATCAAACCCGAGGGACTTCAGACAAACTCCAGCTATATCAAGTAAGGTAGGCTTAAGGGTAGGAAGTAGGATGACTGTGTTATAATGATACTCATAACAGCGTCAATGATTCACTACCCAGCCATATAAAAATTGAAATGGTCCACTCAGATGATAGGGTGACCCACCCTCCTGCATGTGGCTCAGTAATTCATAAAGGCGATCCAAAGTGGGCACGACTAGATTCACCGGGTGGCCTCCCGCCAGCTCAGCTGCCATCATCAGGGTGCAAGCTCTGACACACGGGTTGATATCCTGAGATGGTAATAGCCATCCGCTCAAAAACATGGAGAAAAGACCTGCCCGCCTAAGCATAGGCATCACACTAGGGCGCACCTCATAACCCCATGAAAGGTAGTCGGCCACCTTTAGAACCGACTAGTAGGAACCTGGGATAGTTCGTGATTATTGAGAAGGATGAGTCCTGGGGAGCATGATCTTCGGCACAGGACCAGTGTTCTTTAGAAATAACCGTATCCAGGTGTTATAGGGAATAAGAGAGCGGGAACGCAAGGGGTGATCCAGTGACCGCTCCACTATAACCAACAGATCCCTCACCAACAAAAAAACCTGTTCGGCATCATACCATGCATCAGTGGTGGGAAAAAACACTTCATACATCTCACAAATGACCGTAAGCCCTCCCAATTGGTATATGTCCCATAAACTAATACCAAATTCACCATGGGAAAGGCGGAAAGTATTAGTGAATGAACCCCAGCGACTGAGCAAGTCAGGTAGGATCGAAGATGGTGGGTAAACAGCGAACTAGGAAGCCCACACTGCGGAGTACAGATTCACCGCTTCTAGTGATTCGTGAAATTCCTGAAAATGATAACGAACCCAGAAGGCCCAGGACCAGTCATTTGATAAAATCCCACCAGACTGAAGATCCCACCTGAGAATCCATCCTGTATCAGGATCCACTCGGGAAAGGCTGATCAAGGAGGGGTAACTCGTGAGGACGGTTTCTTGGGAGAAGTCCTGAGTATGATGATCACTTTGAGTCCAAATGGAGCCTCTCAAAATAAAAGTGTCTTTTGGATCAGAATCAAAGATCATCTCTCCTGACTGGGAAAGGTTCGCTTGAATGCACCTCAGAAACACTTCCAAGAAAGGTGACGGAAGACCTGATAAGATAGGGGGGATATGGATGTCGTCTTGAAGGTTGAAACCATAAAGTGGAATAAAATTTGATAGCAGATATCCCAGAAGTCTGGGGGAGAGTAAGTCCTTCAAAACACCATCAGCAGGAATGATTGGTTGGATAGGGTAGTCTTTGATACTCTCAGTTCTATGAATCATAGCTAGACGTCTCCCTGGACCAATTGGAAGAGGCTCGGCAGTAGGCCTAGGTGCAGGTCGAGGGGGAACCATATTTCCTCCCTGCATTATGAAAAACCTGGAAAATGGTTAGTTCGGAATAATAAAATTTGGACAAAAATACCAAATATATGGAAAAGGACTCCATCAAATAGCCTTGATGAGGTCTGTGAGCAGGCCTCAAAAGGTGGTTCGTGACGACTACATCCCGCGAACCAACCCTACGTGGAAGAAGTCCACAGTACTCTGGCCCGCGGAGCATCGGCCAGAAAACTGTGAACCAGGCTTCTCCACGAAATCTCAATCCCGAATTTAAATGTTTAAGTTCGGCAGACATAAGAAATTTTCAAAGTCTGAAAGATTTCTGGTACATGGACCATCAAAAAATCGTAGTGAGTTCCTACGCGGCCCATTGTAACTTAATTTTTGATTGATTAAAAGTGTTAGTTCGCGGGTGGGAGATTGGTCCGCGGGTGAAGGTAGACGTGAATGAGGATTGGTTCGCAGAAATGGAAGCTGGTTTGCAGATGAGGAGTTTCACGAAGGAGAAAGCATGCGGAGTTGAAATGAAAGATCTCTGTGTTCGTGAGGAATCCGGTTAAAGAAAAAGGGAAGGGACCCCATATTTATAGGCATGGTCCCCTACCGAGACCACTCCCCTACTGCAAACTACCCAAGTTTCAGGACCACTCTACATCGGAATAGTATCCTCTTCATTCTGATCGGACCTCATTCCAATGGGGGGCAATTGTAGAGTCCTGAAAAATCTAAAAAGGAGAATGAGAATCCCCTTATTTAAAGAGACGATTCTAGCCAATATCCCTCGAGGAGTTGGAAAAAAATGTGAAGAATACTCAAAGGTTTGAAAAAGGCGAACTGGTCTGCGTACCTGTCCAATATTGACGGTACACGACCAGTTCAGCAAGCCTCCCCCTTCGCGGACTACTGTCGTTCACAGAATAGAGGCGGGGATGATCCGTGGGTTCGAAGCAGGACGGGCGCTAGGCCGGTCCACCGTCACAAGCCGCCCCAGTCGTGAACCGCGTCAACTGGGCTGGACCACATACGCCGTCGTTCGCGGAACAGAGGTAGAGCCCTACGTGGCCACGAAGCACTCCCCGAACTAGTTTAGTTCATGGGGAAGGTGCATTCAATTCCCCCGTGAGTTGCGGATTGACCAAGTCATCCGTAAAATAGGTTTCTGGTCAGGGGCCTCCACAAAATGTTCCGCATGACCACAAATACATCTATTTCCCCACTCTAAAAAAGGAGATCGAGTGGGAGAACAAAGAGATCAATCAGATTTGGGTGGAAGGATTTTGAAAGAAGGAGTTTAGGATTTCGCAAACAACGAAGTTCTAATTCACGAACTAGAATAGGTATAAAACTGGAAACGAATTAATAAGGAACCGGAAAATGCATAACAAATTTTTGAACCACGGAATTAAAATAAAAATAAAAAGTAGACTGCGAGCCAGGGCCCCTTCGTGGATGTACTCCCCACAGTCCAGGGAGTCTATTCCCCTTTTCCAATCTGATGCACCACGTAGCACCCTCCTATGCCGGCGATGTCCTGACTGAAAAACCCCTAACCGGTGTCTCCCCTGGCCACTATTGCTCTCACGGACTCCACCGCGTACCAAATTGAAATGCGAGCTGAACCCAAAGCCGCATACAACCCTGGTACGCGGGATGCCTATCAGTCTGCCTACCACCCTGGTACGTGGATGAACTCTCCAGCCGTGTAGTACACCCCTATGTGAAGGGTTCCACTCATACACCCATGTGGCCCTCCAACTCATTCAGTGTTCCCATTCCCCGAGTCAGATAAAATCCTTCAAATTCGGCCTAATCCTTCACAACCCCCTCATTGTACTATTCATCATCCTCGAGCCGAGGCCTTTACCGAAGCAACCATATCTGTATGATGTAACCTTCAGGCGTATCAGTGTTCCATTTTGAGTTCACATACCCATGGTTGGTGATGGAAAAAGGGTTTCTCTAGCCCTTGAGCAGGTTCCTGAAACATTCCTGGGTTCACATACCCACAGTAGTGCAGGGTCCGAGCCCGGGAGTCACCTTTATTCCTCTCCACTGGACAAGAGTGGGGGACCCCACTTGCATTTCCTTTCGATGCTAGTGGTGAGTAATTATCCCCCCTTCTAAGAGTGATAGGGTAGCAACCTTGGTGTAATACCCATGGCTTTCTTGTAGGAGGTAGCACCCATGAAAATATGTACTTCCCTGGTACTATTAACCAAGAGGGGAGATGGACACAGGGGTACTCTTTCCCTCTCCCCTTGGGCTTTGTCACCATTGGGCCTCCATCCTGGAGTAAGTCCCAATCTCCATTTCTCTGGGCCGCTTCATGCGTAAGACCCATTCCGCTTCCCACGGATGCACATTTCATGACATGATCGTCAGGTCTCTGCTGCCTCTTGTTTCTCACACCGAGCATGACTCACGTGGGCTTAGAGTAAGAACCGACCCTAACCCCAACCTCATGTGAACTCAGAGGACTTTGACCCATGTCAAGGCATGGTACATAGGAAGCCTCCAGGAGGTTCAAGCCCACCATCCTCTGAACTACGAGGACTTTGATCCATTTCAAGGCATGGTACGTAGGAATCCTCCATGAGGTTCAATCCCACCATCCTGAGAACTATGAGGACTTCGATCCATGTCAAGGCATGGTATGTAGGAAGCCTCCACGAGGTTCAAACCCACCACACAGTCATTCCGACCCTTCACGTCGGTTCACCATCTCATTGGGGCACCTCAGAGTGTAAGCCCCGATCCTTCATCCCGTATGATGTTAAACTGCACTACCGAACTACGTGGATTATTATTTCTCTCATAAGGATATGTAGGAAGCCCATATCATGGGTTTGATCCAAATGCTCAAGTTGTTATCTATACCCCATGGATGAAAATAAACTCCCAGGCACCCAGTTATGAGGCTTGAAATCAGTGGCGTCTCAATGATTTCAAACTCTTCGGAGTCATTAATCCAATGAGGGATGGTAAACCTCGGGCCTAAATGATTCTGAATCCCTGTGTTTAGCTGAACATTTCCAACCAGAAGTAATCCATGGATACTATGCTTGGGTATAAACCAAATATTCGCTAACAGATGAATATGTCTTAAATCTATAAGAGAGTCCTGGAACAGGAAATAATTCCCCCCAAAAGGGTGCGATGAGCCCGACTTTCCATCCTCTCGACCAATGTGAGTTCTTAAGCATCGCTGGCCAAATCACCCAGCGAACGCTTGGCTTTGGAAAGTAGGTCCACATATCGTTGGATATAGAACCATTGGGCATTTCAAAATGAAGACCGATATACCCGATCTGAGCGATTGAGCGTGGCTCAGCCCTCCGCAAGATCGACAGTCGAGCGCGTCGGTCCACTCCATCCGATTCGTTGCAAAACAGACATGTTCTTTTCGGAACCTATTTTATTTTAAATGTTATATATAATTTCAATTTAAATATTATATCATGAATAATTTATACTTCATTATATTGGAATTTAAAATTAATTTTCTTTATTCATGTGAGTTATGATTCAAAATTTACCAAAGCAGTAAGGCTTTATGTTTCAATCTGATTTTAATCGGTATTGTTTATGCTTGAATTTACATTATAAGAAATTATATGGTTATTATCTAATAGAACAATTTCATTTTCTTATCCTATGGTTATTCATGAAATTTTCATTTAATAGAATCATTTTCCCCTCTTTGGTACTTAAAATGATTGTGAAAATGTTTCCAAGAAAAGATAACTTCATTTTTCTCTTCGGTCAAAAATCCTTTTTCTTAAATATAATTTTTTTTATCAAAATAGTATAAATTATATTTTTAACATTATCCAAGCGATTTATTGCATATATTTAAAACAAATTGTAAATTTTTACAAAATAGTATGAAATGAATCTTATTTTAATTTTCTGTTTGAAGAACTTAGTAACATTTTTACAATAGTGTAAAGGAATATTTTTTAACTTATACGACATACAATGAATTACCCACCGTCATGAAAACTTAATTATTTGAAGATTAATTTATATGTTTTGTTGGTTATTTTTAAATAGAATTATTTTTATAAAATTTTGAAAACTATTTAGATATTTAATAATTTACTTCAAATTATAGAAGGTATTTTCCTCCCAAAATATTCCATATAATCATTTAAATACATTTTCATCAATAAAGAAAACCATTAATGTTATTAATTTCTTTTAGATTATATGTATATATATATATATTATTGACATATATACCTAGATTAATACCCCATAATTTTATGAGGTAATACATGAATTATGCTTATCTCTCAAAGGCTTTCATTGTGAAATTTTCTTTGGTTATGATATAAGATAATATTATGAAACCCATTTCTTTATATGGGAAAATGTTATGTTATAACTTATTATTGATTTCATTTATTTGGAACACATATTCATTTACATGATATGAATGTTATGGGTGGGCCAAAAATTATATATCCCTATAATGAATTGGCTAATGTTTTAGTATCATGAGACACCATGTATGAGATTATAGAGTGAACCTTATCCATTATGGGACATTTTCCACTATGTGATGTTGTCTTTATGGTTATCCTGGACTTATCCTTAGGTTATGTTTTATATTGATTCCATTTAACCTATGTTACCATAATCTTATGATACCATGTTCTTTATGTAATTCTTCCCCATGATTACTCAAGATCCTTCTCTTTTATGATATCATGTTATAACTTTGAATCAAAAGTTATACTTACTTATCATGTTTATTCCATTATTGGGAGTTTTAGCTCACCCCTTCCATTTATGTATTACATATGTTATATTATGTAGTTTTATGAGCTCAAAAATATTTAAGAGCTTATTTTGGAGAATAAAATTAAGAACGTTTATTTTAGTCTCACTTTAATGTATTATGAACCTAGTATTCTAAATTAACTATTACTTATTATCTTTAAGTTGTAATATATGGATTTTTATGTATAAAATAATTCAATAATATTTGAAAAAGGCTTGGGTCACTGTAGTTGGAATCATAGAAAAGGTGTAGCTAACATTCAGAGACTAGGATGAGAAAACTTTAGATAGAACCCTAGGGATAAGTCTAAGGATAATTATAATGATAATACTAAGTATAAACAAATATCATGCAATTTTTTTGAAGTATATAGTGAGTGGGTTTCATGTAATTTCATCCCTATCAGGTTACTAAAAGTGGATGTGGATCTAGTACAATTGTATCTAGTGGTAATAACTCTGAAAAGGGTGCATTTACTTGGACTCAATCATCACTTAGAGCATGAAAATTGGACTTTCCATACACCTATTTCGACACTCTTAGTGGATATGAATTGTAAATTCACAAACGCTTTATGAACCATTATGATGGACTTGAAAAAATTATTAGGTTAAAGAACCTAATAGGAAAAATTACCATGTATAACATAGATTGAAAACTAGTGAATCATAATTCAGGATGTACATATCATTTATAAGTTATTCCTTATAGGTTTATAAGTTTCCCCTTTTATATCTTAATTTATCCTCATCATGTTCTTATATTTTTAATTAATGGTCGGAAATAAGAGAAATAATTCCAACAACTAATGTGATGGGAAACATAATAATTTTCCTAATGAGATTCCTAACCAAATTTGAACATTGATCAGACATCTTGTGATCATACCAAATGAGCTATCTCAAATTATGATTAACAAATGGAACATAGTTTAATTTCCAAACACATAAAACAAGAGAAGGATGGTGCCTCATGGAAGTTAAAATGTTAATGTTGATAATGAAAATAAGATTCAATTATCTTCATGTAAAATATGTGGGAAGAGGCACGATGTAAATTTACTTAGAGGAACTATAAGATGATTTATGTGTAGTAACGTGGGGTAAAAATTATCTAATTACTGAATAAAAATGAAGAGCTTGGTTAATAAGACACAAGAAAATAAAGTTCAACCTAAGGTACCACTAACAGTTCAATGTCGTAGATTTGGGGAACTTGGTCATTATCTTAGACAATTCCCTAATCTAAGGAATACTTCCTAAGGGCCTATGATAATAACATCATTTAAGTGGAATTATTTAATTTTTTATGAGTTATATGTCAATAATAATATTATTGTGGTATTTTTATCAGTGGTATTTTGGTTATAACAATCATGAAACTTATAAGGATTATTTAGTGGTATTTTTTCATTAAGGATTTACAAAATTTTTTGGAATGGTACTAGTGACCTAGAAAGTTTATTTTATGTTAAGGTGATATTTTATGGAATAAAATAATTGAGAAAAAGATAATATTTTAGATTTTATTTATGTTGAGGTAATTATAGTCGATTAAAATTATTTTAAATATATGAGAAATAAGCTGTATAGAAGGCTTTAGTAGATAAAGAATGATTTGATGACTACTGATATTTTGAGGATTTTCATAATATTTTTGGTAATGTTATAAAAATTATATTAATATAGTTTAATAAAAAGGACAACCTGCATTCTGGGCGACATCTAGTCATATCTATCAGGGCCATGGGGCTTGAACGAACAACTAAAGGGAAATAAGGGTGCAACGCCTACCACTATCCTACCTAATGTACTGGTTAGTGTGAAATTGTTTTTAATTAAGTGATTTAGTAGATAAATTGTAATTTTATTTTTTAAAAAATATAATAAGATCAAATATTTTTTAATTTTTAGTATTTTAGGTGATTAATGATATTTTGGAAAAAAATTTATTAGGAAAATATATATATATGTATTACCTTTAGGTTTTATGTATAAGATTATTTGGGAAGAATGATATTGTGTTTTGGAGATGTAAGTTGAAGGGTATGAGATATCCTTTGAGGTTAAAAAATTATTTGATGTTTAGTTTAATAATTTTATTTGGGATATAAGGTTATTTATTTAAGGAATCATCTATGTTAATCTTTTGGATTTATTGTTGAATTGTTGAGATTAATACATTCATATACATTTTGGGAATTATCTTACTTTTTTGTAACCATTTTTGTTTTAATAAAGATAGGAGGAATAGTTTGATAATATTTAATAAATCTTATGATCCTTTAAAAGTTAATTTTATTTGTCCAAGAATAAGAAAATTATATTGGATATTCATTTCTTAGTGTAAGAGGTGAAGTAGATATTCATCGAAACAAAAGGAGTGGATGAAATTGTGTTTGTGAAATAAAAAGATATCAAGTAAGCATATTTTATGGTGTTATCTATCATGATACACTACTAAAAATACAGGCTTTCCCAATGCTTCTTTAGCAATGGTTTGCTTAAACCGTTGGTAAAGAAGGGCCAAGACACCCTTTCCCAATGGTTTCCTAAAACCATTGGTAAAAGGGTTTCCAAGGCACCCTTCCCCAACGGTTCTAGTAAACCATTGGGAAATGGTGCCCCTTTACTAACGGTTCTACTGAACCATTGGGAAAGGGTGCCTTGGACACCCCTTTACTAATGGTTTTTAAAAACTGTTGGTAAATGTTTTCCCCAAATACAGTCGGTTGCCGCTCCTCTCCCCCATTCACGACAGAACCCTAAATCTCTCAAGGGATCGGCTCCTCTCATGACTTCCCCCATCCGTACCACTCAAAATCCATCAGAATCATCTCAAATCAGTTATTTTCTTCTTTATACACATAAAATATTTAAGTGCAACCTTGTTTTTATTGTTATTCATCTCATATTTTAGTTTTAAGTTTTGATTTTGATGTGTATATCATTTTTTTGTGTTTTGATTTAATCTAGACTTTATCCATTCCATTCCAATCCATTTAATTAATTAAATCTTTAACCCTCCATCGAAGAAGAAACATCTCAAATTCATTGCGTTTGGATTCTAGGTTTTCAAAGTATGTGTTTTTATGATTTTTCTTCATCTTGTAATTAATTGTTACTTGGAAATTTATTTATATGTGTTTATTAATTTTTAGAAAATTTTTAATGAATGTTTTTCTTAAAATTCCTTGATTAAAGTGCTTTATTAAAATGAAAAAAATTAATAAGGCTTGTGTAATGTAATTTGTTATAGTACACTATGTGACTATGTTTGGTATTTAGTAACACATGAGATAAGGGGTGTGTGAGAATGTGTTGTGAAAGATATTCCATGGTTGGTTCAAGATTATATTTACGTTTTGATCCTATTAATGAGTTGTTTTAAAGATATTTTGAGGTATTTAACTTATGTTTATTTGTGAAAACTGGGAGATGCAGAGGTGGTTCATGATTAAGACATATAATTACTGCTAAACATGTGGATAAACCATGTATAGTAGTGAATTATTGAAATGTTTGATGTTTTTAGTACTTTTTTATTTAGAGTTTCTTTTGATAATGATGTTTCTTATTGATACCTATGATGGGAATTTATTTTAGTTTTTAAATCGGCTGAGACTCCCCCACCATGCACAGTGTATGCAACCTCTACCCTTATTTAATCATTCTGTTTACACAGCCTATGCAACATCTACCCTCATTTAATCGTTGAACTCAAGTCATTAATTCAAGCCATCATTCTCACTATCATGTAAGAAACTTAATGATATAAACCCATCCTCACATGATTTCTTACCTCAGATAGTGTCTATCATATGGAATACGAGCTTTTGAATTCATCAGTTAACTAGGATCATATATTCCATTTCCCCTAAGATGACTGTACTAATATAACTTTAGGGTCAATTAAAAATGGTTCTCATTTTATGTTGTATATTATGTGTACTTCTTGGCCAATACTCACTTTTATGATGGTGGGGTGCTTTTCACTACCCATGCTGGCATGTGTAGACATCCATAAAAATGTTAGAGAAGTCACAAGTTTAATTCAGTAATGTTGTTATCATTGACATACTTTATTATTAATATGAAATTAAAAAATAAATGTTTTTGTCTATACTTAATGAAATTAAATCTTTTTACAAGCCATGAACAACCTATTAGTGTAGACGCCTAAAATTTATTCACCCATGGGGTGTGCTTGACTTGAGGAAGTAATTGAGTAATGAACGGTATGGCCATAGAGGTGCCAATAATGAGTTATTGAACATGAGTGAATGATTTGGGATTCCTATAACACATAATGGGACCAGAGGCATGTTCCACTTATAGACCTAATGAAAATGAATATAAATAAATTTTAATTTAATTTATGAGTACTTATTCTTTACATTATTTGAACAGTTCACTACATTGACTACAAACTTATTCCTTTATCATTTACTTAAATGTATTTTCTATTAAAGTTCAATCCTATTAAATTTTTTATGACAAAATGACTTATATAAATTCTTTTTAAAGAATGGATAGAAGCTGGATGTATGAAACCGATCTGATCTCAAGCGATTTCAAAACAATTTGGAGAGATTTATAGATTTTTTATTTCACAATGTTTCAGATCGTGGTCGCATTCAGTGCGCATGTTCCAATTGTATTGGTAGACCTTGGTTGAGCTGTGAAGAAGTTAGCTACCACATAACCAAAAATGGATTTCAAGAAAATTACATTGTGTGGTATCAAAATAGGGAGAAAATGAAATCTCAAATTGGTGATGATCGAAATGAAAGGACTGGAATGGAGAATTTGTTATATGATCGGTTTTCATTTATTCGTCATCATGAAAAAGAAAGGATTTCAACTCCAGAAGACTTCGATATGAGTAAAACTGATGCATCTAGTGAAAATGATGATATTTATAGGGTGAAAAAAATTGAATGATGCTGCCACGACTCCAGTATATCGACAATGCGATAAAATGAAAAAGTTGGAATTTTTAATCCGATTGTTTCATGGGAAAACTATGTATGGAATTTCTAATATAGCAATCGATTACATTATTACCCTCTTGAAGGATTTACTTCTAGATGATGAAGATATTCCCTCAAACCACTATATGGCATGGAAGTTAGTTGAGGAACTTAGATTTTCAAGAATAAAAATTCATGATTTCCCGAAAGATTGCTGTTTATTGTGGGAGGAAACTGCTGAACAAAATGATTGTATAAAATGTGGCACATCCTACTGGAAGTCAAAATCTGATGGAACACCATCCCGCGTTCCACAGAAAGTAATGTGGCCGTTTCCATTGATCCCCGGACTCCAGAATCTTTTTATGTCTGATGACATATCAATAAAAATGAGATGGCATGATACCAAAAGAAAGAAGACTAATGATGAGTTGGTTCATCCTGCAGATGGATTTTTATGGCAGATGGTGGCGCCCGAATTTACACTATAGGTATGCGGTCGTTGTCGTATAGGTAGGGGTTGAATCCACAGGGACAGAAGAAGGAACCTAAAGACACTATGATCTTGGAAGGATTTGGCTATGAAGTGGCCAACTATTCAGATTGAATTGATTTGAATAACTACAGATTTAATTTAAAGAAAATAAATAAAAACATTTATTTACTTAGTCTAAAACAATTAATGGAGATGAGTTGATCCTAAGTTGTTACTAGTGTAAGATTGGATATATTTATTTTCTTATAACGTTCGTTTCACTAATTCAGGACGTATCCACAAAATGATATAATTCCTCAACATCATTCACCAATTTAATCCCTACACAATTCTAAGGCTAATCACCAGTGCACTTAGAGGATCAATTTAATGATCGCTCCAAGGAATTGGATCGTACTAGCACTCGAAATGTGTCATTGTTAAAGTTGGCAAAGACGAAGAAGAAAATAAATCATCAAATGGAAATTTTAAAATAATGAAATGATTACTGAATTTGAGATCATAAAATAACATCCAATCATCCCCATGAAACTCCCTAGGACCAATCCATAATGGGTTAGCCCTCCATTTATGCTATTCAATAAATGGAAGCGGGAAGTCGACTTAAAGAAGCGGGATTGGAGAAGAAAAATAAAACAATGAAATGATCACTCCACCGTTGTGTGAATAAATTCACAAGTGCTGGTGTGAACAAGATCAACCATTGGGGAAACAGTATCAATTTTAAAAGGAGAAGAACATAAAAATAGCAGAAGAAGAACTTTTATTGAAAACTATGGTGATTCAAACAACTTACATGCAAAAGAAGAACGTTATAAAGGCCATTTGGCATAACAACATTACAATGAATGTAAAGAACCAAGATCCCTAAATCCTCCACCACTACTGCCTTAAATAGGAAACAATAAATCGTTGGACTATCCCCCAACATCCCATATTCCTTTAATTAATTGTGTTGGGGAAAGTTGGGTGGAACATTAATGTAGAGAGACTTTTCCACTTCTTGCCACGAAGTTGCATCCACCGGAAGGACGCGCCAAAATGACCTTCTAGAAGGCAGAATTTGAGTGGACCATAAAAGACTTAAATGAATATATGGATGTTACCTAACATCCTGTAAAATTTCATCACTGAATAATTAGCCGTTTGCGAGATATGATATAAATACGGGGCTATTTTGTCTGGGCCGCAGAATCAGGCCCAGAATTGAATCTTCAACTTGGGCCGACTTAATAACCACCATTTAGGACGAATTATCACTGTCTATTGAATACTTATTGGTTCCCTTATATGTATTCTAACCTCCGATGAAGTTTGGGCTTCATTGGGCTTGTATTGTGGGCCCCACATTCCCATCAGTGAGATGATATGTAATCTGCCTTCTCCAGAATTGTTTCCTTTCATTTCCAAATATCCCCATCATCCTTTATGAATCATCCATTGATACCTGAATGAATAATGTTCATATCTATGTTTATATCCATTTCCTAAAATATCAAATTAAAATATGGATAATTACATTATTTAAAATTAGATGAAACATTGGGCCTAAATTGGTGCATACTAGGCATAAAGTGCACAAATGATGAGAATGGATGTTCAAAATTAAATTCCACTAACTCAGGACCATAAGATCAAAAATGAACATTTAATAATCTTAAAATGTAATAAAAATATGTGTTTTTATTGGATAATCACACCCCCCAACATGAGTTTTTCCAGTCCCGAGAAAAATATATCTCACAAAAATGAAATTTGAATGACCTTTTCCAAAAACATTTTAATACACATTTCTCACCCAAAGATCTCATACCAAACAATTTTGAAACCCATAAAAATCATTTAAAACAAGCTATGTACACAAGAATATCTCAATCTGAAGCCCATTCCTTTGTTCAAATTCATCTCCATATTTCATCCAAATTCAATTAATCATGATGAAGTGTTGTGCGTCACAATAGACATGGGGGTTTATTTTCATTCGAGGGAGAAAATATGGAAGCACTTGGAAAAATCAAATTTTAATAATAATATGAGTACTCATATTTTTATTTTATTTGTTTTTTATTTCCATTTTTTTGCAAATTTTTCCATGGTAATAGAAATTTAACTCAATCGAGTCAACCCATGTAGATAGACTTTGCCGATGACTCCCAGGCTCAAAGACCTTACGGCACCAACTGAAACTCACATACTCGAGCATCATCTCAAGTTTAATCAATCAAAAACAAATTCAAATTACCAAAAATAGTGATAAAATTCCAAACTCTGGGCTAGACAACTATGGAGTCATGATCCCCAAGTGCCGAAAGCCACACATTAGGTCAATTCATTGCTCTACACGCAATTAATTTTTTTTGAATACTCATGTTAAAATTAAAATGATCGGCAATCCTATGATATTTATTATGGGTCCCCAAGAACTCAACCTAAAACCCCACAATGTAGAAGACGTGCATTGTGTTGTTTTTTTAAATAATTGGATGAAAATATAAACGGTGAAAAATCACATCAGACAACCGCACTTTCCAATATCTATGCACATGAACATAAAATTGCATTAAAATCATAATCAAGGCATGAAAAATTATTTGATATCCAATTTCAGAGTTTGGAATGTGTGTTATCATCTTCAAGGTTAATGAAATTTTTCCTTCCACACATTTTAATCTCCCCCCCAACTTAGAATAACACAGTCCCCAATGTTTAAAGAATTGAAACATAGAAGGGTTAGGATAGAAGTTAAACAAAGACATTGAAAATGAAAATTATGGAATGAAGTCACCTGGTGGTTGATGTTGAAAATGCATTCCCATGTCTCTCTTCAGTTCTGGTTTGTCTCCCAATGGCTTGGACAGTTGTGACCAGCTTTTCCCAATGACCTATGACATGCCTTTAATTTTTTTTAAGATAAATATTTTTTTTGTATTTTTTTTAACCTAAAAAACATAAAAATAACATAAACTGATGATACATTGGCTTCTCTTAAATTTTTGGGTAAGGTATTACTCAGGGATCACACCGCGTGACACAGATGAATATGGTACTCCCCTTTCATACCCATCCTTACTCATAAAAGAAGAACAGGTCAATTTTTTTTAAATACCTACAAAAACATAAAATATAAAATAAACTGATGATACATTGTATTCTTTATATTTTCTGGGTAAGGTATTACTCAGGGATCACACCACGTGACTCGGATGAATACGGTGCTCCCCTTTCATACCAATCCTTACTCATAAAATACAAACAGGTCAACATTATATGGTAGAATAAAATTATATCAAAATGCTCCACTAATCCTACTTTAAATATAAAGTTTATTAAAACAAAAAAATGATTGGAAACTTGAAAAGCATGGTTTTCCTCCTATGCAGCGCTTAATTTAACATCGTTAGCTCGACTTAAACCCCCCAACATAGCCAATTCCAACATTAAAAATTTTAATGACCTCATATTTCTCCACTTCAACTTGATTGAGAATGCGTATCCCTTGTGGTTGGTAAAAATATTTGTAATTTTATTCATGATCAATAATATTTTCTAAAATTAATGGGAAAATCCAAGGAATATCAAAAATGGTTGATCTTTTTTCATCTGTAGTCTTTCCTAATAAATCAAAGATCAACCCCCCTTTTTGGGTTTTATGAGATGAATGAATGAAACCCCCAAGCTCTTTATTAACAAAAATGATAGGGTACTCAAGTGGGGAAGGAAGGACAATGATTTTGAGCTCGGTTTGGATAGGACATTGAGATATAGGTTGAGAATTTGAATCGAACTCAGTTTCATTTTCCAAATTTCTTGACAAAATTGTTCCATTTTGACCAGAAGATTCATCCAAAAAATTGGAAAGAATAGTGTTAGGAATGGGCATGGACTCAATGTTTTTGATTTCTCTCAGTGGTTCAGTGATTGGTGTTTTTGAAAAATCATCATCAAAGTTACACTTAGGAGACTCAATCCACAATGTCAAATTCCCCTCTTGTGAATACATGAAATAAATTTCCTCCTGATTTAAAGACCCTTCAGAAATTTCTTGATTTAGTTCCCCTACCCAAAATCCAAAGTTTAGTTCTTCAATTAATTCATGAGAGGTTTGTGGGAAACTAGACACTCCACATAAGGTTTTGAAAGGTACAATTGGTGTAGGGATGAGTTCCTCAGAAGTATTAATGCGTTTTAGTTCTTATCTCAAAGATGATACCTCAGAACTCATTATATCCATTTGATTACACAATTTTTCAAGAAATGATTGAGGAACAGATAGGATGGGATGTTTAACATTATGGAATTCACTAAGATTGGACTCTTCAATCATCCTTGAGAGGGAAGGAAACTGATTATTTAAACATTCATTATCCCATTGATTGTATGTCTCATCGGGCGTGGGGTAATCATTCAAGGGTTGATCAAAGAAATTTTCTAATTTAGGGGCTTCCCAATATTGAATTTCCATTTTATTCCAGCATGAATTTATGACATGGTGATTTTGAAGATACTCCATTGGAGAAGACAGAAATTTGGATTCTAGATTCTCAGGATACACACAAACAGAAAGGGGGAAAAGATAAGAGAGATGGGGGTGAGAATAGAGAAAGTGGGGTGAGGAAAGGATTATAGTGTCTATGGTAACTTACTTGGGTCCCCAGTAGTGGCGCCAAAATTTGGTTGCGCCCAAATTTACCCTACAGGTATGCGGTCGTTGTAGTACAGGTAGGGGTCGAATCCACAGGGACTGAAGAAGGAATCTAAAGACACTCTGATCTTGAAAGGATTTGGCTACGAAGTGGCCAACTATTCAGATTGAATTGATTTGAACAACTACTGATTTAATTTAATGAAAATAAATTAAAACATTGAATTTCTTATTCTAAAACTATTAATGGAGATGATTTGATCCTAAGTTGTTACTAGGGTTATATTGGATGTATTTATTTTATTATAATGATCGTTTCACTAATTCAAGATGTATCCACAAAATAATATAATTCCTCAACATAATTCACCAATTTAATCCCTAAAAAATTCCAAGGCTAATCACCAATTCACTTAGAGGATCAATTTAATGATCACTCCAAGGAATTGGATCGTACTAGCACTCGAAATGTGTCATTGTTAAAGTTGGCAAAGACGAAGAAGAAAATAAATCATCAAATGGAAATATTAAAATAATGAAATGATTTTGGAATTTAAGATCATAAAATAACATCCAATCTTCCCCATTCAACTCCCTAGGACCTACCTATAAGGGGTTATCCATCTATTTATGCTATTCAAAAAATGGAAGCGGGAAGTCGACTTAAAGAAGCGGGATTGGAGAAGAAAAATAAAACGATGAAACGATCACTCCACCGTTGTGTGAATAAATTCACAAGTGCTAGTGTGAACAGGATCACACCTTGGGGCAATGGTATCAATGCGAAAAGGAGAAGAACATAAAAAGATCCGAAGAATAACTTTTATTCAAAACTATGGTGATTCAAACAACTTACATGCAAAAGAAGAACGTTACAAAGGCAATTTGGCATAACAAAATTACAATGAAAGTAAAGAACCAAGATACCTAAATCCTCCACCACTACTTCCTTAAATAGGAAAAAATGAAGCCTTGGCCGATCCTCCAACATCCCATGTGCCTTTAATTAATTGTGTTGGGGAATGGTGTGTGGAACATTAATGTAAAGAGACTTCTCCACTTCTTGCCCTGAAGTTGCAGCCAACTTGCATCCACCGGAAAGACGTGCCGAAATGTCCTTCTAGAAAGCCGAATTTGAGTGGTCCCTAGAAGAAGTAAATTCAGCTCCGGATGTTCTGTAACATCCTGTAAAATTTTAACACAAAATAATAATCCGTTAGCGAGATATGATATAAATAGTGGGCTGTTTTCTGGGCCGTAGAATCTGTCCCAGAATTGAATCTTAAAATTGGACTGACTTAATCACCACCATTTAAAATGATTTAATGCTGGATTCAGAAGAATTATTTGTTCCTATATATGTCTTATATCCTCCCATTAATTTTGGGCTTCATTGGGATTTTATTGTGGGCCCCAAATTCTCATCAGTGAGATGATATCCAATCTGCCTTCTCCAGAATTGTTTCCTTTCATCGCCAAATATCCCCATCATCCTTTATGAATACTCCATTGATAACTGAATGAAAAATGTTCATATTTATGTTTATATCCATTTCCCAAAATATCAAATTAAAATATGGATAATTACATTTTTTAAAATCAGATGAAACATTGGGCTTAAATTGGAGCATATTAGGCATGAAGTGCACAAATGATGAGAATGGATGTTCAAAATTAAAATCCACTAACTTATGCCCATAAGATCAAAAATGAACATTTAATACCCTTAAAATATAATAAAAATATTTGTTTTTATTGGCTAATTAGTAGAGATTTGATGCTCTATATTCAGATTTTGCAGCTGACGTGCGTAATGTGAAGCTGGGTCTTTCATGTGACGGTTTTAATCCGTTTGGAAAGATTCTTACTTCGCACAACACATGGAAAATTTTTATACACATTTATAATCTTCCCCCATGGTTGTGTATGAAAAAAACTTTCACTTTCATGAGTATATTCATATCTTGTCCCTCTGATCCCGACATTGATATTGATGTATACATGCAACCTTTAATAAAAGAGTTGAAGCTTCTTCGGGATGTGGGTGTGCGCACATACAATGCATGTTCGAAAGAAATATTTCATATGTGTGCTTCAATTCTGTGGATGATCAATGATTTTCTGGCTTATTCAATGATGTCAGGATGGAGCATGAATGGAAAACTTTCATGCCTAGTTTTTATGAAGAATACACGATCCAGAAGACTGAAACATCGCTGTAGTTTCAGTTTTATGGGACATCGGCGATTCTTTCCAAATGATCATCCATATAGAATGAATCGTAAAATATTTGATAATACCATAGAGACCGATGATCCACCTCAGCATATTTATGGATCTGATTTGATTAATGAATTGAAAGATTTCAGTTTTTCATTCGGGAAGGGTTAAATGAAATCTGGAAAGAGAAAGAATGTTTCCACTAAAACCTGTTATAATTGGAGGAAGAGGAGTATCTTTTTTGATTTTCCATATTGGTCAACCAATTTGTTATGTCATTTCATAGATGTAATGCATATTGAAAAGAATATATGTGAAATGTTGATTTCGGTTCTTCTAAGTGTCAAGGGGAAGACAAAAGATGATTTATGATCCCGACGTGACTTGGTGGATTGGGGCATCAGACCATAATTGCATCCTATGCGTATGAGTGAAAATAAATGGATACTTCCATGTTCTTCTTATATGATGACACCTATGGAAAAAAACAATTTTTGGAAGTATTAGAGACTATTAGAGTTCCTGATGGCTATTCAAGCAACATATCTAAAGGGGTCAACAGAAGAGAGTTAAAGCTAAAATCCTTGAAGACTCATGATTATCACGTTGTACTGCATGAGTTTCTTCCAATATCAGTATGAAATCTTTTTTCCAATAATGTAAGGGTGATGGATATTTGGTTGTGCCATTTGTTTAGATATCTTTGTGCTAAGAAGTTGTCCAGGTCTTTCTTGAAATTTTTTTTTACAAATGCCCCATTAAATTTGTGTGAGTTGGAGAAAATATTTCCTCCATCATTTTTCACATGCATGCTGCATTTGACTATCCATATTCCCACTGAAATACTTCTTATATGACGTCTTTATTTTCGTTGGATGTATCCAACTGAAATAAATATGTACACATTAATGTCTTATGTCTGAAACAGAAATCATCCCAAAGGTTCTATCATGAACGGTTACTTGGCTCAAGAATGTATGGATTTCTGCTCAATGTATTTGTCTGATCTTACTACAAGAATGAACAGACCAATGAGAAATGAAGAAGAATAGTATGAGAAAATTGAACCCAATTTTCCATCACTTCCCCAAATAGGAGGAATTCTTAGATCATATACATTGAATACATTAAGCCATGAAGAGCGGGAGATGGCACATCGCACAGTTTTTTTCAACTGTGATTTGTTCGATGACAATATCAGGTAACTAAATTGAATATGTATATCTTACATATATATCTATTAAAATATTCATATTTTTTATCTACATGGAACATCAAACAATGATAAATAGGAAGCATTGTTTTTTATCTTTGAGAATGAGAGAGACTTTGCATAGCAAAGAGTTTTCTGCTTGGGTAAAATTGAAGGTAAAAATATTACTGTTTAAAATAATTATATCAATATTTAATTAAGTTTAATAGTCATTTATATTACAGGTATTGAGTTTTTCTGCTAACTCTGTCTCTGAGGAAATAAGAGCATTGGCTTTTGGTTCTAATATCATGGTTCGTGATTGTAAATCAATTGTTATCAATGGGTACAAATTTATTGTCACTGAACGAGAAAAGAACATGAGAACACAACATGGTGGTATTATGGTTACTGCCATAACATATTATTATGCTAGTGCATCAGATAGTAGACAACAATTTGAAAATGTGGATTATTATGGAGTCGTTGAGAAAATAATAATATTGGATTATTACTCTCATTGATGAGTCACAATGATGAAATTCCATTGGTTTGATTCGATGACGAGACAGGGAACATTTATTGATGATTGTGGATTTTGAGTAATTAATATGACTCACACTCTTACTACTGAAGAACCATATGAGTTGGCATCAATGGATAAACAAGTTTCTTATGTCAAATACAAACTTTGACCTGAATTTAGTGTCATAGTTGAAGTAATTCCAAGACATATTTTTGATGATGGTGATAATGGAATTAATACTGTCCCTAGTTCCATTGGCACCAATCCATTTATTTCATTTGATGACTCCAATAGCTCAATTGTCAGAGTTGATTGTGAACCTGAAGTTGTGGTTGAAAATATATAGAATCATTCATCCATGTTCTCAGTTATTTTGGTTTACTCGAGTTGGGTTGTTAAGGTTGGTAATATTCAAATTGATTTATTATTGATCACAAATATGTTTTAGCTGACTTCAAAAATATGTGAATTTTCAATGTTTATTGGTTGCAGTTTTATTTGAATTTCATTTTCTAATTTGAAATTGAACTGTATTCAAACCTAGTCAAACAATATTTCTAACTTGGTGAACATTACAACTTGTATGATTTATTGAATCCATTCAAGATCATCTAAAAATATTGATAGCTAAATTACTAATGAATCCCCCTATTCCCTCATATATTTAGTTTTTGGGTTATACATTATTTTCCTTTTTCTAATTAATTACATATTTGTTTTCAAAAGCAGGTTATGCAGCCAATTGAAGAGAGACAAAGGAAAATAATGATGGAGAACAATCATCGAATGGCAGAGATGGGTGTTCCACCATTAGTGACTACAGTGAGTAATTTATTTCAAGTATATATATTTAAAGAATATATAATTTCATGTGATTAATTTTTTTGTAATCATTTTTGTAGGACCCACCTATACGTCGACAGTTATTCGACAAGGATCCTTGTACTGGTCCTAGTACTCAGGCCGGTGGTACGAGGAGGGTTTGTACCAGTGGTGGACGAGCAGATTCGCGTACCCGACTAGACCCTCCCCCTCCCACTGACATGTCATCCTTCCCACATTCTTATCCTGGCGTGTCATTATGGACACACAAGATATTTAGTCCTCTCATGTTTTCTCCACCTTTTTCATCTTCTGGCCCATCATTTTCATATCCCATGATGATTCCCACTCCCCAGTCAGAATCTGGTCATTCTGCTGTCCCATCTTCTTTTCCTTCTACTTCTGTCTCTCCGAGCTTCTATATTCCATTGTCTTAGACTCCTATTCCACCATAGGGTGTTCCATCAGTTTCTATGGATCCAACGACACTCAGCGATCAGACTGGCGCAGGTATATTTATAGAACCCTAACAAATTTTTATAGCAATATTTATTTTAATTATAACATGTTTTGATAAAATATTTTTTTTTCTTTCATGACAGATACATCTAATGATAGGACGTAGGGGCGGGGGAATACACTCATGTGTTCGGTGTGGAACTGCTGCACACAGGTTATGGTGGATTACAATGAAGACAACCAAATGGTTGAGAAAACAGGGCATCAATGTCTTAGTTTTTTGGCGACACTTTCCAAATACTCCAACATCATTCCCGTCAGCCCGCTATCGTGGAGAAATTTTCCACATGAGGCCAAGGATAGATCTTGGGAAAAGATATGGGTAAAAAAATCTATTGTATTTAATTCCATGAATTATTTTTTTATTGATATGAATTAATATTTTGATGTCAGCTTCGATTTAATTTTCCCGATGGTGAGGGTGCATGACCGAAAAGTCTAAAGGATTTAGGCGAGAATTGGAGAGCCTACAAGCATGAGTTATATATTCGCTGGTGTGCTAGAGTTGGCACTGAGTTAGAGGTGGTACTAGTCATGGGTGATTGTCCTATAGAGCAGTATCGTCAGATGATTACTCATTGGACGACTACCTAGTTTAAGGTATGAATGAAATTTGAGGTATTTAAATAATAAATTTCATGTTTTGAATTAATATTATCTTTTGAATTATAGAATTATATTTAGGAATCATCTGGAAAAAAGAAAAAAAAACATTTATGCAAAAAATACCACCACTCACTAGGACGTACTACGATGCCAGATCATGAGAGGAAGCAGGTATGACAATTGTTTATAAGTACTCTTTACGACTTATACTTTCTTTTTTTCCCTCAATTATTTAATTCTTTGCTAAAGTTTTCATATAACTTTATTTTTCAATGTCATTGTAGAGGAAAATACAGAATATTGAAGGATGTGTGCCTCGAGAAAAACTGTTTTTCTCGAGTAGATGGAAAAAGGATGGAAGTTCCATCAATGAAGAGACTCAGCAGCAGATTGTAAGTTTTAATCTGTTGATTTTACATTTTAATATCTATTTTGTAACCTAATATTATATTTATATTTGTAACAGGCTGCTTTAGAGGCCCTCGATGCCCAATAACCAGACAATTTTGGGCCCACTGCTCACTTACATCAGGTGTTGGGAGAGGAGCATCCTGGAAGAGTACGCTGCCGACCTAGGATAGCCCCGACGAGGTATTGTCCATCCTCAGGTACGAGTTTTAGTTCCACCAAGCTACAACATGTTAGGGAAAAGGCAGAAAAGACTGAGAAAAGGGCCACAGAGATGGCAGAACAGTCCGCTAGGGCAAACAATGTATTTATGAAATTTATTGAGTTCTATGTCCAATACTTCCACCAGAGGCCAGCCCAGCTTTTGATAAATATATTTTGTCGATATGTTCTATATATGGTGCACCAGGTGGTAGTTCTAGTGGTGGACAAGATGATGTCCAGCCTGATTATGATGATGGCGAGGAGTCTGATGCATAAGAGGAGTGAGAGGAGGAGGGCGAGGGTGAGGAGGAGGGTGATGAGGAGGGCAAGGACAATGATGGGGATGAGGACGAGGGTGATGATGATGGTGATGATGGTGATGGTGATGTGGGAAAAATTGATCCATTACAATTTTGACTAATATTACTGAGATTTGATGTTTAATATATTCTAGTTTTTGGTTTTATCTAGACCTGTAATATAGTATTGGAGTTGAGTTATTTTTATATATTCTCTGTTTTCATAGATGTTGTTGTCTTTTAGTGGTTTCGGTGTATCTTGAGCATGTTTATAGAGTTTTGTGTGATTGGGAACTCCCTGGACATCCCCCGTCCTTCCTAGACCCTGGACAACCCCCACCATCCTCCTTGGACACCGAACACCCCCCCCCCAGATAGCCCCCCACATAGCCCCCCGGACAGCCCTCCACCATCCTCCCTGGACCCCAGACAGCCCCCCGGATAGCCCCTCAGACAGCCCCCACCCTCCTCCTTGGACCCCAGACAACTCCCTGAACACCCCCCAGACAACCCCCCGTATATCCCCCACCCTCTTTCTTGGTCCCCAGACACCCCCCCGGACACCCCCCCGGACAGCCCCCCCGAACAATCCCCCGGACAGCCCCCCACCCTCCTCCCTGGACCCCGGACAACCCCTCGGATATCCCCCCACCCTCCTCCCTTAAATCATCCCACCTTTTTATCACATAAACTTTCATTACATTTTACAAAACCAAGGATCTTTAAGGTTTAGTGTCTTGGAAACCAGGAACTTAAAACATGAAAACAAAAGAAATTCTTCTTAAAAACTTCAAAGGCTTCTCCTCATGTTCATCCTAGGTTCATTACTGCATCTCATAACCTGGGGACATACATCAAAAGAAAGGGTGAGCAGAAGGCCCAGTAAGGGAAACAAGAGAAACATTTTACATGTGAACTTGAGATACTTCAATAAGGTCATGAAAAGAAATTTAAGGAATGAGAAAGAAATCATGAGATATATCATAATAAAAATAACATTTTTCATAACTTGAAGATGTGGCTACAACATTTAATATTGACAATCATTTCGTTTAACCAAGGTCTATCCCCAAGGTTTCATTAAATATTACCAAGGCTATTCACCAAGGTATCAGTCTAAAAGGTCATCTCTAGAGATTAAGTCTTTACCCAATGTATTGGAGCACTATCTGGGCGCACCATTGACATGTATTTATTATCATGTGAGCCACATATATATCATCATAAATCATTTCATAAACAACCCATATAGCATAAAAGAAATGGGTTTCATTTCATAATCATAACATTTTAAAAACTGCTTTAAATACATGATCTTTATGTCACTTTAAACCCACTGAAAGGGAAAGCAGGTTTCAGGTATGTAAATCCCTTAATTTAAAATAGAAAATTTTGATATATATGTGAATACCCCTGTAGAAATAATAGATTTTAGTATTCACTTAATAAAATAAAATAATTTTGAGAAAAGAGAGAGTCATTTTGAGACGAAAATTCTGCATCATAACGGCTACGTTACATGGTTTTAGAAAATGTTGAAAAGAGAGGGGACATAGGTCTCCCACTCATAAATGATCTATAAAAATAGTATAGGGACAGAATATAAAGGAATGAATCATGGTAATGAAATTTGAAGTACATACCATTTAATTGAGACTACTAATCCATTTGGACACATTACTAATCCTAATCAGTAAATCACTATTCATAATTTACTATTCATCAAAAATCAAGTTGATCTTAGTAGACTCTAAATTTCGTACTGAACATAATTTTAGAAGACCATTTTTTGAATATCATTACACGTTTTTAATTATTTAAGGTTTACATAAACATTTTTAAAATATCCTTTTTTTTCTAAAATTCATCAAAAATATGCATACTATATTTATCCGTTCATTTAAAAATTCATAAACTTCATCATAAGATGAAATCCCAATTTTTATTTAAAACAAAGTGTTACACAAGGCAGTTACAGTCTCCTTACATAGCCCCTTATCACACCAGCATAGGACCTAAGTGTAAGGTGTGCTAAGGTGAGAGAATCCGAGGGAGGCTCGGTCAACATCGCACGAGTAGTAATTTCTATCAGTTTGAACTTCTCACAAATGCGATTCTATTCTAGCTTAACATGATGAAGTTCGGCTTGGGTTTGGTCTAGAGCAAAGCCCAGTGGTTCTACCTCCTTCCCAAGTTTATTTAGATGGGCTTCGATCGGTCCAAGACTACTGGGTGAGGCCATCAAATCTTCTTTCTCTATTAATTAACCAATATTACTTGTATTTAGAGACAATAATCGAAACGTTTAGTTTACATCGGTCATATTGACCAATGGTCATATAACAGTCAAAAGCCTATGGTATCATTTGAATTATACTCATGTTATCAAATGAAACATTTTTTTTGAGTGTAAAAATAAAATAAAATAACACACAAAATTAGGAAACAAGATTTAATCAAAATTTCGGGTCGTTACAACCCTGGACCCTTAGACATCCCCCACCCTCCTTGATTTTGCATTATTTTTTTAATTTCTCTGATCATGCAATGTTACTTAGGATTATTCCATTTTTGTATGTCTTGAATTATATTAATGTCTTGGTAATA
The DNA here is from genome assembly GCA_963277665.1 of Viscum album. Taxonomy (NCBI): domain Eukaryota; kingdom Viridiplantae; phylum Streptophyta; class Magnoliopsida; order Santalales; family Viscaceae; genus Viscum; species Viscum album. The sequence continues at coordinate 241,432,171 of OY728135.1, forward strand.
TTATTAGATCATGCTCATCAAATGCATGTGATGATATAATTTAATTTGAATACAATGTCTTGTTGTACATTCTCTATGTTATGTGAATTATTACTTGTTTGATTTGGTTTATGTGTCAATTGTTAGGATAAGACATGGGTTATATGTTAAGGACTCATGGACGGACCCGTCATCTCATGGAATATAAACTTGAAATTTCAGGATGTATGCTTTGGTTTCTTTGTGAGGGATAATAGGATGGTTTTTATTACTCATTTTTGACGTGTACGAGTCAACCCCGCCTCAATCCGAGGCCCGGTGTGGCCGACACCACTCAAAGTGTCTCAAGTTTATTTGAAATGGACAACATTTTAAGTGAAAACTACAACTGAAATATGGTAAACTGACCAAACACATTAGGATTCTTTTGAAAATTTAGTACAACGATCCATGGGTCATATAAGACATGTAAAAGTCAACCGCGCCTCAATCCGAGTCGCAGTGTGGCTGGGATCACTCTAAGTGTATCTATTTTGTTTAAAATGGACAGCATTTTAAGTACATACGGAAAACCGACCAAACGGATTATGATTGTGTCTATACTTTATCAGAACGATACATGGGTCATATGTGACCTATACGAGTCAACCCCGCCTCAATCTGAGGCATGGTGTAGCCGACACCATTCATAGTGTCTCTCTTTTGTTTAAAATGGACATCATTTTAAGTGAAAACAACAATTGACATACAAAAAACTGACCAAACGCATTAAGAATATGTTGATACTTTAGGACAAAAATCCAAGGGTCATATGTGACGTGTAAGAGTCAACCCCAACTCAATCCAAGGCACGGTGTGGTCGGAACCACTCTAAGTGTATCTCTTTTGTTTCAAAAGGATATCATCTTAAGTGAAAACATCAACTGACATACGGAAAACCGACCAAACGCATTTGGATTGTGTTTATACTTTAGGAAAATGATTCATGGGTCATTTGAGATGTGTATGAGTCAACCCCATCTAAATCCGAGGTGCGGTGTGTCCGGTACCACTCTAACTGTGTCTCTTTTGTTTAAAATGGACAGGATTATAAGTGAAAAGAACAACAGGCATACAGATGACTGACCAAATGCATTCAGATTCTGTTGATAATTTATCACAATGATATATGGGTCATATGTGACATGTACGATCCAACCTAGGATCAATTCGAGCCGCGGTGTGTCCGAGACCACTCTAAGTGTCTCTCTTTTGATTAAAATGGACAACATAATAAGTACATACGGAAAACCAACCAAACGCATTTGGTTTCCATTGAAACTTTAGGAGAACAATACATGGGTCATATGTGACGTGTACGAGTCAACCTTGCTTCAATCTGAGGCACGGTGTGGCCAACAACACTCAAAGTGTATCTCTTTTGTTTAAAATGGACTTCATTTTAAGTGAAAACAACAAATAGCATAAAGAAAACCAACCAAATGGATTATGATTATGTCGATAATTTAGAAAAAATATCCATGGGTCATATGTGATGTGTACGAGTCAATTCCGCCTCAATTCGAGGGGCGGTGTGGCCGAAACCATTCATAGTGTCTCTCTTTTGTTTAAAATGGACATCATTTTAAGTGAAAACAAAAAATGACATACAAAAAACTGACCAAACGCATTCGAAATGTGTTGATGCTTTAGGAAAATGATCCATGGGTCATATGTGATGTGTAAGAGTCAAAAATGCCTCAATATGAGGTGTGGTGTGGCTGGAACCACTCTAAGTGCCTCTCTTTTGTTTCAAAAGGATTTCATTTTAAGTGAAAACATCAACTGGCATACGGAAAACCGGCCAAATGCATTAGGATTGGGTTGATACTTTAGTAAAATGATCCACGGGTCATTTGAGACGTTTATGAGTCAAACCTGTCTAAATCTGAGGCGCGGTGTGGCAGGTACCACTATAACTGTGTCTCTTTTGTTTAAAATGGACAAGATTATAAGTGAAAAGAACAACTGGCATACATAAAACCAACCAAACGAATTCGGATTCTATTTATAATTTATCACAACTATCCATGGGTCATATGTGACGTGTACGAGCCAAATCGGGCTCAATCTGTGTCATGGTGTGGCTGAGATCACTCTAAGTGTCTCTCTTTTGTTTAAAATGGAAAACATTTTAAGTACATACGGAAAACTGAACAAACACATTTGGTTTCCATTTAAACCTTAGGAGAACAATCCATGGGTTAGATGTGATCTGTACGAGTCTACCTTGCCTCAATCCGAGGCGCGGTGTGGCCGACACCACTCAAAGTGTCTCTCTTTTGTTTAAAATGGACTTCATTTTTAGTGAAAATGACAACTAGCATACGGAAAACTGACCAAACAGATTTTGATTGTATCGATACTTTATCACAATGATACATGGGTCATATGTGACGTGTACGAGTCAACCCCGCCTCAATCCGAGGCGCGGTGTGGCCGACACCATTCATAGTGTCTCTCTTTTGTTTAAAATGGACATCATTTTAAGTGAAGACAACAACTGACATATGAAAAACTGACCAAACGGATTTGAAATGTGTTGATGCTTTAGGAAAACTATCCATGGGTCATATGTGACATGTAAAAATCAACCCTTCCTCAATTGGAGACGTGGTGTGTCCGACACCACTCTACGTTTCTCTCTTTTGTTTCAAAAGGATATAATTTTAAGTGAAAACATCAACTGGAATACGGAAAACTGACCAAACACATTCGGATTGTGTTGATACTTTATGAAAATGATTCATGTTCATTTGAGACGTGTACGAGTCAACCCTGTCTAAATTTGAGGTGCGGTGTGGCTGGTACCACTCTAACTGTGTCTCTTTTGTTTAAAATGGACCAGATTATAAGTGAAAATAACAACTAGCATACGGAAAACCGACCAAACGCATTTGGATTCTGTTGATAATTTATCAAAATGATCCGTGGGTCATTTGTGAGGTGTACGAGCCAACTCGGGCTCAATCCGAGTCACGGTGTAGCCGAGATCACTCTAAGTGTCTCTCTTTTGTTTAAAATGGACATCATTTTAAGTACATATGGAAAACAGACCAAACTCATTCGGTTTCCATTGATACTTTAGGAGAACAATCCATGGGTCATATGTGATGTGTACGAGTGAATATCAACTCAATATGAGGTGTGGTGTGGCTGACACCACTAAAACTATCTCTCTTTTGTTTAAAATGGACTTCATTTTAAGTGAAAACAACAACTATCATTTGGAAAACTGACCAAAAAGATTCTTATTGTGTCGATACATTAGCACAACGATCAATGGGTCATATGTGACATTTACAAGTCAACCCCTCCTCAATATGAGGCACGGTGTGGCCGACACCATTCACAATGTCTCTCTTTTGTTTAAAATGGACATCATTTAATTGAAAACAACAACTGACATACGAAAAGCTTACCAAACACATTCAAAATGTGTTTATGATTTAGGAAAATGATCCATTGTTCATATGTGATGTGTACGAGTAAACCCCTCCTGAATCTGAGGCGTGGTGTGGCCGGATCCACTCTTAGTGTCTCTCTTTTGTTTCAAAAGGATATCATTTTAAGTGAAAAAATCAACTGGCATACAGAAAACTGACCAAATGCATTTGTATTGTGTTTATACTTTAGGAAAATGATCCATGGGTTATTTGAGACATGCACGAGTCAAAACCATCTAAATCCGAGGCGTAGTGTGGTCGGTACCACTCTAATTGTGTCTCTTTTGTTTAAAATGGACAGGATTATAAAAGAAAAGAACAACTGACATATGTAAAACCAACCAAACGCTTTCGAATTCTGTTGATAATTTATCACAACGATCCATGGGTCATATGTGACGTGTACGAGCCAACTCAGGCTCAATCCAAGTTGCGTTGTGGCTGGGATCACTCTAAGTCTCTCTCTTTTTCTTAAAATGGACTACATTTTAAGTACATACAGAAAACTGACCAAACACATTCAGTTTCCATTGAAAATTTAGGAGAACGATCCATGGGTCATATGGGACATGTAAAAGTCAACCTTGCCTCAATCCAAGGCACAGTGTGGCCGACACCACTCAAAGTGTCTCTCTTTTGTTTAAAATGGACCTCATTTTAAGTGAAAACAACAACTAGCATACAGGAAACTGACCAAACGGATTCTAATTATGTCGATACTTTAGCACAATGATCCATGGGTCATATGTGATGTGTACGAGTCAACCACACCTCAATCCGAGGCACGGTGTGGCCGTCACTATTCATAGTGTCTCTCTTTTATTTAAAATGGACATCATTTTAAGTGAAAACAACAACTGACATACGAAAAACTGACCAGATGCATTAGAAATGTGTTGACGCTTTAGTAAAACGATCCATGGGTCATATTTGACGTGTAAAAGTCAACCCCACCTCAATCAGAGGCGCAGTGTGGCCGACACCACTCTAATTGTCTCTCTTTTGTTTCAAAAGTATATCATTTTAAGTGAAAACATCAACTGGCATACAAAAAACTGACCAAATGTAGTAGGATTGTGTTGATACTTTATGACAATGATCCATGGGTCATTTAAGACGTGTATGAGTCAATCCCGTCTAAATCCGAGGTGCGGTGGGGCATGTACCACTCTAATAGTGTCTCTTTTGTTTAAAATGGACAGGATTATAAGTTAAAAGAACATATAGCATACGAAAAACCGACCAAACGCATTCTGATTATGTTGATAATTTATCAAAACGATCCATGGGTCATATGTGACGTGTACGAGCCAACCCGGGCTCAATCCGAGTCGCGGTATGGCAGGGATCTCTTTATGTGTCTCTCTTTTGTTTAAAATGGACAACATTTTATGTATATACGGAAAACCAACCAAATGCATTCTGTTTCCATTGTAACTTTAGGAGAATGATCCTTGGGTCATATGTGATGTGTATGAGTCAACCTAACCTCAATCCAAGGCATGGTGTGGCCGACACCGCTCAACGTGTCTCTCTGTTTTTTTTAAATGGACTTCATTTAATGTGAAAACAACCACTAGCATATGAAAAACCGACCAAACGGATTCTGAATGTGTCGATACTTTAGAACAATGATACATGGGTCATATTTGATGTGTAAGAGTCAACCCCGCCTCAATCCGAGGCACGGTGTGGCCGACACCATTCATAGTGTCTCTCTTTTGTTTAAAATGGACATTATTTTAAGTGAAAAAAACAACTGACATACGAAAAACTAACCAAATGCATTCAAAATGTGTTGATGCTTTAGGAAAACTATCCATGAGTCATATGTGACATGTATGAGTCAACCCCACCTCAATTAGAGGAGCGGTGTGGCCGACACCACTCTAAGTGTCTCTCTTTTGTTTCAAAATGTTATCATTTTAAGTGAAAACATCATTTGGAATACGGGAAACCGAAAAATGCATTCGGATTGTGTTGATACTTTTGAAAAATAATCCATGGGTCATTTGAGATGTGTACAAGTCAACCCTGTCTAAATCTAAGGCACAGTGTGGCCGGTACCACTCTAACTGTGTCTCTTTTATTTAAAATAGAGAGGATTATAATTGAAAAGAACAACTGGCATACGGAAAACCGACCAAACGCATTCGGATTCTATTGATAATTTATCACAATGATCTATGGGTCATATGTGATGTGTATGAGCCAACACGAGCTCAATTCGAGTCGCGGTGTGGCCAAGATCACTCTAAGTGTCTCTCTTTTGTTAAAAATGGACAACATTTTAAGTACATATGGAAAACCAACCAAACACATTCGGTTTCCATTGAATCTTTAATAGAACGATCCATGGGTAATATTTGACATGTACGAGTCATACTCGCCTCAATCCGAGGTGTGGTGTGGCCAACACCACTCAAAGTGTCTCTCTTTTGTTTAAAATGGACATCATTTTAAGTGAAGACAACAACTAGCATACAGAAAACTGACCAAACAGATTCTGATTGTGTCGATACTTTAGCACAATGATCCATGTGTCATATGTGACGTGTACGAGTCAACCCCGCCTCAATCCAAGGCATGGTGTGGCCAACACCATTCATAGTGTCTCTCTTTTGTTTTAAATGGGCATCATTTTAAGTGAAAACAACAACTGACATATGAAAAACTAACCAAACACATTATAAATGTGTTGATGCTTTAGGAAAATGATCCATCGGTCATATGTGACGTGTACAAGTCAACCCTCACATCAATCTGTGGCGCGGTGTGGCCGACACCACTCTAAGTGTCTCTCTTTTGTTTCAAAAGGATATCATTTTAAGTGAAAGCATCAACTGGCATACAGAAAACCGACCAAACGCATTCGGATTGTGTTGATACTTTAGGAAAATGGTCCATGGGTCATTTGAGACATGTACATGTCAACCCTGTCCAAATATGAGGTGCGGTGTGGCTAGTACCACTCTAACTGTGTCTTTTTTGTTTAAAATGGACAAGATTATTAGTGAAAAGAACAACTGGCATATGGAAAACTGACCAAAGACATTCAGATTCTATTAATAATTTATCAAAACGATCCATGGGTCATATGTGTCCTGTACGAGCTAACCCAGGATCAATATGAGTTGCGGTGTGGCCGGGATCACTCTAAGTATCTCTCTTTTGTTTAAAATGGAATACATTTTAAGTACATACGTAAAACCGACCAAACTCATTTGGTTTCCATTGAAACTTTAAGAGAACTATCCATGGGTCATATGTGACATGTAAAAGTCAACATCGCCTCAATCTGAGGCATGGTGTGGCCAACACCACTCAAAGTGTCTCTCTTTTGTTTAAAATGGAATTCATTTTAAGTGAAAACAAAAACTAGCATACAGAAAACTGACCAAACGGATTCTGATTGTGTCGATACTTTATCACAATGATCCATGGGTCATATGTGATGTGTAAGAGTCAACCTCACCTCAATTCTAGGTGCGGTCTGGCCGACACCATTCATAGTGTCTCTCTTTTGTTTAAAATAGACATCATTTTAAGTGAAAACAACAACTGACATATGAGGAACTGACCAAAAACATTCAAAATGTGTTGATGCTTTAGGAAAATGATCCATGGGTCATATTTGATGTATATGAGTCAACCCCGCCTCAATCTGAGGCGCGGTGTGGCCGGGATCACTCTAACTATATCTCTTTTGTTTAAAATGGACAACATTTTAAGTACATATGGAAAACTGACCAAACAGATTATTATTGTTTTGATACTTTAGCACAATGATCCATGGGTCATATGTGATGTGTACAAATCAACCCCGCCTCAATATGAGGTACAGTGTGGCCGGAACCACTCAAAGTGTATCTCTTTTGTTTCAAAAGGACATCATTTTAAGTGAAAACATCAACTGACATACGGAAAACTGACCAAACACATTCAGATTGTGTTGATACTTTAGGAAAATGATCCATGGGTCATTTGAGACATTTACGAGTCAACCCTGTCTAAATACATGGTGCGGTGTGGCCAGTACCACTCTAACTGTGTCTCTTTTGTTTAAAATGGATAGGATTATAAGTGAAAGGAACAACTGGAATACGAAAAACCGACCAAACGCATTCGGAATCTGTTGAAACATTAGGACAACAATCTATGGGTCATATGTTACGTGTTCGAGTCAACCGCGCCTCAATACAAGTTGTGGTGTGGCCGGAACCACCCAAAGTGTCTCTCTTATGTTTAAAATGGACAAAATTTTAAGTACATATGGAAAACCGACCAAACAGATTCTGATTGTGTTGATATTTTAGGACAATGATCCATGGGTCATTTGTGACATGTATGAGTCAACCGCACCTCAATTAGAGGCACGGTGTGGCTGGCACCACTCAAAGTGTCTGCCTTTTATTTAAAAAGAACTTCATTTTAAGTGAAAACAACAACACATATTTAAAACCAACCAAACTCTTTCGAAATATGTTGATACTTTTAGACAACAATCCATGGGTCATTTGTGATGTGTAAGAGTTAACCTCGCCTCAATCCGAGGCACAGTGTGGCCGGTATCACTCCAGGTGTATGTATTTTGTTTAAAATGGACATCATTTCTAGTAAAAACATATGGTATATGAAAAACCGATCAAATTATGAATTGAATTCTGGATTCCACATATAATTGTCATCTAAATTTTAAATTGAATTCTAAATGAATTATGTATGTTTATAATTAAGTTATGAATGCTAATTTAATTCTAAATGTGTATAGTTCCAGGATACATTATTTGTTAAATGTGTATGAATTTGTTCTCTATATGTACGTGTTAGTTGGTTATTGCAGGTACAATAATTGTATATGTATGTGTTAGTTTATTGCAGGTATAATAATTGAAAATGATTGAAAATGAGAGGGAATGGAATGGCTGCTGTGCAAATTGCAGGCTGCTGTGCGATTTTCATAGCATAGGCTATGCCAATGGTTTGAAACTGTTGGCATATAATTCTTAGGATTTTTTAACCAACGGTTTATAGAACCATTGGAAAAAATCCTTTCCCAATGGTTTAGAAACTGTTGGGAAAGAAGTCGTCTTCTTGGTTTTCCCAAAGGTTCAAGCCAAACTGTTGGGAAAAACTATCCCAACGGTTTGGCACAACCGTCGGGATAGGTTCATTTTTTCCAACCTATCCCAATGGTTCAATGTAAACCATTTGGAAAAGCTTTCCCAATGGCTTACTTCCCTACGGTTTGTAGAACCGTTGGTATAACATATAGCAACAGTTCTACAGCCTTTCCCAACGGTTCAGAACCATTGAAAAAGCCTTCATTTCAAGTAGTCATAGTAAAATAATCCATCAAATATAGGAAATGGATCTTGAAAACAAATCCAAATACCTTTATATCTGATGAATCAATGATCTTTTAATTCATCATAGATTTATGGTTTTGTATTTGTTAACATTCTATTGATCATTCACATTCTTATGATAAATTACCTCTATTACTCTACATAATTATTTATATTTTTCTTCTATTTACATATTTTTAATTATCTCAAATTTTCTTCTACTTGTAAACCAAGTCATGTGTTATTTTATAGGATCATCATATTTCCCTTTCCCTCTTTTAAGAGGAAAATTTATTAACCCATTTTACAATTTGGGTTTTCAAAAAAAGTAATTTTATATTGTAAAATCCATTATTACATAGAAAAGATTAAAATTTAAGGTTAAAATTTATGTAGTGGGGGGGGGCATATAATGACACACCCCAATATTTTAAAATATCACTATTTTCAATATCATATTCAACCCACAAAACTGAGTTTAAATGAACCATGAGATATTATAAAAAAATTATTATTTAAATATGATCATTATAATGTTGAAATTAAATTTATTGATGTGAAAATAATTAACTACTTTGTGAAATAGATATAATTTTTCTAATAAATATAAATGTATTTAAAAATTGTTAGTAAAAAGCACTAAATTTTTAATGAAAACATTTATTTCAAAAATGATTTCTATTTTTTTAAGAAACCATTATAATTATTTTTTGGATATTTTAGAAATTTTATTTTATAAAATTAACATAATTCTTTTAAGAATCATATTAATATTAACTTAGGGTAATATTTTGGGTTTTTTTGTAAAATAATGATTTTTTAATGAATAGTTAAAAATACAGAATTTGGTAAAACTACCATTTATTTTAATAAATCAAGTAATTTAAAAGGATAATTATTATTTTTATTTGATTTAAATTTAACATAAGTATTATTTAGTTATGTATAATACAATTAATTACATTCAAATAACAATTATACTGGATTTTAATATATGCATATTTTTAGTCTTAAAAACACATTTGTATAAAAACTATTTTAAAGTGCATAATTTTACTCATTTTAAATAATTAAAAAAACCAAATGATGAATTATTTAAATTAAATTTATATATTATATATCGTTATTGTTTAATTTAAATTTTTATAATGATTATTTCTATTCATAAAATTAATATAAGATCATCTTTTCCTTGAACAATGCATTTTTCTAAAAATCTATTTTTGTTGAGCTTTTGGGTTTTATTTGAAATCAAACACTTCCACTTTTATGAATTTAATTTGAAAAAATTTATTCCACATTTTTAGTAATTATATTATTTATTATATAACAAGTTCAACTCAATTTTTTATCATAACGAATAGTAAAAATAGTTAAAAAAATAGTTACCATGGTAAATAAAATAATATGGTAAAAGTGAGTAACCTTAGAGGTAAAAAGGATTAAGTGTTTTAAAAAATTATATTTAGTTTTATAGGTGTGTATCTAAATTATATATCCTCCAATTATTTATTAGTCAATTTTGGAGGAACTTGGAATGCGAGTGACTTCCCATTATTGAATAGTGTTGGGTATTTACAAAAATGTCACTCCTCCTCAATAATAAAAGGGCACATCTCCCCTCACTTCTTCAAAACTATCAAGCCATTCTTCATAAAAAAATGTAAAATAATCTTCTAAACATCCTGATCCACATTCTAGATGTTCTTTTCTTCTCAAAAGACCGACCTTAGGGTCCTTAATAAGAGATCCAAATGAAATTTCTCTAATCGAAGGTAATCACCTTCACCAAGATCCTCGTTTTTTACTTCTTCTTTTTATAGCTTCAATTATGTATTAAAAATTAAAATATAATAAAAAATTATATAATATAATATAATATTGTATTATTTTTATTTCATAATAGTTATCTATCTTATCTTCCATTATATGGGAAACGAAACTATCGTTCATGTGTGCGACAAACTATCGCCTCACGAAACGATGTAATTTTGTTTCATAATTTCATCTAAAAGATTTAAATGATGATTAATTTAATATATATATTTTATATTAATTAAATATTAATAATTGGAGAAAATTAACATGTCATATACCTTCTTACCTTACCATCCATTGGAAAATGATAACATCATCCATGTGTACGCCAGACTATCCCCTCATGAAGCGATGTGATTCATTTTTTTGTTACCGAATCACATGGATTGTATATATAAGTGAATTTGAAGAAATAATATTACATTTATGATATAATTACTATTGTTTAATGATAAATTAACACTTACATTATTTTAATCAAAATTGTTCAAAAATGGAAATGTTACACATGCATACATATGAACTACCATCTCTATGAATGCAACATAGTTCATTTTTCATAAAATATTTTACAGTTGGTTTTAAAATTATAATTGGTGTATAAAAATAATAAATATTTTATTATTATTATTATAGAGATTATTAAACAATGAACTCTTTGACCATGGTTAACACACTGATTCCATTTTTAAATTATGAACTGAGCATCCTCAAAACACCCAATTTTGACATAACTTATTAAGTTATTAAATAAATCATTAAAATAAATGAAGTAAATTGTTTAAGTATAATATATTAAAAATATAAAAGGTTGTTAAAAAAATAATTTATATAAGTTTATTAATAATGATATAAAATACATACATGATAAATTTTTAACTCGAGGTAAGGGGTTCATCACAAAACTTTCATATTTGAGATATATGTTCTTTTATGCACATAATTTATTTTAAATAGTGTATATAATTCCCCTTTACATATTATATCATGAATAAATCATAATTCATGATATTTCAGGTTATAATTCATTTGGTTCACTTATATTATTTATGATTCAAAAGTTACTAATGTGAAATAGTTTATGTTTCAATCTCATTTTAATCAGGATTTTTTATGATTGAATTTAAGTTGTAGGAAATTATTCGATAATTTTACAATAAAACCCTTTAATTTTATTATCATATGTTTATTAATGAAATTATAATTTAATAGTACCATTTACATCTATTTGGTACTTAAAATTAATTATAAAATATTTTAAAGAAAAGATGACTTTATTTATCTCTTCCGTTAAAAATCATTTTTATTCTCTATCCATGTTTTATAAAAATATTTTCAATAATTTTTTAAAATTTTCAAAATGATTTATTAAAAAACATTTACCCATTTTTGAATTTTTACAAATTTTTTTTGAATGTAATATTCTTGTCATTTTTTAAATGAAGTATTTTTTAACCTTTCTACAATAGTGTGAAATGAATGTTTTTTAACTTATACGACATGTATATAATTATACAACATCATTAAAACTCAATTATTGGAATATTCATTTTTATTTTTCCATGGTTATTTTTAAAGAAAATGTTTTCTATAATATTTTTGAAATTTTTTTATTTTAAAGAAGTCATTTCAAAGTGAAAAAGTTATTTTCCTGGGGAAATATTACATGTAATATTTTAAATAAATATTCATCAATGATGAAAAACGTTTAGATTTCAGATTAATTTTAAATTATTTATATATTTCACTAAAATATATACCTAGATTATTCTATCTTACTTTTATGGGTTAATAGATGCCTTAGTTTCAACTCTGAAATGCATTTATTATATAACATCCTTTGGTTATAATATGAGAAAAGATTATGTAGTCCATTTATTTCCATGGTTAAATCCTATGTTATTCCTTATGATTTGTTTACTTTATATAGCAAACATATGCACATACATTATAGAAATGTGATGGGTTGTCTTGAAATTATATAACCTTCCAAATAATTGGGTAATGTTTTAGTCTCATGAGTCATAATGTATATGATTTATGAGTGAACCTAATACATTATGGGACTCTATCCATCATGTGATGTTGTCTCCATGGTTATAATTGACTTTGATAATTTAATGTTTTATGTCTCTTCCAAATTTTCTATGTTACCATGATATTATAATACCCATTTCTTTATTTTGTGCTTCCATTTGAATACCCATGAGCCTTATATTTTATGATATCATCTTATTTCTTTAGCTCACAGGTTATAATTCCTTATCATGATTATTTTTTTACTAGTATTCTTAGATCACCCATTTCATTTATGTATTCCCCAGGTTATCTTATATACTTTTGGGAGATCAAAAGGACTCAGTATCACATTATAGAGAATAAAATAAAGAAGTTTTATTAGTCTCATATTTATATATTATGAACCTAGTATTAAAAAGACACTAGGACTCATGATACTTAGGTTTTAATTAATGTATTTTTATGTTGACAATCATGTAATAATCATTATAAAAGGATTGGGTTTCTATGGTGTATCACACCCACAATTTAATTTTAGGTATCCGTTTTCATTATTTATTTTTTTATTATTCTCTATTCATTTCTTAGTCTTTCTATTTTCATTTTTTGAGTTTTTAAAAAATAGAATGTGTCACATAGTTAGAACATGCCTTACCTAACCATGGTAAGCCAAGAAACATATTTCTACAACATGAAAATTCTATTTCACATGGTTGGTTCATGGTTTACCAAACCATGCAGGAAAATCGTTTGAATTACTCGGTTAGGCAGTGCTATACCATATGTTTGGTGCATGGTTTGAAAAACTATGTGGTCAAACCAAGCGATCTAACCAAAAAAAAATAAAAATCGTATTTACAATGTTTCCCTCCCATTTTACCCCTATAAATCTCATTTATCCTAAAATCTGAACCAAGAGCCTACCCCACCCATACACAATCTTCTCCTTTCCTCCTAGGATCTATATTTATTGTGATTTTGGATATAAACATCAAGTAAACCGTAGGTAGGTTTCTCCTCTTCATACCTCTTTATGTTCTATCCTCTTTTTGTTGAGTTTATCTCTACCCTATGGTCTTGGATACCTAGGTCTTGGGTTTTCCAAATCTAAGGGCTTTAGTTTTTATGTATGTTGTTCTTACCCATTTAGGATCCCTCTTGATGTTCTAAGTGTAGGTTTTAGGTGAAGTAGAAGAGTTAGACTCTATGATAATCCATAATTGTTTTTTAATTCAATGGATCATTCAAATTTTTTCAACAACATAAATACCATTACGAATGACATTTTTTCCATTGGATATTGACATACAGGAAGACCAAAAACATAGATAGGTTCTTTCATGTTAAATTTTTAATTAATTTATTTGGGTCAGAAGAAATTAAATACCTTGGTTTATGATCTTTCTATAGTGTATATGTTGACCTTCTAAAACCCTTTTGAGATTATGTTCATTGCACTGATAGAATTCAAGTGTGGGATCCCTCTAGCAGTGATCGACATGTGATCCTTTGATCTAAGAAAAACACTAATTGATTTTTGGGTGATAGTATAATGAATCAATTATCTTGTGTCATTAGTGTTGGTCATTCATCCTTAGATATTAAAGGAATCTCTCTCTTTTTCATGTTCTTTAGAGGGAGATATTTAAAGAGGAAGTCAAGAAAGAAATACATTGTGTGTAATGATTCTCTATTTATCAACTAACCTTGCACAATAGACATAACCATCTATTTATAGAGCCTGGGTTTAGGTTAAAATATTATTTAATTTTGTATAATCCCTTTAATAATATAATTACCATTATCAAATACCATGACAAATTATAATAATAATATTATTCTATGGCATGCACATTAACTTATGTAATAAAAAATATAATTTTATTGGATTGTAAATTAATATTTTTCACTGAAGATAGCCTTGGTCTTCTTAAACTTCTGGAAATTTATTGAATACTTGAATTTAAACTTTTATTTATAAATAAATATTTTATCTACATACTATCAATTTTTTTGTTAAATATTAAATTAAATAAATAAATTTATTTTTCATTATTTGATAAATAAATTTTTATTTAATTTATAAAATTGATAAAACTTTTATAAAATATTCCTTGGTAATGAGAATAATATGTATTATATTAATTAAATTCAAATATAATTTAATCAAGAACAACATAAATAATTAGTGTGTGACCCTCTTGGATTCTTTCTCATTGGAATTAGGTGAGTTTTCTTAATATGAAAGATTAATGTCTCTGTTTCCGACGCATTTCGCCAGGGCGCGCACGCGCATTCCGTTCCGTCCAAGGAGGAGGACGCGCGACGCTTTTGTTGCCTTGCATTCCCGCTTTCCAAAGGCGGGCGGCATTCGCTCCTTATTCAGGGACGTCTACTCCTTAATCGAAACGGGATGATGGGATGTCGGTTCTTCCTCCTGTGGATTCCTCCTCAGAACTCGTCACCCAGTCTGGGTCTCCCTCATAGATTTAATACGTAGTTCGTGAAACTCTTCCCAGTGCCATGTTTCCATGGACGCTGGTTAATTAAACTGCTTCTGTCGGGACATTCCAAAGGGTCCAGTCAGGGAAGCAACCTTCAGTCAAGGGAGTAGTCATGTTGAGGCATCAGTATTGTGTCTGGATGCTGGGCTACCTGGCATGTCTGTCTGTTATCCTTGGTCACAAGGCTTCTCGAGGGCATGGAAGCCCGAGGCATCCCACATCGAGCGCGGGGAATTATATGTCATAGACACATATCTGAGGTTTTCCTCAGCTTCCCGTGTTTAACACAGGGTATGCCGCGAGTTTAACGTCTAGCGGAGACGAATCAACCCAACCAGAGCATTAGCTAGGATGGATCGGATTGAGGGATCCTCCATGAAGGGATGTCGATACCGGGGCCATCCCATGGGTGGCTGTGAAGAAGAGCATACCGACATGGTCTCACCAGGATGAGACAGTCCGGGCGAGAACCGGGATGGGTGATAGGTTGATGAATGAAGTGGAGGGGGAATGAAATGGGACCATCGCAGAGGCGATGGTGAAGTTGGGATTGAGCCTTGACGAGGCTTCCTACGTATCCCCGTGGCAGGGAATCAAAGTCCACGTAGTTCGGGATGGTGTCGGTAAACCGACGTGAAGCTGGACCTTGGCCCGATGAATGTCGTCAGTGAACCAACATGAAGGTGGACCTTGGTCCGATGGGCATCGTCAGCGTACCGACGTGAAGGTGGACCTTGGTCCGATGGGTGGTGGGCTTGAACCTCGGGGAGGCTTCCTACGTACCATGCCTTTACATGGATCAAAGACTTCGTAGTTCAGGTTGATGGAATACAGTTTAACGTCATGCGGGAAGGTAGTGAACCCTGACGTGAATAAACGACGGGCAGTGGGTGTCGGTGAACCGACGTAAATGAGGGACCTTGGTCCAATGGGAAATGGGCCTGAAAATGGGGGCCTGGCACACCGACTAGGAGACGGTTTGGGCCAATGATTGTTGGGCTTGAACCTCAGGGAGGCTTCCTACATACCATGCCTTGACACGGATCAAAGTCCTCGTAGTTCGGATTGGGGAATACAGTTTAATGTCATGCGGGATGAGTGTGAACCGACGTAAGTGAGATCGGAACGACTGGATGGTGGGTTTGAACCTCATGGAGGCTTCCTACGTACCATGCCTTGACATGGATCAAAGACCTCATAGTTCGGTTTAGTCACAACGGCTTGCCGTCGGACTGGAATTGCAGTTTAACGTCATGCTGAACGTAGGTAGAACATGACGTGAATTGGATGATGGGTGGGCTTGAACCTCGTGGGGGATTCCTACGTACCACGCCTTGACATGGATCAAAGGCCTCGTAGTTCGAATGGGGCTTTGTCGGTGGACCGATGTGAAAGTGGACCTTGGTCCAATGAGTGGTGGGCTTGAACCTCTGGAAGGCTTCCTACGTAGCATGCCTTGACATGGATCAAAGACCTCGTAGTTCGGGTGGGAATGGGTGTGCAGTTTAATGTCATGCAAGACAAGAAAGGTGGCATACAGTTTAATGTCATGCTGGACGAGGACATGCAGTTTAACGTCATGCTGGACGGGGGGCGAAACTCGACGTGAATGAACGACCGAGCAATGTGGCTTGAACCTCATGGAGGCTTCCTACGTACCATGCCTTGACATGGATCAAAGACCTCTTAGTTCAAATGGGATGAGTCGCAACGGCTTGCCATTGGACCGGAATGCAGTTTAATGTCATGCTAGACGTGAATGGGACCTGACGTGAATGGATGACGGGTGGGCTTGAACCTCATGGAGGCTTCCTACGTACCATGCCTTGACATGGATCAAAGTCCTCGTAGTTTTCTATGATGGGTGTCAGGGTCGGTGCTCACTCTAAGCTCACGTGAGTCATGCTCGGTGTGAGAACCAAGAGGTTGCAAGGACCTGACGACCACGTCGCGAAGGATGCGTCCGTGAGAAGCGAAGAGGGGCTTACGCGTTAGGCGGCCCATAGTGCTGGGACTTACTCCAGGATGGAGGACCATGGTGCGACAAAGCGCGGGAAAGATGGACCTTGGTCCAATGATGGGAGGTGCCTCATTCCTTATCACACCCTCCACTAACCTTGGTAGTGGGGAAGTACGGAGATGCAGAGGTGCAGTCATCCGTTGGGGAACTAGGGTCGCCCTCCTCCTACGAACATACGCCACTCTGATAAGGAGGATATCATCCCTTGTGGATGGGTGATTCTATTCCCGTGGAGACGAGTGGTGTAAAGAATGTTCGAGCTGGGGGGACCCTTCGTGAGGGAGACGAGGTTGGGTCACAGTTTAACGTCATGTGTTGAGGACGTGGTGCTTGGCAGTTTAACGTCCTGCAGCTCGGACGAGGTGGGTTCACTCCACACCCCTAGGACTTACATAACCAGTACCCTCTGGTCCTTTGGGAAGGGAAGGTACCAGTAATGCCATGGTTAAGGTGGGTTGTGGAACGAACCATCGAGGGGTCCACGTTAGTGTGGCTATGCGAAGAAGCAATAGCCGTTAGCGTGCCTATGCGAAGAAGCCTTAGGTGAAACAATGCTACGGGTGGTATTGTCCATGGGACATTGAAATCACACCGTGCAAACCGGGAGGGTCGCATGGGAAGAGGAATCACTAAGCAAAGGAGTGTGCTTCGCGAAGTGGAGTGCCTTAGCCTTATCATGGGGCATAGGTGTGAGTGGAAGGTGCTTCGCGAAGTGAACAGTGTTTGTGGAGCACTGCCTCGCGAAGAAGAGGTGACTCGCGAAGCAGGGTCCTGCGAAGCAGTGTGCTTCGTGATGTGTAGCGATCCTGCCTTAGCATAGGGATTACTAGCATGGGTTGGGTGTTTTGCGAAGCATAAATGATCCGAGGTTTCCCGGGTTCCCTTGGGAATCCCCTTCCTTCGCGAACGCCCTTGAGCTTCGCAAAGGGAATCCCTCTCGGAAGAGGGGCTCAAAACGAGACAAAGCAGAGGCGTCTCGCGAAGTAGAAGTACCTCGCGGAGCTCATGATTCCCGGGGCAAAGAGTGCTTCGTGATTCGGGAGAGGAGAAGCCGAAAGGTCAGATTGTCCGTCTCCGAGACTCAGGGAGAGTCCAGTATTTATAGGGAAGGGGCGCCGCGAAGCAGAACTCGCGTGCCACCTTCGGTGCTTCGCGGCGCGCTCGCGAACGTCAACGTCGTCCGCGGAGCATTACCGCCTCTGGAGCATCGCAACATCTCGCAAACGTCAAATGCGTTCGCAGAGGATTACCGCCTCTGGAGCTTCGCGGCAGCTCACGAACGTCAAATGCGTTCACGGAGGATTACCGCCTCCGGAGCTTCGCGGCGGCTCGCGAACGTCAAATGCGTTCGCGGAGCATTACCGCCTCTGGAGCTTCGTGAGGCCGCGATGGTCGGGGCGCTTCGCGTGGGTGCTTCGCGGCGGTGCTTCGCGAGGCAGCGTGCCAGCCTTCTTTTTCGTCCCTTCCTTTCGTGCAATATTTTGGCGCCAAAAAATTCCCCCCCTCAGACTTGGAGCCGCGGAGGGTGAAGGGTCGATTTCTGAGGGAAAATCGCCAAAATTGTCGGCAGTTCGTGAAGCGGCTTCGCGAAGGGGGCCCGCGGTGCTGACCGGGGCCACAGATCCGGACGCGCCGCGATGCTCTACGCGAGTGAGGCGCACCGTAATGCTCCAGGGTCGCCGCCTATAAATAGGGGGGCCGACCTCTTTTGTCTTCACGTGAGTTGCTTGTCTTTTTGCGCTCTCGACTTCGCGAAGCTCCGCGTACTCCGCGACAACCCTCCGCGAATCAAGCTTCGCGGCGAACCGCGGGTCTCCGACTCCGCGTCCGCGCCAAGTGAACTTCTGCTTGTCGGCCTTGGCCAGATTTCGCGGCTTGGCCTCGCGACCGATCTTCGCGATCTGGCTTCGTGATTCGTCTTCTCGATCGATCTTCGCGATCCAGTGGAAAAATTATTTTCCGAGGGCCAGAGTTAAAATGGCCCATCAAGAAGCTGTATTGGGGGTGCTTGCAGATGCTGCTTGTCGGGATGATATAGCCAACTGTCCAGGCCTGGGGGAGATGATCTGAAGCCACTCGGACCACACTTCTTTGACGGATTTGCTATCAGAGGGCCAGAAGTATTACCCGCAGTGCAAGAAACTGCCATTGTGCGGCTTCGGGCTGAGGGATGACGTCTTTATCCTTGAGGCGAATAGGGATGAACCAGCTTGCTGGTTCAGGAGCACACCGTGCCAGCACCAACGGTTCAGGGCGGCCGATGGTCACGCGTAGGAGGACTTCACACCCGTTATCGTTGACTGTCTCTACAACCATCTAAATGATATTGACAGGAAGCCACTACAATAGGAGACATCCCCTCCCCTTTACCGTACCATGCTGAAGGCGGCTTTGCAAGATTCCAAGAAGGGATGGTCCGATGAGTGGGACCTGCGCCCGGGCGGCAACTTTACTGATGACTGGGCCTGGGCCTACTGGGTAGGCACCTCATGCGAGGAGTTTGGGGCCAAGATGAGGAGAGTGGGGTTGTATGAGGCGGCATGGGCCTCCCAATTCCACATTTACCAACTGAAGCAGCTAATGCCGGAGTTGCTGAGTAGATGGTCATCTAGGACCAACACTTTTCACCTGCATCATGGGGATGTGGGCATCAGCCTGTGGGATGTCCACCAGATTTCTGGGGTCCCAATCTTGGGGGCCATGTATGACGAATTCCTCCCCGTTGTCAGCGCGTGGGGGGATGCGGAGCAAATGCCGCGACTGGCATCGGCGCTGATGGCACTTGTCCCCGGAGAGGACAAGGAGGCAGTGAGGGATGTCCATTTCAGGAGATGGTTAAAATGCTTCTTGAATTTCCCAGATAATTGAGAGTTCCCTCCGAGGCCTCGAACTTGTCCAAGGACGGCCCAACGGGGAATGGGGCACTCGTATTGGCGGGTCTTGGAGGACAGCCAATGGAAGACTTGGGTTTTCAGTGTCAGCACTGAACAACAGCCGATAGTCAGGCTGGCGGCGTTCATCGCGGCTCTCATCTGTTGTTGGATCCTACCAGTGAGAGATACAAGCATGGGGGTACGACCCAGCTCGTTTATCATTGCGTCGATGTTCACCATGGGGCAGCGGATCAATCTGGGGATTCCGATGCTCACCAAACTGTACAGAATGCTGCGGCTTATTAGCGAGGGCAAGAAACCTCCAACGATATGCGGGCCCTTCCACCTCATGTATGGGTGGATCGCAGCGCATATCAGGGGGATTTATGAGTATCCAAACCCCATTTCGCCACCGGGATCGAACTTCCACCCCTCCATCCTAAACGCGGTCGGGAGCTTCCTGTTCAAATTGGTCGTTCCGATGGTGCTGAATAGGGTGTGGAGGGCGGATGAGTTCAACTTCCACCCCTTCCCATTGCCAACGGGGATACTTACTGATGACGGATGGGGAACAGAAGAATATCGTGCTTACCTCCTGGCCTTCCGAGGTGGAGTTTTGGTGGCACGAATAGATCGTGAGCCGCTCTGTGAACCGTACACCCCGCATCGGTTTGCGAGGCAGTTCCGGTGCCTCCAGCGGATGACCCCGCAGGTCTACTGGGAGGTGCGTCATGAGGAGAACCCGTGTGTGATGAGGCAGTTGTGGCTCATGTTCACATGGGAATATGGAAAGATGCGGATTTCATTGCCTCCATCCACCGCCGCTTTCGGATTGGTGAAGGAGTACGCCATCAGTTGGGAGTCCGCTTACCCAGGGGAGATGCTGAAGCAACCAACAATCCGGGTTGGTGATGGTGGGCCTCCTCTATCTCGAGGTTGGGGTTGGAGGGAAGCTAGGGCCACTCGCGGTAGTGGGGCTGCCATGGCGGCGAGACCCGCACTGGCCGAGGGTATGGCAGCAGCAGTGGATCCGGTGATTCCGGAAGAGCAGGGTCATCCGGAGGGGCGACCACCGAGGGGATTTCGTAGGATATCCACTCAGGCTCCGGGGAAGCGCCCGAGTCACATTGACATGGCAGAGAATTCCGTCTTCCCGGAAGCTTGGGACATTTCGGATGTCAACCGGCAATTCCTCAGCCCATCCGAGATATGGGCGCACCTGAATCGCCTCGGGATGGAATTTCCGGGCATAGGCCCAGTTTGTGCAAGATTCATGGCATCTCCGACGGAGGCAGAACAGTACCTGGAAGAGTTGGATGATTACGTCCACTCCAGTGGTGTCCCTCGCCCAATGATAGACCGAGTGAGGGTACTGTTGAATCAGACGGTCCCCCCACAGTTATCGGCTGCCGATCTGAGGGAGCGCTTCCCCTTGCCGGAGGAATCAGAGGACTCCTCTCGGGAGGATGAGGCTGGAGGAGGGAGCCCGCTGGAGGAGGGCGAGGTTGGAGACCGAGGCTCAGAATCCGACGAGGGAGCCCGCTGGAGGAGGGCGAGGTTGGAGACAGAGGCTCATAATCCGACGATTTCACAGAGGCTCTCGAGGTAGCATTCCGAACTTCTCTCCTTATAACCTGTTCTTGGGTCCCTATGGACTTCTCTCCAATGTTTGAGCCATGCAGGAGGAACTTGTTCGCAGGCCTCGTTCTCGCTCCTTAGCGGGTGATGATGTGGGACCTTCAGAACCTGCGCCTATGGCTGCGTCCAGTTCCGCGCCTGGTGGGACCAGGGCGCCCGAGGTGGCTCCTCCGGAATCTCCAGACCTTCCAAGAGTATACGGGGGGCCTCGTCTCGGGGTACCGTCAGTACCGGCTCAAGAGAAGTGCTCGGAGGTCGATCTCCGTAAGTCTCCTCCACCGGTCTCCTCGTTGTCACATGTAGACCATGCCAACTAACGTTTATGTCCCTCTTTGTCGTACAGTTCTTCGACTGGCGTGGGCTGCTGTGGCAAGACTGGTCGGGATGTCTGGTGGCGTCCCTCCTAGGGGTATGCCGGTGATGGTGGCGATAGTCCCGCCATCTACTCAAGCTGCGACACACATCATCACTGGCGGGACCACCAGCAGGGCCGTACCCAAAATCATTGAGGTGGACTCCGAGGAAGAGGATCAACCGGTCGGTCCCAGTTCTGTCGCGCCTGCTTCGGCACCAGGTGTCGCACCGGATTCAACACCGGATGTTGATCCTGCCGAGGATTTCTTGTGGGCGTATCCCGTGTACGAGCCTACCAATCGCGCAGACTGGGACGAAACGGCCTCCGACGAGGAAGACATCAGCATAGTCCGCCGCCGGTCGTGGAAGCTGATCGCACGCTTTATCAAGGACACTCCCCAAGCACAATGGCTGGACGAAATGGATAGTCTTTGCTCGCGGTTGCGTGAACTGTGTGCTGGGGGAGTGGATGCCCAACATTCTTACGCACTCATCCGAGACCTTATGGCTGAGAAGATCCGGGAGCATGATCGTGGGCTCAGCATGGGCTGGCAGTGGAGGAAAGCGACCAGCATCAAGAAGCTCCAGGAGGATGAAGGCGAGGTTCAACAGATGCAGACCCGAGCAGACGAGATTTCAGCCTCTCTTGATGCACAATCTGAGCTGGTCTCACGGTTGAAGGCCCAGCTGGAAGAGGCAGACCTCTGGAAAGATGGCTGTCGTTCAAGATGACGTAGAGAGGTCCAAAGCCAGGACTGACGAACTGCGCCCCACCGCTGCTGAGGAGGAGCGGGAGCTGGTTTAGTGGCAGCAAGCCTTGTATGCCGCAAGTCAATGGGTGGCGGAGCTGCAACGCTCTTTTGACGGGGTCAACCCGTCCATGGGGGAAGTCAACCCCCGAGTATTGTAACAAACCCAAAACCCTTTATTGGTACTTTCGTGCTTCCAAATTTTATCTTTGTTTTGAATGCCGTAGCACGCATGATTTCCACTGTTTGAATTTCCTTGTTACATCCCTACAATGTTTGCAGGAAGTTCGGCGACAATTCCCCAATCCCACGTGGGTCGAGCCCGATGTCCGGGATTCAGATTACCAGTCCGGATTTCTGAGAGACGGGAGAGGCTTGATGGGAGAAGGAACTTTCAGGATAACCAAATTACCATTTCTTCAACGTGCTCTTATGCACAAACGGGGAAATGCCAGGGGCGCTTTGGAGGAGAAGCGGTACCCTTACTGCGTTATCCTGTAATGGGGACAACAAATGAGGGTCGACCGTTGACCATGTTTGAAACACGGGACCATGTCACAAATGCTGTTGATCAATCCTTCGGGACGTTGGCCCAGGACAGTTGGCGGACCATAGGTCAGACATCCATACTGTTAGGGGGTCCTTCCAGACATGACCTGCCTTCCGGAACGCTGGCCCAGGACGGTAGGTGAGCCGATGCGGCATGAGACCAGGCCGTTAGGGGGTCCTGTGAGACATGAAAGGGGACGAAGGTCCGAATAAGGGGTACGCAAAGCGTGGAATATAGAGTGATGGTTTGTCCGAACAGAATCCAATGCTTAGGTAGTTACACCACCGTGGTGGGAGTACGCCATATGGGCGCATTGGTTTGATCATGGATCATTCCTTCTTTGGGACAGGGCCTCTCTGGCAAGGGGATCTGTCACTTCCCAATGGGATCTTAGGGCATCCTGAACTTGTTCAGGGTAGAACCGCAGTTTAATGTCATGCGTTGAGGACATATAGACTCCTGTAGTTTAACGTCATATGATAGGATGTGGAATAAAAGGGAAGGAATCGTGTGGCGTGGTAGATATAAAACCGACGTGAACGTGGACTTGGAGTCCAAATCACACCACATACCCCCAGAGGAAACTCTTCAGGTCGAGGGACCAAGAGTGAGGATTGGGCTGGGCCCGAAGCAAAGTGGTCGGGCATTCCTACGTACCCCATGAGGATGGGAATCAAGCCATACGTAGTTCTGAAAGCGCATTTTAATGTCATGCAGGACGATGAGCAGCCCGACCGTGTTGGTACACATCCCGCCAAAACTACTATGCCCACGTGAGTCGTGCTCAGTGTGGGAAACAAGCAGTAGTGGTGGGAATTTCCCGACACAGAGAGGGGCAGGTTAGGGAAAAGGGACGCTAGGTGAATACCGGCCCAGTGACACTAACACGATCTTGTGGAGCACCCAGATGCGCGAAGAGAAAGAGCCGAGTATGATGGAATTCCACTTGAGCATGGGGAAGTGGAAATGTGTGAATCATGGAGCTCGAGATTCAGATCACGATGATGGCGGCGTGACGTTGGAGGGTAACTGCTGACCGTATTTTCAACGCAGTATCCTATCGCGTTAGCTTAGAATGGGGACAGACAAATGAGGGTCGACCGTTGACCATGTTCGAAACACGGGACCATGTCACAAATGTTGTCAAATATCCGTAGGGACGTTGGCCCGAAACGATTGAAGGGCCCTTAGGTCCAGTATTCATAGAGAGCCCTTAATCCTAGTATCCATGTCGTCCGAGGGTCCTTTTGGGATGTGGAAGAGGATGGGGATCCAAATAGCGAGCTCACGAAGCTTGGTCATGGGACGAGGGGAATGTCCCTGTGAAAATCTCACACTTCGGGCTCTTTGTCAAAACACATCTGAATACGGCAACGAAACATATTAGAGAGAGGGAGCATATTCCTTTCCCTTGGGGGGATCTTGGTTTAGGGTCGTAGAATTCGGACCATGGGTGAGAGGAAACATAAGAGTCACATGATGGAGTAACTCAAAAACTTGGCGTGAATGGGAATAGGTGGTGTGTACGGCACGGTGAACAACCCACGTGAATGAGGGCACAACCCCATATCACACCGCATAACCTCCCTGGGAGAGGTTTTTGGTCAA
Organism: Viscum album; assembly: GCA_963277665.1. Taxonomy (NCBI): domain Eukaryota; kingdom Viridiplantae; phylum Streptophyta; class Magnoliopsida; order Santalales; family Viscaceae; genus Viscum; species Viscum album. Next base: position 241,457,116 of record OY728135.1, read on the forward strand.
GGGACCGAAAGCGAAAGTTAGGCTGGGCCCGCGGGGAAGTGCCCGGGCGCTCCTACGTATCTCATGAGGATGATAATCAAGCCATACGTAGTTCTGAATGGACCTTAGACCATAAATGGGTAAAGGGAGCAGGGGATGCATGGCGTCAAGACCCGACGTGAAGGAGGACCTAAGCCCTACTTACCATGTGTTCTCTGGGGAAATGTTCGAGTCGAGGGACCGAACACAAAGGTTAGGCTGGGCCCGCGGGGAAGTGCCCGGGCGCTCCAACGTATCTCATAAGGATGAGAATCAAGCCATACGTAGTTCTGGATGGTGACATGGTAAAATACCAGTGCCAGAGGAAAAGGGGAGTGCGGGCGTGGCCCTTGCATTTAAAGAAGCGGAATTTGATGTATCTTGTTTGTTCTTTAAGGTGAATGGTTTTTTTGAAGCGACAGGCCAAGAGTAGTAGGCCGTGATGTCACCACAAGGATCAAGCTGTAATGGGCATTGACAAATGGCATGGCATGTGACCAATACCCAACGTGATGTCCCCTACAACGAGGTCACCACAATGCAGTGCCATTTTTCGTCGTGCGGCCAGGACGATAATGTCACACTTTAGGGTTGTATGATAGGACCAAGCATGCATTTTATCGTCATGCAGTGAAGACGTAGCAGAGACGGTGCTAGGAGGGAAATGTGCGCAGTGTTATAATACACATTTGACAGAGACATGATCCCACATCAAATTGTACGGCATTCGGAGAGGGAAACCTTAGGCCGAGGGGCCTATACAGAGGTGAAACAGGGGGAGAGACTGGCTTCCTGAATGGGTTGTACCCGAAGACAGGGCGTCTGGGCGGTCCTACGTATCCCATGAGGATGGGAATCAAGTTGAACGTAGTCCCGAATGGATCTTAGTTTATGGTCTTAGAGCTCGGACCATGGGAGCCCCGAATGACGCCATATTGCAGCTTTGTCCCCCTGACATGCAAAGGTGCACTGAGGGATAGCGCCAAAAGTGTCGAGATTCCACCTGGACATGATGGGGTGGAAAATGATGTGAATCATGCAACCAACATTCAAGGACTGAAGGGGCTGGCGTGACGACAGAGGATTACTGCTAACCATGTTCGCAACACAGCATCCTGTCACGTTAGCCTAAAATGGGGACAAACAAATGAGCATCGACCGCTGACCGTATTCGCAACGCGGGATTTTATCGTTTTGTTGTCCAAAACCCTCGGGGGAGTTGGCCCATAATGGTAGGAGAGCCCTTGGGCGTAGTATCCAGGCCGTTCTTGGGGGTCCCTCCGGGTGCGAAAGGTGATGGAAGCCCGAATGGCGGGATACACGAAGCTTGACAAGTGGAAGGAACTTGATCAAGTTGAATCTGACACTCTTGGTCCTAGACCAGAGTACTCTTAACACATGGGTGAACCACTGCAAGGAGTCAAGGGACTCAACCTTGAGGGTGATCGAGAGATGGCAGATTCCCGGGGGAAGGGGGCACGGTGCCCAAAACCTTGTATCATACCTACACATCCCCCTCCTGGAGAGGGATAGACCAAGTGGCCTAGGTGTCCGGGAGATCAGGAGATCACTAAGAGGTGGGGCTGGACCCGAATCTTAGACATTCAGGTGGTCCTACGTATCCCATGAGGATGGGAATCAAGCCACACATAGTTATGAAGGGTGCATTTTAATGTCGTGCGGGACAAGGAATAAGAGGGCTAACTCTCAGAACGGGGTGTGCGTGGTGCAACTATTGCAAACCCGACGTGAATAGGGACGTAGTCCCACCCCACACCACGTGGTCCCATGGTCGGGGTCCCAATGGTAGGACCCAAGAGGCGAATTAGCTGAACTCAAGCTGGACCCAAGGACAATGAGTCTGGGCATTCCTACGTATCCTATCAAGATAGGAATCAAGCTGAACGTAGTTCCAGATGAGAATCTTAGTTTATGGTCTTAGAGCTCGGACCGTGGATGGTGACAACTCCCGAGTAAGCACAGATGTCAACCCAATCCCTATGCCCACGTGAGATAAACTCGGTGTGGGAAACAAGGGGGGAAGATCCTTATCGCAATACTTGGGGTGTCCATCAAAGGGGAGTCGGCGGAGAGCCCCGAAGGACACCCTTGACGCAGCTTGTTCCCCTAACGCGCGGACGTGCACGAAGGAAAAGTACTGAGAGTTCCGAGACTCTACTTGGACATGATGAAGTGATGAAGGGTGTGAATCGTGTACCCGACATTTTGGGCTTAATGGGTTGGCGTGGTGATAGAGGAAAACTGTTAACCATGGTGGAAACACAGCGTCCATATCGCGTTAGCCTGAGGTGGGAACAAAAAACGAGCATCAACCGCTGACCATATTCGCAAAGCGGGATTTTATCGATCTGTTGTCCGAAACCCTCGGGGGCGTTGGCCTGTTAACGGTAGGAGAGCCTTTAGGCATAGTATCTAGGCCGTTATTGGGGGTCCCTCCAGGCGTGAAAGATGATGAAAGTCCTGATGCAGGGATACACAAAGCCTGGAAGGCGGGTGCAGACGTGTCCGAATAAAGCTTGGCGTTCCAGGTAATAAACCAGAGTACTCTTAAGCACATTGGTGAACCGCCGAAAAATGGATCGACGAAACAGCTCAGTAGGGGGGGGGCATGGCGTGGTCATTACGAGACCTTCGTGAATGAGGACATAATCCCACACCACACCATATAATCCCCTCATGGAGGAAGGATAGGCCAAGGGGCCAAGAAGATTTCCGAGAGATGGGGCTGGACCCGAATCCTAGACATTCAGGTGGTCCTACGTATCCCATGAGGATGGGAATCAAGCCACACGTAGTTCTCTAGATGTAGTTTAACGTCATACTGGACGAGAAGGGGAGCAATATACCCCTAAACAAGGGAGGTGTTCGGTATGGCGAAGAAGCCGACGTGAATGAGGATGTAGTCCCACACCACACCGTACACTCCTATAAGAGAGGACCTGGGTCGTGGCCCAAAAAGGCCAAGGGGCCTGATGGTTAGGCATTGGTCAGGAAGGCCTGACCTACTTATAGTTTAATTTCTTGCAATGTGGATGAGGGTCGGGGACCCGAGGAGGCCAAGGGGCCTGAGGCTGGGCCTCGTAAAGGGAGGGCGTACGGCATGGTACATGATCCCGACGTGAATGAGGACATAGTCCCACATCACACCGTACACCCTGGGTAAGAGGGGACCTGGGCCGTGGCCCGGAAAGGCCAAGGGGCCTAAGTTCAGGCATCAGCTAGGAAGGCCTGACTGGTTTGCAGTTTAACGTCTTACATGAGGACGAGGGTCGGGGACCCGAGAAGGCCATGGGGCCTGAGGCTGGGCCTCGTAAAGGGAGGGAGTACGGCATGGTACATGATCCCGACGTGAATGAGGACATAGTCCCACATCACACCGTACACCCTGGGTAAGAGGGGACCTGGGCCGTGGCTCGGAAAGGCCAAGGGGCCTAAGGTCAGGCATCAGTCAGGAAGGCCTGACTGGTTTGCAGTTTAACGTCTTACATGAGGACGAGGGTCGGGGACCCGAGAATGCCAAGGGGCCTGAGGCTAGGCCTCATAAAGGGAGGGCGTACGACATGGTACATGATCCCGATGTGAATGATGACATAGTCCCACATCACACCGTACACCCTGGGTAAGAGGGGACCTGGGCCGTGGCCCAGAAAGGCCAAAGGGCCTAAGGTCAGGCATCAGCCAGGAAGGCCTGACTGGTTTGCAGTTTAACGTCTTACATGAGGATGAGGGTCGGGGACCTGAGAAGGCCAAGGGGCCTGAGGTTGGGCCTCGTAAGCGGAGGCGTACGACGTGGTACATGATCCCAACATGAATGAGGATATATTCCCACATCACACCGTACACCCTCGGTAAGAGGGGACCTGGGCCGTGGCCTGAAAAGGCCAAGGGGCCTAAGGTCAGGCATCAGCCAGGAAGGCCTGACTGGTTTGCAGTTTAACGTCTTACATGAGGACGAGGGTCGGGGACCCGAGAAGGCCAAGGGGCCTGAGGCTGGGCCTCGTAAAGGGAGGGCGTACGACATGTTACATGATCCCGACGTGAATGAGGACATAGTCCCACATCACACCATACACCCTGGGTAAGAGGGGACCTGGGTCGTGGCCCGGAAAGGCCAAGGGGCCTAAGGTCAGGCATCAGTCAGGAAGGCCTGACTGGTTTGCAGTTTAACGTCTTACATGAGGACGATGGTCGGGGACCCGAGAAGGCCAAGTGGCCTGAGGCTGGGCCTCGTAAAGGGAGGGCGTACGGCATGGTACATGATCCCGATGTGAATGAGGAAATAGTCCCACATCACACCGTACACCCCTATGAGGAATCGGGGCCGTGGGCCCGATCGCTACCACCACCTGGGGGAAGTTTGTCACCTCGGGATGGGGCAGAATGAATCACTGCACTCGATGTCTGGGACATCTCGGGGTGGACCCGAAGATCCAGGACACTGTTGACCATGTTCGAAACACAGCGTTCCTATGGTGACCCGTATGGGAGCAACAAATGAGCATCAACCGCTGACCAAATTCGCAACGCGAGACTTGTATCAGCTTTTTGCTTGAAAACCCTCGGGGGCGTTGGCCCGTATCGGTAGGAGAGCCCTTGGGCGTTGTATCCAGGGCGTTCTTGGGGGTCCCTCTGGGTGTGAAAAATGAAGGAATCCCAGTCAAGGAGTGGGTGAAGCAAAGCTGTATCCATCCACGAAAGGGGAAAACACCTCCAGGGGGGATGTGCAGCCGGGTCGAGGCCTGCTCGATGTGAGTTGGGGAAAAAGTGTGCACCCTGCCATGTCTTGACCCGAGGGGAAGATTTTGGCTTTTGGGCTAGGCCAACGGACGAAATTTCTGGGCGTTCCTACGTATCTAATGAGGATGCGAATCAAGCCATACATAGTTCTTGAAGGCCATGCAGTTTAGCGTCATGCGGTGAGGACGTGGGAGGATAGAAGAACGGGAGTGGGCACATGGTGCGGCCCTTACAATCCTTGTGCGAGCAGGGCCAAGAAAGCCTACTCCCTGCTACACAAAGATCCTCCAAGGAAACTATTCCCAGGGGGAATAGTGGAAGAGAAAAGCTTGGGGATGGGCTCAAGACGAGGCGTCCGAGCGTTCCTACGTATCCCATGAAGATGGGAATCAAGCCACACGTAGTTCTAGAAATGGAGTTTAATGTCATGCGGGACGATAAGAAGCATTTCACTAGGGGATATGTACGGTACGACGAGTAGTCCGACGTGAATGAGGACGTAGTCCTACACCATACCGTACAATCCCGCAAGAGGGTAAGTCGGGGAAAAAACTAGGGCCTGGGGCAGGACCGCAGTCAGGAAGACCTGACTGGCTTGTAGCTTAACGTCTCGCGGTGAAGATAGGGTCGGGGGCCCGAGGAGGCCAAGGGGCTTGAGGCTGAGCCTCGGTCAGGAAGGCCTGACTGGCTTGCAGTTTAATGTCTTGCAGTAAGGACGGGGATGCAGTTTTGGGTCGTGCAGGACCATCTCGCAGTTTAGGGTCGTGCTGGACCTTTTTGCCCTAGGTAAAGTATCGCTTGAGGAACTTGCCATTGGTGGGAGGGGTTATATGCTCTCCATCCGTGGTCACCAAGGATTATGCCCCATTGGGGTAAACCTTATGGATGATATAAGGCCCTTCCCATTTGGGTTCTAATTTGCGCGGTTTCCTACCGGGAATCATTGGCGCTCGAATGTCTAGTACCAGGTCGCCCTGTAGAAAAGAGCCGAGACGAACCTTCTTGTCAAAGGCTCTCACTATCTTGTCCTGATGCCTTTCCAGATTGTACAGGGCACGAAGCCGGTTCTCGTCCAGTGCTTCTAATTCAGATAGAAGGATCTCGGCTACCTCATCTGATGTCTGGTGGTCATAAACCACAGTGAGTAACGATGGCAGCTGGATCTCAATGGGTAGGACGGCCTCAGCTCCATACACCAGGGAATATGGGGTCACCTAGGTAGAGTTGCGAGTCGTCGTCCGGTAAGCCCAGAGGGCGTTGGGGAGCTTGTCCGGCCAACTTTTCTTGTTCTGACTGACCATCTTCTGTAGAATGTTAGAGAGGGTCTTGTTGAACGCCTCGATCTGTCCATTCGCCTGCACGTGGTACCAGGAGGTATGGTTCGACCGGATGTCGTACTTGGCGTACAATTTCTTCAATTCAGCTGCTCGGAAGTTGGTGCCGTTATCGGTGAGGATGGCGTGAGGGACTCCAAACCGGTGGATAATATTGGAGCTCACAAAGTCAATGATGGAACGAGCCTTGACCTCTTTGAGCGGAACTACTTCTGCCCACTTAGAGAAGAAATCTGTAGCAGTCAGGATGAACCTACACTGGCGGGCTGTTGCCGGTGGATACGGTCCCACTATATCAAGCCCCCATACCGCAAACGGCCAAGAGTACTTGGTGGGGTGGAGGGGCTCCGGTGGCCGATGCAAGAAGTTGGCGTGTACTTGGCATGCGTGGAATCTCTTGGCATATCCAATACAATCGTGGATCATAGAGGGACAAAAGTACCCTAACCTCCAAATTTGATGGGACAGCTTCGGCCCAGCTTGATGGGCGCCACAGGAACCGGCGTGAACCTCTTGCATAACTTGAGGTATCTCCCCTCCTTGGATGCAACAGAGGATGACACCATTGAAACTCCGCTTATAAAGGATCTGTTAAAGACTAGGGCCGCTCTGGAGGGTAAATTGCAGCGCGCGGCGTTGAATTCACTCGCGCTCGTCCCGGTCGTCCGGGAGGCGACCATTTTAGAGATACTTGACAAAAGGTGCTCTCCAGTCGGGGGTGGTTTCAACCACTCCGTCGGACGAACCCGGGAACCCTGACGTGGAGGGTCCGACGATGAGATGACTTACCCACAGGCTATCATGGTCCTCTTGGGTGACGGGGGCAATGACTCTCCGGTGGGCCACATGTATGATCAAATCATCTTGCTCGGGTTCCGCGAGCGACGCAGCTAAGACAGCCAGGGCGTCTGCTTGGCCGTTTTACGACCGTGGGACATGGGTAACCTCTGGTCGAGAAGAGAATTGGGCCATTAGGCAGAGGGTGTACTCCCGCAACGGTGCGAGCTCCGGTTTCCTGACGACGTAGTCGCCATTAACTTGTTTGATTACCAGCTCGGAATCCCCCTTCACATGTAGATGGGGCACATGGATCTCAAGGTCCAACTCGAGGCCGGTGATGAGAGCTTGGTACTCTGCCTCGTTGTTCGTACAGCCTTCTAACAACAGGAACGAGTATGGCAGGACGGCTTGCACCGGGGTAATGAAGACAATACCCAGACCCACTCTGTTGAGCTTGGGATCGTTGAGCCTCCTACCGGTGGGGCTCCGGGAGGCACCGTCGAAATGCATTTGCCAACACGGGACAACATGATCGACCGAGAGGATCGTCTCATCAGGGAAATCCAGGTCCAGGGATTGATCCACAGAGGTTGGATGGGCAGCTAAAAAGTCTTCCAACGCCTGTCCCTTAATGGCCTTCTGAGGTACAAACCTGATATCAAACTGTTGGAGAATCACCGCCCACCGTGCTAGTCGGCCAGTCAGCATGGGACGGTTCAGGATGTACTTCAGTGGGTCTACCCGGGAGACCAATTGCACCTCGTGGTGTTGTAGGTAATGTCGCAACTTCTGTATGGTGAAGACGAGCGCAAGGAAGCTCTTTTCAATAGGGGAGTATCTGATCTCCGTATCGAGAAGCATGCGGCTGAGATAGTAGAGACTGTTCTCAATACCCTCGTTATTCTTCTGGGCAAGCAGCACACAGAGGGATCTCTCCAGGGCGGTCACGTAAAGGACCAGCGGCTTTCCGGAGATGGGTGGCATCAAGACCAGAGGTTGGAGCAGATACTGCTTGATTTCCTCGAAGGCGGTCCGATATTCCTCATCCCATTCGTAGGCGGCGCCCTTCTTCATGAGCCGGGAAAAGGGATTACACTTGCTGGCCAGATTTGCGATGAATCGGCGTATATAGGCTAAGTGTCCTTGAAGGCCTCGAAGCTCCCGAATGTTGCTCGGGGGAGGCATCTGGCTGATGGCCTTGATCTTCTCCGGGTCGATCTCGATACCTCGGTATCTGACAACAAAGCCCAGGAACTTTCCGGAGGTGACCCCGAAGGCACACTTCAGCGGGTTCATCTTCAGGTGACGGGAACGGAGGAAACCGAACACTTTCTCAAGGTCTTTGAGATGGTCCTGGCACTGACATGATTTGACTACGAGGTCATCCACGTAGCATTCTACCAATGTCCCGATAATCGGCTTGAATATGCGATGCATGGCCCTCTGATAAGTGGCACCTGCATTTTTCAAACCGAATGGCATAACCTGGTAGCAAAAGGTACCTTGGGGAGCCCTGAAGGTAGTGGACTCCTCGTCTTCGGGGGCCATCCGGATCTGGTTATACCCGGAATACCCATCCATGAAAGAGAGGGCTTGGAACCCGGCCGTGGCGTCAATCAACAACTCCGTCATCGGGAGTGGGAAGTCATCCTTTGGGCAGTGGCGATTAAGATCGCGGAAGTCGATGCAGACTCTGATCTGCCCATTCTTCTTCCTAACTGGCACAATGTTGGCAAGCCACTTGGGGTTCTGGACCTCCTTGACGAATTTGGATTTGATTAGCTTGTCAACTTCGGCCTCAACCATAGCACCATGAGAAGGGTGCATCTTCCTGGGAGGCTTCTTAAACCCACGATGTTTTGCCGGGAGGCCCAGACGATGAACGGCTACCTGGGGATCAAGCCCTGGCATCTCGTTGTAACTCCAAGCAAACACATCACGGTGCTTTTTGAGGAAGTCGACGTACTATTACCGGTCCTCGGGGGATATGGCTGCACTGATCAATGTGGGTTTCAGATCTTCCTCGCTACCAAGGTTCACCTGCACCAGTTCATTAACCGTGGTAGAGACGCCTTCTTCAAAGGCGCGGGGAGCATCCTCCAGGTCTTCCTCCCCACCCATGGGGGGACTTCCCGCAACGGGGGATACTTCTGGGCTGTCAAAATCTGAGAGGCAGCTGGTGCCGGCTTGGGCAGCAGCGGTCATCACATCGGGAGACTCGCTTTCCATGGAGACCATAGCAATGAAGGCAGTCAACCCTATCCCATCTGGCCTTCGGCCTAAAGGGCCACGTTTGATGATATCAAAGCAGTGGTGACGTGTCGGCCTGAGTCGGTTAATTACAGCCTGGCGGAAGAGACACGTATGGCGCACCGCCGTCGTCATAAGCTTGACGTCCCGGTACCGTACAGGGGTAGGAGGTTCCGGGATGACTTGAGCCTGGTTGATGTAGGAGTACGAGGTGATTTTCTGTCGTCTCTTGGAAACGGGGACATGCCTCCCTTGCGTACCCGAAACAACAAAACATTGCCCCATGTCGGGGGTTGTGGCCTCCAACCGGTGGATCGGGAGGATGTAGGCATCATCCATGTTTCCCCAAGGATCACTTGTGACCGGGGCGGGTTCATCCTCGCTTACTAGGATTTGATTATCCTTACTTTTGTAATAACCCGCATCTAGGTAGCGGGCCTCACAAGAAGCGAAAGGGGACGCGTCTCCTTGGAGCACGCCTACTCGACCGTTGAGCGAGTACTTGAGGCACTGGTGATACAACGAAGGGACCGCTGCATGCAGATGGAGCCATGGCCTACCCATCAATGCGTTGTAGGCGGTGTCCTGAGAGATAACCATGAACTCAGTGCTGGCAATTAAGCCACCGAACTAAGTTTTCAGGCGGATCTTGCCGACTGGGGTCTGCTCTGTCCTGTCGTACCCCTGGATTCTGAGGTCAGAGTGAGTTAAATCACCATCAGATAGACCCAGCTTTCGCAACGTTCGGGTCAGAATTAGATTGATTCCATAACCTATGTCAATGAGGCAGCGGCGGACTTCCACACCATTGAAGTGGCCAGTGATGTACAGCGGGTGAATGTGCCCCTGTATAGGAGGGTCCTCATCTTCACCAGAGAACGAGATAACCGCCTGACATTTGGCGTTTTCCATCATCTCGGTATGGAAGGCTTCTACAGCTGTTACCTCCGTCTCAAACTGGAGGGGGATCCTTAGGGCCTCGGAAAGTGCCTCGCGTATTTTGGATGACAGGCGAAGGGCCTCAAGGATGGAGAGCCTCTCCGGAATGCCGGCCATGTGCTTCAGGACATCATACTTTCGTGCCAAACGCGAACCTCTACTTACAGGAGGTCGTTCGACATTTGGAGGCATAGCGGGTCCTGCTGGTTGAACCGGCGATCGGCTAGTACTGGGCACATCTTGCTGCCTACTAGTAGAAGCCTGGAGAGTAGTCACCGGACTAGGATCGGACAGCGGAGGCTGGCCTGTAGCCGGGCAAGAGTGACTGTGATACGAACGAGGAAGCTCCCCCCGATCCAGTAGCACGAACGGCGGTGGAGGTAGAGCCGAGGGTGTTGGATGGGTTTGCGCGTGCTGAGATCGGCGCTGAGCCTACTGCCAGGTCTCAGTAGTGTGCACGGCTTGGCTGAAAGTGCCTGCCGACGTACCTCGATGACCGGCGCGGTTTCGATTCCGCCGACGTTGACGTCGGTTGGAAACATTGGGGAGGTCTTCCTGGCGTTCCCCCTTGTCGGGGGTCATATAGGGCTTTACCATCTCCACAGTGTTAACCAAAGCGTACCCCTGGCTGTCGCTCGAGGAGTCATCCACCACTGGGCGGATTCTGGGAGGAATCCCCATTTCAGGGGGCATAAAGTCGCCGAGAGTGCGGGATGACGACGACAACGGTGGTGCACGTTGCTTCTTCTTGCGTCGCCGCTTCTTGCCCTTTTGGGAAGAGGCCGACTGTGAAGATGATGCGGAGGCACCGGCTACTTCTTCTGAAGGTTCTGGCTGCTTCAGGCGCGCCCGGATGATTCCATGGGCACGGACGACAGTTTTTCGAGCCATCCAGTCATCGTATTTCCGGGATCCGCGTCTGGGGACCTGCTGCCACTCACCTTCACTGTCGCTGCCGATCTCTGATCCTGCAAAGACACCTTCCACTTGCGCTGGTTCTAGGCCCAACTTAACTATGTTGTTGTTGACCTGGTCTTGAAGCCAGTCTTTAAACACATAGCATTGCTTGAGGGTGTGCCCCAGGATCCGATGATAAGGGCAGTAGTTGGGGTGACTGGTGAGATTCGCCTCTGCCGGCCTTCTGCACTCAGGCAGACGCACAATCCCTTGCTCTAGAGCACTTCGGAAGTAGCCAGGGACCTGATTTTCGTTGAACGAATAAGTCTGGAACCTTCTTTCCGGATAGGGGGCCCTGGGGGCCTGGCCCTGACGAGGGGCTGGAGGGGCCTGCCGAGGAGGCGGCGCCTGATTGTCTCGCCTAGGTGGCGGTGGCGATTTGCGCGGGGGAACCTTTCGGTTCTGAGGCGGCCGCTGCTGGGCAGGAGCATGTGCCTGAGGTGGAGGACCTCTGTGGGGTTGCGGGGGTGGTACCGCCGGTAGTAACTCCAGCTGCCTCGGGGCTTCTATTTGGGCCACCGCGGAGGGTTCAGCCCTGGCGGTCCTCCTGGCTGGGATCATAGGGGCCAACAAACGTGCCTGACTAGCCTGTTGCAGGGCTTCCTCGAGGCGCTGAGCCTTATCTGAGAAATCTCTAAACCCTCCAGGGTAGTTCTGGGTGATCAGGGAGGGTACCATCTCTGTCTTGACGTTCCCCACACACATCATCAGTAGTTTCTCCTAAGTCAGTGGCATATCGAGGGAATACATAATTCCCTTCCACCGGGCAATGAAATCTGCAACCCGCTCATCAGGCCTTTGCTTGCACTTGAAGAGGTATGCAATGCTGGTCTTTCGCGTGGTGGAGCTGAACCGGTATAAGAACTGCCGGCGAAGATCCTCCCAACCGGTCACCGATCCGATAGGGAGCTGGCTGTACCAGACGAATGCTGGACCATCCAATGTCTGTACGAAACATCGGATCTTGGCGGATTCTTGCTGAGCCGGGGTCCCCAGCATGGGGCCACACCTGGAAGAAAAATGAGCCAAGTGCTGTGGCGGGTCCCCTATCCCGTTAAAAGGCGAGAAAGTGGGGTTCCCAAATCCCGGAGGTGCGGGCATATCATCCACCCACACGGGATAAGGCTTGCCATCCTGTGGGCCGCCACCTGCCGCGTTTCCAACGCTTCGAGGCGGGCTGTGAGCACCGCAATAAGATCATCCGGGTGGGGGTCCCTGTCTTGACGGGGATCCCTAAACAAAAGTGCATTGCCAGGTTCTTCAACACGGTAGATGGCTTCGGCCACTCGTGGGTCAACTGGCTGGACGACCCGCGGGGCGACTGGGGGAACCCGGATTGGATTCTTCAGATTGCCCCGTCGCTCGGGGGGGGGGGATTTGGCGAGACGTATCACGCCCTCTTGCCATACGTTCCAGCTTCTTCTCTATCTGCGGCAGTAGCATGATCAAGGTTGCCCGGAGGCATCTCACCGGGGGGAATTGTTCCTGCCCATGCTGCCCCAGCCTGGGATTACCATAGTCGGGTCGCCGCTCTGCGGCGCGCTCAGCCAAGAGTTTGTCAACCAGCCTCTTCTGCTCAGCAAGCTGCTGGCGTAACGTGGCCTTCTCGGGATCCTCTTCCGTCTTCTTCACAGAGGCAGATGGGTCGAAGTGCTTGACTGTTCCGACGTGCTCCTTACCCTTGCTGGTGTTTCGACCGAGTACCAGCAACTCGGTGGGCACGGGGAGGCCTAGCAGGTTCCTCTGCTGACAGGTAACTCTCCCTGATGGGTCCAGCAGTGGCGGTATGCCCTCTGGTGGTAAGTATCCATCAAGGAATTCAAGCTCGTCTTCTTTATCCACAACGTCGGCCATGTGGACTGCGACCCCTCTTGAGGGCATGTCCTCGATGTCGCATAGCGAATCGGGCTGCTGTCGGATAGGGTCGAAGAGGAGAGCGGCATAATGTCCCCAACCACGGACTTGCACTTGGGGGCTGGCTTCCTTGACGATTCTGCGGAGTTCTTTAAAACTCTAAAGGCATTTTCATTGAAGGGCGCTCTGGCGGCCCGTCGACTCAGGGTGCTGGGCCACATGAAGTGCAGCCGCATCGATCAGGCGACACTGCTCGCCGATTTCTTTGAAGTGATCTCGACTTCTGGGGTACACCACCCATTCATAATGGAGGAGGAAGTGTGTCACCCATAGGGTTCGACAAAAGCACCCCACTTTTTCAGGGGTAAGAGACTCTGGTATGCGGAAATTCAGCGCGGCCGTCGGCCAGAACTTCTCCGGGAAGTAATCCGCTGCAAGAATACTCCAGAAGCTCCTGGGCTCGGACTCATGGTCTGGCCCTGTGTTTCCCCACTCGTCAACCGGGGGCGGCTGACGGACCGGTAACGGTACCGAGGCGGACCTCTGGGATAGTAAGCTCGGCGGTGGAGAATACGGAAAACGAGCTGACTGACCGCTGAATTCCGGGCCATCCTCCGAAGAGTGAGGTGACCTGGCCACGATGTCACGATACGACGGGATGATAACCACAACTTCCGGAACAAGATCCACGGCTACCGGCGATAGGTCGTGTCGTCGCTCTACCGTCGTTGGCCCCCAAAATAACTCTTTGTGATCTCTGGTAGAGGTAGAGGGCTCTTCTGGTGACAGAGGCGGTGATTGCGTGGTCGAGACCTCCGGAATTCCTAGGATTTCTTCCTCCTGGATGTACCTGCAGAGAGAGACGGGAATCTGGTGGAACTCAAATTCCAGGAGAATGAGGCTAACGCGTCTGGTTCCTGCCCCAGTCCTTGATACGGAGGAGCGGGGAGAAGGTTCCATTGTTGAATCACATTCCGCTTCCGAGTCGGAGAAGCGGGCAGGTTTGATCTCCACCTGGGCCTTCCCAGGGTTCTTCTTGTGGCGGCGACGACCCGCTCTCCTACCCCGGGGTGGCTCTTCGGGACAGGGTTGACCCCTATCAGGCAGCCTCGGGGCGGCGCTGACACCGTGGCGGAGAGGGCCCCCACTCGAGGTAGCCGGGGTGCGAGGGGAACCGGGGAAAATGTCGAAGGGTACATGGGGAGGAAATCCATGAATAGCACCCATATAGGAGGAGCCGCTGTTGGAACCGGCAGGAGCATGGGGAGGACCTCCATGGTCGATGCGAGTGGAGCGAGGCTGACCTTCACTCCTCGAGTTGCTGGGGCGAGGACTTTCGCCGGTTGCAGAGAGGACGTAGGGAGGGCCCCCACGTTGGAGAAGGACCGGATGGACGGTGCCTTCAGACCGGCGGTCGGGGGCAGGAGGATGGACTCCATACCTTGTACAGTGGGTGCGGGAAAGGTTTCCATGCTGAGCGTCACTGTCGTAGGGCAGGTCTTCCTTCGGGATGGGGGTAACACTAGGCATGCCTCCATGACGAACTTTGGAGCGGGGAAGGCCCACACACTGTGGAGTAGCGGTACGGGGAGGACCTCCGTACAGGGTGACATTACCGCGGGTTAGCTCGCGGCGATCACCACTTGGGCCTGCAACCCGGAGAGTCAACCCAACCTGCCTGTGGGGCGGTTGGGGTCTCGATCCTGGTCGGGTGAAGAAGTGCCCCAGCTCAGTGTATACAGGAGCTTCACGATGCACGTCGGCAGTGGCTCGGGCCACTGTAGTTGTTGACATCGACGCGCCTGGGTGAGCGTCCTCAGCCCGGGCTCGGCGCTAACGTCGGGTCAGGCGAGCTGGTGCAGGGATGTAGCATGCCTGCTCTTCCTGCATGGCCGGACGGCAGCACTGGCACGGCTGGGCGGGAGCTCTCGCCTGGAGCCCTTGGGTCGGGACCCTGAGCGGGCTGAGCCGGACGGTGCCCGCCTCTTCAGCGTAAGGCGAGGAGCCGTCAAGGCGTTCCCGATACAGGCTCCCGAAACGGTTGAACGTTGGGGTGGGGAGCAGGGGCTCCCTGCGCGGCCTGTTAGGGCGGCGTTGACGGCGGGACCTGGAGGCCTCCAGGTCTAGGCGGGCCATATCCCAAGTTGGGATGACCCCTTCTTCCTCATACCTGCGCACGAGGTTGTTGATCACCCTTCGCTGGATGACCTCTGATGGGGAAAGGGGACGTGGGCGCCCCGTATTCCGCGATGTGGTGGCTGTCGTGGTGGTAGCAATGATACGTGGGGTGGCCGTGGTGGTGTTTCCCCTGCCCCTGCGTGGGCGAGGAGCGGATGGTGACCGCGTCTCTGTAACAGCAACCTGGTTCCTGAGAAACGA
The DNA here is from genome assembly GCA_963277665.1 of Viscum album. Lineage (NCBI taxonomy): Eukaryota > Viridiplantae > Streptophyta > Magnoliopsida > Santalales > Viscaceae > Viscum > Viscum album. Next base: position 241,472,385 of record OY728135.1, read on the forward strand.
AGGGATCAACTCATCAGTGCTGAGAGGAAAAGGATTGACAGCCAGTGCCCCAGCGTCCTTCCATTATCCACGTCTGTAAGAAGGATCCACGCCAACACGCTGTAGAACGGAGTGCCCCACGTTCTACTGCCCCGACTTCCGGTGAGTTTCACAACAGGCCCGCTATTTTCTTGGTGGGACCAGGCGCCGGATATCTGGATCCAGTGACACGTCAATCTACTGGTGTCTCGAACGCTACTAATCTCCATATTGAGGAGAAGAATTTCACGTCGGGTTCACCATTTCTGTTTCCGACGCTTTCCGCCGGGGCGCGCGCACGCATTTTGTTCCGTCCACGGAAGAGGACGCACGACGCTTTTGTTGCCCCGCATTCCCGCTTTCCAAAGGCGGGCAGCATTCGCTCCTTATTCCGGGATGTCTGCTCCTTGATCAAAACGGGATGATGGGTTGTCGGTTCTTCCTCCTGTGGATTCCTCCTCAGAACTCATCACCTAGTCTGGGTCTCCCTCATAGATTTAATACGTAGTTCGTGAAACTCTCCCCAGTGCCATGTTTCCATGGACGCCGGTTAATTACACTGCTTCTATCGGGACATTCCAAAGGGTCCAGTCAGGGCAGCAACCTTCGGTCAAGGGAGTAGTCACGTTGAGGCATCAGTAGCGTGTCTGGATGCTGGGGTACCTGGCATGTCTGTCTGTTATCCTTGGTCACAAGGCTTCTCGAGGGCATGGAAGCCCGAGGCATCCCACATCGAGCGCGGGGAATTATATGTCGTAGACACATATCTGAGGTTTTCCTTAGCTTCCTGTGTTTAACACAGGGTATGCCGCGAGTTTAACGTCTAGCAGAGACGAATCAACCCAACCAGAGCATTAGCTAGGATGGATCGGATTGAGGGATCCTCCATGAAGGGATTTCGATACCGGGGCCAGCCCATGGGCGGCTGTGAAGAAGAGCGTACCGACATGGTCTCACCGGGATGAGACAGTCCGGGTGAGAACCGGGATGGGTGATAGGTTGATGAATGAAGTGGAGGGGGAATTAAATGGGACCATCACAGGGGCGCTGGTGAAGTTGGGCTTGAGCCTTGATGAGGCTTCCTACATATCCCCGTGGCAGGGAATCAAAGTCCGCGTAGTTCGGGATGGTGCCGGTAAACCGACGTGAAGCTGGACCTTGGCCCGATGAATGTCGTCAGCGAACCAACGTGAAGGTGGACCTTGGTCTGATGGGCATCGTCAGCGTACCGATGTGAAGGTGGACCTTGGTCCGATGGGTGGTGGGCTTGAACCTCGGGGAGGCTTCCTACGTACCATGCCTTGACATGGATCAAATACTTCGTAGTTCAGGTTGATGGAATACAGTTTAACGTCATGCGGGACGGTAGTGAACCCTGACGTGAATAAACGACGGGCAGTGGGTGTCGGTGAACCGACGTAAATGAGGGACCTTGGTCCAATGGGAAATGGGCCTGAAAATGGGGGCCTGGCACACCGACTAGGAGATGGTTTGCGCCAATGATTGTTGGGCTTGAACCCCAGGGAGGATTCCTACGTACCATGCCTTAACACGGATCAAAGTCCTCGTAGTTCAGATTGGGGAATACAGTTTAACGTCATGCGGGACGAGGGTGATCCGACGTAAGTGAGATCGGAACGACCAGATGGTGGGTTTGAACCTCATGGAGGCTTCCTACATACCATGCCTTGACATGGATCAAAGACCTCGTAGTTCGGTTTAGTCACAACGGCTTGCCGTCGGACTGGAATTGCAGTTTAACGTCGTGCTGAACGTAGGTATAACACGACGTGAATTGGATGATGGGTGGGCTTGAACCTCGTGGGGGCTTCCTACGTACCACGCCTTGACATGGATCAAAGACCTCGTAGTTCGAATGGGGCTTTGTCGGTGGACCGACGTGAAAGTGGACCTTGGTCCAATGAGTGGTGGGCTTGAACCTCCGGAAGGATTCCTACGTACCATGCCTTGACATGGATCAAAGACCTCATAGTTCGGGTGGGAATGGGTGTACAGTTTAATGTCATGCAGGACAAGAAAGGTGGCATACAGTTTAACGTCATGCTGGACGAGGACATGCAGTTTAACGTCATTCTGGACGGGGGGCGAAACTCGACGTGAATGAACGACCGAGCAATGTGGCTTGAACATCATGGAGGCTTCCTACGTACCATTCCTTGACATGGATCAAAGACCTCGTAGTTCAAATGGGATGAGTAGTAACAGCTTGCCATTGGACCAGAATGCAGTTTAACATCATGCTAGATGTGAATGGTACCCGACGTGAATGGATGACGGGTGGGCTTGAACCTCATGGAGGCTTCCTACGTACCATGCCTTGACATGGATCAAAGTCCTCGTAGTTCGCTGTGATGGGTGTCAAGGTCGGTGCTCACTCTAAGCTCACGTGAGTCATGCTCCATGTGAGAAACAAGAGGTTGCAAGGACCTGACGATCACGTCGCGAAGGATGCGTCCGTGAGAAGCGAAGAGGGGCTTACGCGTTAGGCGGCCCATAGTGCTGGGACTTACTCCAGGATGGAGGACCATGGTGAGACAAAGCGCGGGAAAGATGGACCTTGGTCCAATGATGGGAGGTGCCTCGTTCCTTATCACGCCCTCCACTAACCTTGGTAGTGGGGAAGTACAGAGATGCAGAGGTGCAGTCATCCGTTGGGGAACTAGGGTCGCCCTCCTCCTACGAACATACACCACTCCGATAAATAGGATATCATCCCTTGTGGATGGTTGATTCCATTCCCGTGGAGACGAGTGGTGTAAAGAATGTTCGAGCTGGGGGGACCCTTCGTGAGGGAGACGAGGTTGGGTCACAGTTTAACATCATGTGTTGAGGACGTGGTGCTTGGCAGTTTAACGTCCTGCAGCTCGGATGAGGTGGGTTCACTCCACACCCCTAGGACTTACATAACCGGTACCCTCTAGTCCTTGGGGAAGGGAAGGTACCAGTAAGGCCATGGTTAAGGGGGGTTGTGGAACGAACCATCGAGGGGTCCACGTTAGCGTGGCTATGCGAAGAAGCAATAGCCGTTAGCGTGCCTATGCGAAGAAGCATTAGGCGAAGCAACACTACGGGTGGTATTGTCCATGGGACTTTGAAATCACATCGTGCAAACCGGGAGGGTCGCACGGGAAGAGGAATCGCTAAGCAAAGGAGTGTGCTTCGCGAAGTGGAGTGCCTTAGCCTTAGCATGGGGCATAGGTGTGAGTGGAAGGTGCTTCGCGAAGTGGAACAGTGTTCGCGGAGCACTGCCTCGTGAAGAAGAGGTGACTCGCGAAGTAGGGTCCTGCGAAGTAGTGTGCTTCGCGATGTGTAGCGATCCTGCCTTAGCATAGGGATCACTAGCACGGGTTGGGTGTTTCGTGAAGCATAAACGCTCTGCGGCTGCCCGGGATCCCTTGGGAATCCCCTTCTTTCGTGAACGCCCTTGAGCTTCACGAAGGGAATCCCTCTCGAAAGAGGGGCTCAAAACGAGACAAAGCAGAGGCGTCTCGCGAAGTAGAAGTACCTCGCGGAGCTCATGATTCCCTGGGCAAAGAGTGCTTCGCGATTCGGGAGAGGAGAAGCTGAAAGGTCGGATTGTCCGTCTCCGGGACTCAGGGGGAGTCCAGTATTTATAGGGAAGGGGCGCCGTGAAGCAGAACTCGCGCACCACCTTCGGTGCTTCGCGGCGCGCTCGCGAACGTCAACGTTGTCCGCGGAGCATTACCGCCTCTGGAGCTTCGCGGTGGCTCGCGAACGTCAAATGCGTTCGCGGAGGATTACCGCCTCTGGAGCTTCGCGGCAGCTCGCGAACGTCAAATGCGTTCGCGGAGGATTACCGCCTCCGGAGCTTCGTGGCGGCTTGCGAACGTCAAATGTGTTCGTGGAGCATTACCGCCTCTGGAGCTTCGCGAGGCTGCGATGGTCGGGGCGCTTCGCATGGGTGCTTCGTGGCGGTGCTTCGCGAGGCAGCACGCCAGCCTTCTTTTTCATCCCTTCCTTTCGTGCAATATTTTGGCGCCAACAGTCTCAGAATGGGTCAAGGTATGCAAGAGAGATAAATTAATGTCACAATTTCGGCCACAACATATGAGCACTCACTATGTAATATAATCCTTTTATCACAATATCTAATCAAGAAAGTTTCACATCTATTTCATTAACCTATATGGTCGATATGTCTTTCTTTAAATATCTAAAATAAAATTTTCATTATACAATGACCATGAAATTTATTGATATGGTTCTACTATAATAAAAGGGTATACATATCAACTTCCATAAATATATAAGGGAAAACATCCTTCATTAACATATTTATTTAAAGAACATCACTCATGAAGCACTCCAAGTATCCAATATCACCATAAATTTTATTTTTGAGACACCCCAAACTCGTACTTCTGGATATAGTGTTAGAAATACATATTATTTATTAAATATCATGAATTAAAAAAATTGACAAGGCCAAATGTTCAGTGTCTTTGGGAATTATGTACATTTAGAATTGAATACATCGTAAAAGACACATTTATTCAATAAGGATTCTCTACACATGTAATTCCATTATACATATCCATTTTATAGAAATACCTTATAGAAAGGAGAAATATAAGAGAAACATCAGGTATAAATCCCAATAAGGGATAAAAAATGAAAAATATCATAGATGGATAGCATGGGTAAAACAAGAGGTGTGGCATAAGAACATAAACATGATAAAAAGAGTCATAACATGATCATAAGAACACAATAATAAGGAAACGAGTTATAAGATACATTAATCATGAGCAATGTGATATTAATATTGATTAAAGAAACCATTAAAAAGTTTATATAAAGAATAAATAAAATGTGTGTGTTTCTTGGAACATCAAAAATCATAATGGAATTTCTAATCTAGGTAATTACCATATCTCTTAGGAGTAACCTATAACCAATAAACTCCATTATCTCTTAGGAGTAAATTCAATCCAGTTAAATTAATCTCATTACCCAATGAATTTGACTCCTAGCAGGGAACACCCTTTATATGTATTAATTCATCCATTTCACATAAGGAAAATGTACATAAAATAGTCATAGAATTATAAAACTGCTGGAAATTAAACATGTATCCAATGAAATTGGATAAATTTCATGGTAAATACCCATAAATTAACACTATAAAGTCCAAGTTATTAAAACTGTATACATAAAAGGGTACACTGTTTAGTCAATAATTTCCCCATTAAATCGACGTATGTCTATAAGTGAATAAACATAAATTAGAAGAATCATGCAAGGTTATTCACATGGAATGTTATTTTAATAAATATTTGATTATGCATTGCTGATGATAAGGTGAGATAAATTCAGTGATCAATTATTCTCTATAGAGATATGTTTTACACCATAAAACATATCCATTGGGACATAGAATAGTTGATTAAAGGAAAAATACATGAGGGGAAGACTAGTGTTAAGTATCCCTTTTTGATTTATACCACTTTAAATAACTACTTTTAATTTAGATGAGGAGAATCATTTCATGGATGGGAAACATCACACCATTAAACCAATACATATAATACTTAGCAGTTGGTTGGACTCAGTGCTGTGGGATGGGTGACACTACACAACTAGGCTAAGACATAGCCTCCTTAGTGGTTTTTCCAAATATTCAAATTGACCATGAGATCACAAATTGAAATGAGGAGTGACGGTACCCATAACCTTAAAATGATCTTAGGATCTCCCAAATTCTTGTGGAATATTTACTCTTATGAAATTGGATTTCTTAAATAAATTTCTATGCTTTCTACTTATTTTCCGACCTCTAAAAGACAAATGTTTAGTTTTTTATAGTCTATGTCAAATTAGTTAGATTTTTTTCTATAATGGGTTATAGGTGGAACACATGGTGGGATCCTACTGGGATATTATTTATCACACCCTATACACACCCAATGGGTGTATGTAGACCATTTTTTGATAGATCTAAGTAAATGAAAGTTGTTTTATGGATGTAGTGGATACTCGTGATAGTGGAATTTAGTACGATGTTTGTGACATTGTGGGGACTTATCCATGTTGTCACAATGAAATGGGTATCCATATTTTGTTAATTTTTAGTTGGTCTCATTAATTTAAATTATATCACCTATTTGAAATCCATCCAATTTATTTTTTACTCATATATATATATATATGTGACTTCTCTTTTTAGACTATTTTATGGATCATGTTTTTTCATGATATGGTTTATTGTTTCTCTTGTTTATTTTGAATTATTATTATTTTATGGGATACTTATAAATTTTTCATTGGTTATATTTACCTTGGATATTAAATTTCCATGTTATGAAAAGGCTATATCAGGACCATAGAAAGGACCCTTTAAAGTTTTAATTAGGAAAATCATTCCCAATAGAGTTACATGATTCCCATGTATTTGTTTCCAGACCGTGAGGACTATTAATTCCCTCAGGCCCTTTCCATAGGTCAGATCGAGTGCTTACTTCATGAGTGGACCAAGTCAGCGCTTAATAAAATGGTATCAAATATATCACTTTTAAGGTTTCAGTGTTATTTTTGTGGCTAGGATAGACTAAATATATGATTTTAGGGGATTAAGTAATAGCTGTGAAGGGGTCTTTATCTAAAACGTATATTTTTCTCCCTTAAATTTCTAAGGGATCTTGGAAATGTGATTTTTTCTTTGGATTTTTTACCCTTCCTTTTCATGAAAAGCGCATGGGTTGTAGACCATGCATTCATGCCTAGCTTCGGAGAGGGGTTTGGTTTTTCATGTCTCATTTATTTATAATTTACTTTGTAATTTGATAAATTACCAGGATATGGATTGATGGTTTTTTTGATACTTTTCATTATTTATTTATTTTATTTAGAATTATTCCCCCATAAAAGTGACATGAGAACCCTCCAAAGGATACTATAGATAAATTTCATTGTTAAACCCACCAGTTAAGTAAGCAGATTCAAATACTAAAAAGGATTGATCTTATGAGTTCCTCAATTATAAAAATATATAATTCTAAGGTAGTTAATATTATTAAGAAGATGAGTATTGGCTTGAAAATAAAAATATTATTTTTTAAATTCCTTGAAACCCAAGATTCCATATAAGTGAAGTTAAATAGTTTTTTTCTTGAAGGAACTAGTAAAAATTGTGGGAATAAATGATTCAGACAAAGAGGAACATGCACTCGGAATGGAAGGATTTTAAGGTGATTTTTACCTAGTAGTTTAAACTAAAAAGTATGGTCCCTTAAAAGTCTTGGTATTTTATTTTTTCATTAAATGTGTGGTATAACAGTCATGGAGTATGAAAAAAAATTCCCTGAGGATTTTTATTTTGAAAAATATCTGGTATCAATTGATAAATTGAAGGCATGAAGGTTTGAACTGGGTATTCAATTTGAAATTTGATCTTAGGTATTTATATTGAATTTTTAGACATATTATAAGGATATAGACTAGAAACTAATGGTATAGATTAAAAAATTAGGGATTTCAAGAATGATTGGTGTGACTTCTCTGTCTGGTTGGAGTAACAGTAGTATTTTTTGGAATAAATGAAAGTGTGATGATATGAAAAGGGAAAGTATTATTGGATCTAGGAACTCATATAAGTTTATATCATCGATATATTACGGTGGAGGAATGCTTATTTGTTATCAGTGTTTATTTTCTAGGCATACAGAGCCCTCATTCCATGATTACCCTATGGATTTCTTTCACATGGGAATCTAGGCCACCTGAAGATCTTTTTAAAGGATAATCCCTCTCTTAAAATTGGCATGGGATCTTAAATACTCAAGGGATATTATTTTCAGTAAAATATCTCAAAGGTAGTGGTACCTTAATCTCAAGGGTGTGGAGGTAGGACCAACTCATCATATATTAAGAATTATCCAATGAAAGAACCCCACGCTATTGGTTGACCTCAAAATCTAACTAATATTAGTAACTTACATTTGGTATATCCATTACATAGGTATTTTGAGATAAGATCAATGATCGTGAGATGTACCGTACTTATTACATCATCTATGGTGATTTATTTATTTGATATGGGTGATTCTCACTAATTTATCTTTGATAATTTTGTGGATTTTTTGAAAATAGAAACAGAGATCATGCTGTATGTTATATAGATTTTGACATCTCTATGGAAGGAGTTGTTCTTCTGATGCCCCTCACATGTTGTTTCTATATCATAAGTGTAGCTAACATATGACTTGATCATTCTTGAAATGGATTCCTTTAACCATATTATTAGGATGGATTGGATAGTTTACTTCAAGGATGAAGTGTATTTATATTAGTGAAGGGTGACCTTCATTTATTTCAATGGGAACTATTATGTTTTTTCAGGAGACTAGGATATGTGTTCAAGATAGGCAAGACCACCCCTTCCTAAATTAGGCAATATATCAAGTTTGATAGAATCTCTCTTGGATATCATTGATAAGGGGAATATTATAGATGAAATCCATCCCCCATTATAAGGGTATTTTTACTGGTTTTCCTAGATTAATTCTGTATTAGAACCTGGGAATAAAGAAGTTGAGTTTTCTACCAAATTAGAATTGATAAATATACTAATTTATTTCCCTTCTTATCATATGGAACTAGAATAACTAAAGTAACTAAAGAATAAGATTGATGACCTAGAAGCTAAGGGCTCCATCCACTTAAGAAAGTCCTCATGATCTATTTATGTTTTTTTTGTATGAAGGAGGATGAGACTCTTCATTTATTTATCAACCAACAGATGTTAATTTGGATAACCATTATGAAAAACTCCCCTTCCCCTACATTAATGACCTCTTTGATCAATTGAATGGGGAAAAAAGTTTTTAAAAATCTATATACATTTAGGTTATCACAAATTGAGGGTGAAATTATTTGACGTTCTAAGGATTAAATTTAGGAGAAGGTACATTCATTTTGAGTACTGAAGGTTTTGGACGCAGCAGAAGCGCGTGGGTGGATGTGCCCACTTGGCATTTTGTAATTAACAATGATCAATCCAGGATCAATATGACGATAAACTCTAGTCTCTATAGATTGAATCATAGAAATAGACAAATAAAAGGAAAGTCCTGGAACCACAAAGTAGGATCGTTACAGGTTGATTATAATTAATTTAATTAATTGACTAGAAGTACCTTTTTTGGAATTCTTTCTTCGTTGATGTTCTTGATCACATTCCGATGTGATTCGTCGTTGCGTCGCAGAATCCAAGTGTATACTTACTCTAGCGGTGATCCACATATGCACCACATATCTCTAGACGTCGCCAAAGGAGTCTCCAGGTGCTAGCATGGAGAAAACCTTTCTTGATTTGTCCGCCATAGATCATCTTGATCTGATGGAATAGGATCTCTCTCGGTCTTGAGAGTGTTCTTGGAGGAAGAGGTTCTTTTAGCCTTGAAAGAATTATCCAGAATTGTTGTGCAAAATGATTATCTTGTCTTAGGAAAAGAGTTGGGTTGGGAGGACATTTATAATCGGGTTTGAGGTTGTAGAGTTATGATAATAAACAAATGTGACACATGTTTTATTTATTTCATTAACTCTTTTGAAAATCCCATGTCGAGTCATTAATTCCTTGACATGCGCACACAATGATTATAATAAATATAATTTAATAAAACGATATTTCCTCAAAATCCAGAATGGAAAAACTACACAGCGTGCAATCATAAATACACGGCGTGTACTTGTTTTTCATTGAAAACTAAATGGCGTGTACATTAAATGTACACGGCATGAATATCTTGTTTTAATTTATTCATTTCCATTCCAAAATGAAAACTATAGGACATGTACATTTAATAATACATGGCATGTACTTGTTTTTAAAATAAAAACTACACGGCGTGTAATCATTAATACACGGTGTGTACTTGTTTTCATATTATTTTTCCTCCAACAATAAAATGATTTAGGCTTCCTTGAATAATTATTAAACCACATATGGGAATAATCTTTATTCTACTTGAGATAATTGAATGCACATAGTGTGTGACCCTCAAGGAATTTTTCTCGTTGGCATTAGGCGGGATTGCCTAAAGTCCAAGATTACTGTCTAGAAATGGGTCAAGTCACCCAAGATAAAGAAGTTGACGCCGCATTGACATATCACCTCATATTAATGATTAGTGTGTAATTTAATCCCTTTGTCTTAATATCTCATCAAGCAGGTTTCAGGGCAGTGTCATAAACCTATATACTTGATCTTTCATTCTTTGACTTCCAGAAATAAACTCGTCGTGTCACCATGGCCATGGAATTTGTTTGACAGTTCTATTTCAATCAAAGGGCCCGAGATATCTACTTCCATAAATATGGAAGGTAAAAATCCTTCCTCGACTTATCCATTAACAATATGTCACTAGTGACGCACCCAACGTACCCTACTTTCTGCTAAATGTCTGTGTGACGGTTTTCGTCAGTAAATCTAAGTGCGCGAGTCATGACATGAGTTAATGATAATCTTCCAGTCTAAGGAGCATTACACATGCTTGTAGATATCAATGTATGATGACACCAAGACATGCAGAATTGATACTAGTGGGTCTGTTCTCATCATCTCCCATCTTGGAGATTACCAAGTGAGAACTCCATGAGAGAGAGTCTCGTCTTCTAATGAGTACTCGCACATGACAGTCTGTATACTATGTGTCCAATCATATTATGTCATCCAAACATAGAACTTTATTTAAGAATATTGTTGTAGCATTTCAAGGTTCTCATCATAGCGTGGATCTTCCATGACCTTATTAATTCAATGAATACTCACCAACATTATTATATTATAGTCATGCAGAACAATGAAAAATATATAAAAAGAGTACATTCATGTAATCACAGTAAAAAATAGTTGGTTCTCAAGAAACCAACCCTTACAAACACCCACTTGGACTAGAGCCAATTTCCTACGAATTTTAGTCTGCTAGACCTCACATGATGATCATGTTTCTGCTGAGTCAAGACTTTAGTCAAGGGGTCCGCCACATTGTCTTTCGTGGAAATACTGCTCACTGCAACTTCCCCTCTCTGATAAAAATCCCCCAAGAGATGATACTTCTAAATTATGTTCTTTTTCCGCTGATGTGACCTTGGCTCTATATCAAGTCCCACCACTGCAGTATTATCACAATAGAGTGTGATAGGATCTTTACTGCTAGGTACTACATAAAGCTCTTGGACAAACCTTAACATCCATACTTCTTCTTTAGTTGCCTCAGAAGCTGCGATATACTCGGACTCCGCTATACAATCTATCACCACACTTTTCTTTGAGCTCTTCCAGCTCACTGCACTTCCATTCTAACTGAAGATGTATCCAGTCTGCGAATTCATGTCATCTTGATCAGTTTGGAAACTAGCATCTATATGTCCTCTGATGGCTAGTTCTTCATCTCCTCCATTAACTAGGAACATATCCTTAGTATGCCTCAGATACTTAAGGATAGTCTTGACTGCCATCCAATGGCGGTCTCTTGGATTAGCTTTATATCTGCCTAACGTACTTAATGCGTAAGCAATATCTAGCCTCGTACATAGCATAGAATACATGACTAACCCAATAACGGATGCGTAAGGGATACCTTCCATTCTCTTTATTTCCTCATGTGTCTGAGGAAACATTTTCTTGGATAGATGAATTCCATGTGACACTGGAAACAATACCTTCATGGATTTTTCCATACTGAATCTCTTCAGTATCTTGTCAATGTATGTACTTTGACTCAGGCCCAACATTATCTTTGATATATCACGATGGATCTTGATCCCTAGAATATATGCTGCCTCGCCCAAGTATTTCATGGAGAATTATTTATGCAACCATTCCTTAACTGACTATAATACAGGTTCGTCATTTCCAATTAGTAATATGTAATCAACATATACTATTAGGAAAACAGATGCACTTCCACTAAACCACTTGTAGACACAAGGCTCACATTCGTTCTTGACAAATCCAAATTCCATTACAACTTCATCAAAAGGAATTTCCCATGACTTTAATGCTTGCTTTAATCCATAAATGGTTTTATGCAACTTGCATACCTTGTTGGAATCCTTTGGAGTCACAAACCAATCAGGTTATGTCATGTAGACATCTTCCTGGAGGTTCCCATTAAGGAATGTTGTTTTGACATCCATTTTCCAAATTTCATAGTCATGGTAAGCGGAAATGGCCAATAGGATTCTGATGGATTTCAGCATCGCAACCGGTGAAAAGGTTTCATCATAGTCAATTCCTTGACACTGTCTAAAACCTTTTGCAACCAGTCGTGCCTTATAGGTACTGACATGCCCCTCCATGTCCAGTTTCTTCTTGAATACCCATTTATTACCAATGGGATTTACATCTACTGGAAGATCGACCAAAATCCAGGCTTGGTTTTGGTACATGGAATCCATTTTAGAATTCATGGATTCTTTCCACTTGGCAATGTCTGTGCCTTCAACTGCTTGTAGGTAAGAGGATCATCATTGTCAACCAATAATGAGTCACCATACTCGGTGACATGAAAACCATATATTTCTGATTCTCTCACCTCTCTCGTGATCCTACATAGTTCTTGTGTCTCTGGAATAGATTTTTCTTCCACGGGTCATTGTGGAATCTGTTCTTGTACCAACTCCTGTGTATCTTGAGCCTTGACTTCATCTAAGTCTATCTCTCTCCCACTATATCTTTTGGAGATGTGCTCCCTCTCAAGGAATATGGTGTGTATTGCTACTGTAACCATTTTGTCTTATGGGTTTTATAGGTAATATCCCCTTGTTTCCATATGATATCCTATAAAGATACACATTGTGCCTCGGGGTGAAATTTTGTAACCTGAAGAGGCCGTAACAAATTCTTCGCTACCCCACACATGTAAATTCGATAAAATGGCTTTGAGTCCACTCCATAACTCATTTGGAATACCATTTATCAATTTAGTTGGTACTTGGTTTAGTATGTGTGCTGCTGTTTGTAATGCATATCCCCAAAGGGGTAATGGAAGACTCGCATGACTCATCATTGATCTCACCATGTCTAACAGGGTGTGGTTCCTTCTTTCACTTATACCATTCCACTAAGGTGTGTAAGGAGGAGTGAGTTGAGATAGACTCAAAAACTCCTGTAAGAAATCAATGCAGTCCTGATTAAGATATTCTCCTCCTCTGTCTGAACGGAGTTTCTTAATCTTCTTACCAAGCTGGTTCTCAACTGCATTCTTGTAATATTTGAACCGATCAAAAGAATTTGACTTATACCTCATTAAGTAAATATATCCATATCTACTAAAATCATCAGTAAACGTTATGAGGTATGAGAACCCACCCCTTGCTTAAACTGGAAATGGTCCACACGCATCTGTGTGAACTAATTATATAAGCTCTTTATCCCTTTCACCTTTACCAATAAATGGGGATTTGGTCATTTTTCCTTGTAGACACACATGACATACACCAAGTGGTTTTAGTTCGAAAGAATCTAAATACCCATCTTGATGTAATTTTGTCAAACGTTTCTCATTGACATGACCTAGCTGGTGATGCCAATGTTGGGTATGGTATGAGTTATGTGAATTGACTTTTTCATCGATTGGAATTACTTGGTTTGTGTAGTCTAACACATAAAGTCCATTATATAAATGTTACCTACCAAAACAAATGCTATCTTTATAGAAGTAGCATCATTCATTTCCAAACTTGAACATGAATCCATCAGTATCTAATCTGGATACTGAAATAATGTTTTTAGTAATAGAGGGCACAAAATAACAACCCTTTAACACCATGATCATTCCAGTTGTCAATGTGAGGTGGGAGTCCCCAACAGCTACAACAACAAATCTTGCTCCGTTGGATTCTCGTAGATCTACCTCACCTCGATCAATCTTTCTGAATCTACTTGGTTACTGTATTTGGATATAGATGTGAGCACCAAAAGCAGTATCTAATACCCAATTAGTAGAAAAAGATAGATTTCATTCGATAACAAATGCACCTAATGCTTCCCCTTGCTTCCTTGGCTGGGTGCAGTTTTTCTTCCAGTGGCCCTTCCTGCCACATACAAAACAAACAACCTCCTATTCTCTTTCCTCCCCTTTGATATTCCTTTTCTTGGAAGTCCTTGATGATGCTTTGGGATTAATTCTCTTCACCTTCCCTTTACTTTTATTCACCATGAGGACAGAAGGCTTTTCACGCTTCATGTCATTGTCCACTTGGTGAATGAGGATAAGAAGATCAGACAGATACTTCTCAATATTGTTCATATTGATGTTTACAACAAAGTTTGAGAAGCTCTGGGGGAGTGATGCAAGAATTAGATTGGTACCCAGTTCTTCGGGGAGTTTAGACCCTAGAACCTCCAAGCGCTCAATGTAGCCAATGAGCTTGACTACATGAGGCCCGGATGGGGAACCCTCTCCAAGCTTGCTCTGAAATAGATCCTTGGAGATCTCAAACCTTTCCTATCTTTCTCTCTCCTGGTATAGACCACAGAGGTGCTCGAGCATACTGTAGGCATCCATGTCTTTATGAGACATCATGAGCTCACTAGAAAATTATGACAACATCAAACATTGAACGTCAAGTGCATTGCTCAAATGTTGATCATAGACCATGAAATCTTCATCACTCGCCCCTTGGGCAGGCGGATCAGGAAGTGAGGACTCTAGTACGTAAAACTTTCATTCATGGCTTAGGATAAACCGAAGGTGCCTAAACAATTCCTAAAAGTTAATTCCAATGAGGATATTGTCTTTATCCAGAATTGATCATAGATAAAATGTGGTAGACGAGTTTTCATTTCGATTCGACAAAATTAAAAGAGCAGATTTATCAGTACATTTTGATTACATTTTATGAAAAATAATAAATGAATTTATTAATTCCCCCACTATTTTATCAAGTCCCAATGGCCCTCACCATTGAACTCGGAATTTCCAGTTTCATTGACATTATAGTGGAAAGGATCCATATTCCCCTTCACATAACCCCAACAAGGGTTGGTAAAGCTATTTGAAGGTATTTAGGTAGGAAGGTCTTTTCCAACTCGGAGCTTATAGTTCCTTGATCTGTTGAGTGGACTCCCCAATCATGAAGTTCTGACCTGGATTTTCTCAACTCTTGCCTCGAATATTACATGAAGTCTTGCAAGGGATACTCCTCTTGATGTAATATGGTTAAGTCAACCCGAAACCTTTCATAAGGGCTTCCTTTATAAAAGTGAGTGTACCAACAAGGGTTGGTCAAACTCATATTTTTATTGAGTCTTGACCTTAATCTGGTAACAGAAGGCTTGGTCTGACTTAATATGGTATTTGAGGGATTTTAATCTTTTATGCATAGTTTCACGTTATCACATGCTTGTTATTATTAAGTAATTCCTGCTTAAGTGATTAAATATGTTCTGATAATGTTTACGCATAGTCCGGTTTTTCTTTTATTCCATCTTTGCATTCTTGTTTATTATAATAATTATGTGATTGCGACAACACATACATAATAAATAAACCATGAAATTAGACATAAATAAAATAATATGGCATGATCATGAGCTTCTATTGGTTATTTTATCTAGAGGTTTTGATAAGCTAACCCTGACCTTTGGAAAAACACCTTGAACCCGATGGTTCGTGTTCTACAGCTCCCACCTGTCCACCTTTGTATCTTGTTATGTTGGTTTCGCCTCAGCTTCATATTTTGAACCATCTACTCTGGCTTGGGAGATCCTCCATTACATGGGGTTTGCATTAAAGAAACCATGGGCACGCATACCCTACATTTTATTGGGAGAAGGCTCACAGGCCAACGAATTTAAATTAAATAAATTTAAATGAAACCATAAACATACAAAGGGTATTTGGTCTATCTCATGATCACCAATAGAATACAACGGCATTTACGGATATTTATAATTCAAATTCTTTTAATCGTTCTATTATTTAAGATAAATCTCGCTTGAAATTAATTAATTATGATCTTATAATTAATCAATTCTTTATCTTAAATTCCTTTCGGAATTTCCTTGAGATTCTTATCATCCATATCCCTTATATAGGTCTTTGTACTTTTGGAGGAAACCTGGTGAAATTTCTGGAAAGTAAACGGCGTGTAGTTTATATTTACATGGCGTGTATTTCTTTCCACCATTTATCCAAAGTACACGCCGGGGGATTTGTCTTGTTTTCTCTACTTTGGAAATTTTGGAGTACACGACATGTAGATTAATCTGAAATGGCATGTACTTCTTTGTTACGTGGTTATTGGCCTGCCAATCCTGTGTACATGGAAGATGGCTTCTCCTTGTACATGGTTTCACCTAGACTAGATCAGACTACACATCATGTTGCTCCAACATACACACCGTGTATTCCTGTTTTCCATGCGCCGTTCATTTTTGGTCAACACGGGGTAATAAATACATAGGTGTAATCAATTCACACAACATGGTTTTGTGGACCAGTACTGGTTTGTTGAACCTATGTACACGACATGTAGTTTTAATTCCAGGCTGTGTATTTCCATGTTGTACAGACAGAAAGATCAGCTCCTCTGGATGAGTTCCTTGTATTTATTTTAATCAAAAAATAAAATTAAAAGTCCATTTCTATGATATGAATTGAGAAACGAAGGAGTAAGAACAGATCTCGATTATTCAGATTAGTGAACGATTTATCTTGAATTGAATCATATATAAATTCATAAACTATCAACGAAAATTAAATAACTATAATCAACGTTGTTACCCCGCTCTCATACAATTTGAAGGTTCCGGGCGTAACAGAAGTGTGTGGGTGGATGTTCCCACTTGGCATTTTTTCATTAACAATGATCAATCCGGGATCAATACGATGATAAACGCCAGTCTCCACGAATCGAATCATAGAAATAGACCAAGAAAAGGAAAGTCCCGAAACCACAAAGTAGGATCATTACAGGTTGATTATAATTAGTTGACAAGAAGTACCTTTTTGGGTGTTCTTTATTCTTTGATGTTATTGATCACGTTCTGATGTGATTCGTCATTGCGTCGTAGAAGCCATGTGTAGACTTCCTCTAGCGGTGATCCACACATGCACCACGTATCTTTGGACGTCGCCAAAGGAGTCTCCAGGAGCTAGCGTGGAGAAAACTTTTCTTATGTTGTCCGTCTTAGATCGTCTTGATCCGATAGAAGAGGATCTCTCTCGGTCATGAGAGCGTTCTTGGAGGAAGAGGTTCTTTCGGCCTTGAAATAATTCTCCCGAATTGTTGTGCACAACGATTCTCTTATCTTAGGAAAAGAGTTGGGTTGTGAGGATATAAATAATCGGGTTTGAGGTTGTAGAGTTATGAAAATAAATAAATGTGTTACACATTTTATTTATTTCATTAACTCTTTTTAAAACCCCATGTCAACTCATTAATTCCTTGACACGTTCCCACACTGATTATAATAAATATCATTTAATAAAAAAAATTTCCTCAAAATCCCGACAAGAAAAACTACACGGTGTGTAATCATAAATACACGGTGTGTACTTGTTATTCATTGAAAACTACACGGCGTGTACATACAATATACACAGAGTGTATATCTTGTTTTAATTTATTCGTTTCCTTTCCAAAATGAAAACTACATGAGATGTAAATTTAATAATAGACGGCGTGTACTTGTTTTCAAAATAAAAACTACATGGCGTGTAATCAATAATACACGGTGTGTACTTGTTTTCATTTTGTTCTTCCTCTAACATTAAAACTATTTATAATTCCTTGAATAATTATTAATCCACGTACGATAATAATCTTTATTCTACATGAGATACTTGAATGAACATACTGTGTGACCCACTTGGCCTATTTCTCATTGGCATTATGCAGGCTTACCCAAAGTCCAAGATTACTGTCTAGAAACAGGTCAAGGCACCCAAGTGAAAGAAGTTGACTCCGCATTGAAATATCACCTCATACGAATGCTTACTGTGTAATTTAATCCCTTTGTCTCAATATCTCATCAAGCAGGTTTCATGGCAGTTTCATAAACCAATATGCTTGAGCTGTCATTCGTTGACTTCCAGAAATAAACTCGTCGTGTCACCATGGCCATGGAATTTGTTCGACAGTTCTATTTCAATCAAAGGTCCCGAGATATCTACTTCCATAAATATGGACTGGACAAATCTTTCCTCGACTTATCCATTAACAACATGTCACTTGTGACGCACCCAACATACCCTATATCCTGCATACTGTCTGTGTGACAGTTTTCGTCAGTAAATCTAAGTGCGCGAGTCATGAAAAGAGTTAATGATAATCTTCCAGTATAAGGACCATTACACATGCTTGTAGACAGAAATGTCCGATGACACCAAGACTTGCAGAATTGCTACTGGCGGGTCTGTTCTCATTATCTCCCATCTTAGAGATTACCAAGTGTGAACTCCATGAGAGAGGGTCTCATCTTCTTACTAGTACTCACACATGACCGTATGTATACTATGTGTCCTATCATAGTATGTCATCCAACCGTAGACCTTTATTTAAGAATATTGTTATATCATTTCAAGGTTCTCATCATAGCGGGGATCTTCCATGACCTTATTAATGCAACAAATATTCCAAGACATTATTGTATTATAGTCATGCAGAACAATGAACAATATATAACAAGAGTACATTCATGTAATCAAAGTACAAAACATTTGGTTTTCAAGACACCAACCCTTACAAGTACTTGGTGATGCCTTTTGGGTAAACTAATTCTATTGCATTTTTTATGGAACTAACGAACGTGATATTCCATTGATACCTAGATTCCTTCATTTTCATATTTATGGGTGAGATAATAGTGTATTATAATATTACTATGGTTATGATCATCATATGGGTATTGATTTAGTAACCCCATGTGACAATCATCTCTATGATAAGCCATCCAAATGAAGATTTTGGATTAGGGTAGTAAATATCCCAGGGAATGTGGCATCTGAACTAAACATATCATCGGATCCTAAAAAGGTGAAGACCATCATGTATTGGGAGGACCTAAAGAATGTTTCTAGAATTTATTATTTATAGTCTTATCTAGTTACTATCATCAGTTTATCAACAATATTTCTAGGTTATCATGTTCCTTGACTGTACTCACCCAAAAGGTGGTGGGATTTATTTGGTATTTTGAATTCCAAGCCTCATTCGATGAAATGAATAGTAATTTGACCTTATCCCATATACCAATTCTTCCAAAGGTAATAATTAGTTATGTGGTTTATTTTATTCATCTATAATGGGTTCAAGATGTGTTTTGATACAACATGATAATTTTGTAGAATACATATCTCAAAAACTATGACTAAATAAGAGGAAATATCCTATTTATTAATTAGAGATATATTCCATTATATACATGCTCAAATGTAAGAAGAATTATCTATTGTGTAATAAGTTCTACATGTTCTATGATAATAAAATCATGGGTTATATTTTCTCTTAATGGGATTTAAACCGTAGATGGAGGAGTTAGGTTGAATATCTCTAGACATTTGATTTTGATCTTGGTTATACACCAGATAATGGGAATGTTATTTTGGATTATATTCATTAGAAATTTCTATCTAAAGCTTTTTAGGAGTCCAATGAGGAGTGTAAGCTCATTTGTCTCCTAGTTGAGTTACACCTGGAGGAAATATAGAGAAAGGAGGTATTATTTCCCATTAACATCTAGTTAAATCCTCCACTCCAAAAGTTAATTTCTCATGAGTAGGTAGAATATAAAAAATTATAGTATCTTATAGAATCTTTATATAGTAGGCATACCACCAATGAGTGGCATTTATCCCCATGATTTTGTCTTTGTTTCAGGAATAAGCTTTTTATTCTTTCTTCAGCGAGAAAGGAAGTACTGAAAAACATCCATTGGTTTGAGGGAGTGGTCCACCCAGTCACCATTAAGTATTATTATAATATAATGTAGAAATACTAGA
This sequence comes from Viscum album, assembly GCA_963277665.1. Taxonomy (NCBI): domain Eukaryota; kingdom Viridiplantae; phylum Streptophyta; class Magnoliopsida; order Santalales; family Viscaceae; genus Viscum; species Viscum album. Next base: position 241,492,397 of record OY728135.1, read on the forward strand.
GTCCAGAAATGGAGAGATATATAAGAGACTTTGTATCTCAATGTTACACCTATCATAAGGTCAAGGATTAACTCCAATAACACTCTAACTTTATTTATCCTCTTTCTATTTCTACATGTAATAGGGAAAAGGTATCCATCGACTTCATTATTAGACTACCTCATACCCCTTAGGGATAAAATGCTATATGGTCTATGATAAACTTTTTAACTAAGTCTTCCCACTCCATACCCATAAAAGAGAGAACAAATGTGGAGGATATTGTAAGGTTGTACATGTAGGAAGTTGTGAGACAGGATTATCTACACTATACTATTATATCTAACAAGGATCCTTGTTTTATATCATGATTCGATAAAGGAATCCAAGAGGTGATGGGATATTATGTGAATTTGAGCACAACATACCATCATAAGATAAATGGAAAAACATAACATGAAAACTATACTCTAGAATACATGTTTTATATGTGTATTATAAACTTTGGTGGTTAATGAGATAGTTATTTAGGAATGGTTTAATTTTTTTAAAAAATAGTTACCAGTCAACAATACATATGGCCTCATTTAATTCCATTTATGGTTAACCATGTCTTCATTCTCTATGCTAGGAAGAGGTAGGCGAGGATTATTTGATAGGACTTTACCTAATCTAGGATACCATGAAAATATTTTTGACTATTCTTTTATGATTGGTGGTGACATAATGTTTTTTAAGACCTATGTAGATCATTAGTGCCATTCCTTGTAATTTTCATTTGGAGGAAAGGGTTTTCTGAAAGAGTTTCCTTAGTTGGGTCACCGATGAATCGAGAAGTAGGGAAATATTTCCCTAAGTTATATTAAAATTTTGGATCACTGAGAGTATTGAGAAGTTACATATATATTGGTGTTGCCTCTACGATTAACATCAATTCATAATGTGTTCCATGTATCACTATTAAGGAAATATATTTTGAATCCCTATCCAAAAATAAATTGGGAAGAACTCAAATTAGAACTAGATGACTCTATATTTGATTATAAAGTTCAAATAATTCAATTACAATATAAGGTTTAGTGTGGGAAATATATTAAGTTGGTTTTTATTTTTTAGAATCTTTGATTATATTCTTTAGTGACTTGAGAGTGGGAAGAAAATATGATGGGGAAATAGCCTCATCTATTCCTTAAGAAAGCTGAAGGTTGACTTTTTAGGACAAAAAGTGGTATTATGGGGAGTAATATTACACCCATAGTGTTAGGTATGTTTTTTCTTTATTTATTAATTTTCTCATTCTCCCATTATTTTTCAGGCCTTTATGTTTGATATTTTATATTTTTTGAAAAACAATGGATGTCACACAATTAGCACAAAGTTTACCTAACCCAGCAGAAACCATGTGACATAGGTCTAAAACATCACAATTCTATTTTAGATAATTTATGCATGGATTAAAAAACCTTGTGGGACAACTATGTGAGTCCCCATGAGAGGAAATGAAGACCCTCATGGTTTGGAAAACCATTCTCCCAAACCATGCGGTATAGAAAAAAAAAATTAAAAAATGAGAATTTACAACGTTTCCCTCTTTTAATTTAACCCCACTTACCCTCATTTGTCCTCCCAATCAAACATGGATCCCTCCATGCATGAACCATATTCTACTCTCATCATTAGCAACATTTTTTGTAGTATTTTGGCTAGAAACATCTAGTAAACCCTTGGTAAGTGTCTATTCTTCACTTATTTTGACATTTTGTCCCCTTTCTCTTAGTTTTATCTTTACCCCATGGTCTTGGTGACCTATAGATTGTGTCATATGATTATTATAGATTGGTTCTTTATTTTTATTTCTTTTTATTTCCTCTTTAAAACCCCTATTAAGATTATATGTGGATTTCCATCGTATAAGAGTGGTTTCCATTTATTTCTAATGGTTTCAAGTGGAAAAGGTAGGTGGTTTCATGTGACATTCTTGTTTTATGATACTCTAATTAATGATATGTTTCACGATGGGTGTTTTTATTAGTTAAATCCATATTATTATAGTTTTTATGGTTGATTTTATACCTCATAATGGTTTTAAATGTCTTCCCCTTTATTTGGAAAAAGTAATGGTTTAAAAATCATAATTTGAATTTGATAAAGGGAATTGAATCGTGATATATTAAGACACTGGAATATTTTATGAAATATGTATTTTTAAATAAATCTAATCTTTCAAATAGTATTTTTTATACATAATATCATGTTTAGATTTCACTATACACAACGTCGGGATATCTTATGTTACGAGCAACACTATGTTTTAACGAAATGTGACATACTATTGAAATTTAATTATTTATTATGATAGGTATTAACTATTCATTGGAATAATAGGTGTAAATATGATTAGATAATTTATGAAAATTTATATTTTTAAAAAATATATAATAAATTCTTTTATTATCAATTTATTTGAAACTAAAATATTAAACAATTTATAATAATAGATATTTTTCTAAAAAAACTAGTTTATGAACCCATATTTTTTTTACATAAATAAAATATTTAAATCACTTTTGGTGAATTATTTTAATTAATTTTTATATTATATATTTAATCAAATGTTTTAACATTCAACTTATAGGTTTTTAGTCATGAGATAAGAATAAATCCATTTTTATACGTAAAAACATTATTTTACAAAAAAACTTAATGTCTTATTTTGCACACTTATTTTAAAATTATTTTACTCAAATTATAGAAAATTTATTTAAAAAGTGAACTTAAATTCTGAAATCATCATTCTGAAATTTTCTTAGGGTGAATATTTTAGAATTTTATGAAAGGATATTTTTTTGATCAATAGTGAAAAATACTAGTTTTATTAAGAATTTTCATTTATTTTAAAGAATTTAAAAACATAAAAAATGTTTTAATATGTGTTTTAAAGTACAATTTGTTCAATTATATATTTATTAATCTAATTTAGTCTATTGTAATAAATTTCATGTTTAATGTTGGTGTTAGAACTTTATAAACTTATGAACATTTTCTATTTTGAAAACAAATTTTTTATCACATCTGCAATATTAATATTGTTGGTGGAAAAATATTTGAAGAAAAGAAAGAAAAAAAGAGAGGCCCCGCGTCCTGCCTCGTGAAGCCACGACGTGGAGCCCCCCCTAAGCAATGTGGCCTCCGTGAAGCAAAAGAGGCGGGATGCCCCGCGAACGCCCATGACGTTCGCGAACCCGCCATGAAGCAACAGAGGAGGGACGCCCCGTGAACGCCCATGACGTTCGCAAACCCTCCACAAAGTAATAGATGCGGGACGTCCCGCGAACACCCCTGATGTTCGCGAACCCGCCGTGAAGAAAAAGAGATGGTACCCCTCCACGAACTCGGTTGACGTTTGTGACCCGCTGCAAAGAAACCGAAGCCCTCTTCGCGCCGCGTAAGCTCTTCATCACGGAGCCTCTTCCCTATAAATACCAAGCTCCCCCTGATCCTCCCGGATAGACAATCAGACCTCTCAGCTTCTTAGATACTGAATCGCAAATCCCCCTTTTCTCTACGAACCATGAGCTACGCGAGGTATTTTTGCTTCGCGGGGAGCCTCCACATTGTCTCGCTTTGATCCCTTCTTCTAAGAGGGATGCCCTTAGCGAAGCCTAAGGGCATTCGCGAAAGAAGGGGATCCCTAAGGGGATCCAGGTTGTTGCAGAGCATTTATTCTTTGCGAAACACCCCTCCTGTACACGTGATCCACATGCAAAGGCAGGGTCACTGTACTTTGCGAAGCCCACTGCTTTATGGCACTTTGCTTCACGAGGCACCTATGCTCCGTGAGGTAGTGCTTCGCGAACACCCTTCCACTTCGCGAAGAACCTCCCATTGGAACCTCCACCCCATTCTAAGGCTAAGGCACCCCACTTTGCGAAGTACATTCCTTCAACAATTCCATCAACTACGCAGAGTAACCGAGCTCCACAAAGCCCCTGCCTGTGGACCCCTCTGCTTGATAATTCCTTCTCCTGTGCGACCCTCCAGGTTTGCACGATGTGATTTCAAAGTCCCCTCGACGATACTGCCCGCAGAGTTCCTTCACCTAATGCTTCTTCTCATAAGTATGCTAATGGCTATTGCTTCTTCGCATAGACACGCTAACGTGGACCCCTCGATGGTTCGCTCTGTGACTCCCTTCTCCATGGCATTTTCGGTACCTTCCCTCCCACAAGGAACAGATGGTACTAGTCATGTAAGTCTTAGGGATTTGGAGTAAACCCACCTCGTCCATGATGCAGGACGTTAAACTGCCAAGCACCCTTTTCCTCAACACATGACGTTAAACTATGACATTACCCCGTGCCTCTCATGTGGGGTCCCCCCACCATGGACATTCTCCATTCCCCTGGCCTCTAAGGGGGATGATATCCTCCTTATAAACCACAAGGGATGATATCCTCCTTCTGAGAGTTGCATTTGTCCATGGGGGAAGGGCGACCATCTTGGTGTAAGACCCTAGTCCTTCTTGCAGAAGGTAGCACCCATGCACCTCCGTACTTCCCCACCGCCAGGGCCAGCGGAGGGCGTGATAGGGAATGGGGCACCTCCTTTATTTGGTCCCAAATACCTCTCCCACTGCACTTTTTCACCCTCAGGCCTCCATCCTGGAGTAAGTCCCAGCACCATGGTCCACCTAACGCGTAATCCCCTCTTCGTTTTCCACGGACTCACCTTCACGACGTGATCGTCAGGTCCCTCTAACCTCTCGTTTCTCACACCGAGCATGACTCTCATGGGCTTAGAGTGAGCACCGACCATGACACACCCTGGGCCGCGTCAGAGTGTAAGCCCAAAATTCCCCTATCCTACATGACGTTAAACTGAATCCCATCCCGCATGACGTTAAACTGCATCTCGTCCCTCATGACGTTAAACTGCATCTCATCCCGCATGACATTAAACTATGCACCTTTTGAACTACGAGGTCTTTTATCCATGTCAAGGCATGGTATGTAGGAAGCCTTCACGAGGTTCAATCACACTGCCTAGTCGTTTTTTCACGTTATGTTCCATCCCATCCCGCATGACGTTAAACTGTCCAACCCGAACTATGGGGACTTTGATCCATGTCAAGGCATGGTACGTAGGAAGCCTCCACGAGGTTGAAGCCCATCACCCATCGTACCAAGGCCCATCTTCACATCGGTTCTCCAACACCACCCCGAAGTACGAGGACTTTGATCCATGTCAAGGCATGGTACGTAGGAAGCCTCACGAGGTTCAAGCCCAACACCCATTGGACCCCCGGTCCATCTTCACATCGGTACTCCGACATTCATTCTGATCTTCGTGGAATTTGATCCTTGTCAAGACGTGGTACGTAGGAAGCCTCCCTGAGGTTCAATCCCACTATCCACATGGACCAAAGTCCTTATTCACGTCGATTCTCTGACATGCCCTCATCCCGCATGACGTTAAACTGCATCCCAATCCAGCGGTAAGCCGTTGTAACCCTGCCATCTAGTTGTTCCGACACCCCTTCATGTCAGTTCAACAGCCCCTTTTCAACCTGAACTACGTGGTTTTTGATCCATGTCAAAGAATGGTACGTATGAAGCCTCACGAGGCTCAATCCCACCACCCAGTCGTTTCGACGTCATTCACGTCGGTTCACCCACCACCTTAGGCAGCCTAGAGTGTAAGCCCCGCACATCCCACCCAAACTACGTGGACTTTGATCCGTGTCAAGGAATGGTACATAGAAATCCTTATGAGGTTCAAACTCACCAACTATTGGTCCCGACCGCCTCCGTGTCGGCGTGCCAAGCCCCCATCCCGAACTACGTGGAATTTGATCCGTGTTAAGGCATGGTACATAGGAAGCCTCCCTGAGGTTCAACCCATCACCCGTTGATCGTTCCGAGGCCCTTCACATCTGTTCTTATCAACCAAACTACGCGTAATTTGATTCCCTGCCATGGAGATACGTAGGAAGTCTCTTCGAGACTCAAGTCCACCACTACCATCATCTCCACGACGGTTCCATTTTATTTCTCCTCCACTCCGTGTAACTTTCCATCACTCATCCTGATTATTACCTGGGCCGCCACATCCCGGTGAGATCATGCCGCCACATTCCCCTCCACAATATTCGAGTAGCTGCCCATGGGCCGGCTTTGATATCGGTGTTCCCTCAAGGGGGTTCCTTAATCTGATCCACTCCAGCTAGTTTTCTGATCAGCTCGATCCATCTCCGTTGAACGTTAAACTTACGACATACCCTGTGTTAAAGACAGGAAGCTGAGGAAAACCTCAGATACATGCCTATGGAATATGATTCCCTGTGATCGAAGTGGGATGCCTTGGGATTTCGCGACCTCAAGAAGCCCTATAATAAGGAAAAAAAGACAGACACGCCAATTCCACAGTGTTCAGACATGTTATTGCTGCCTCGACATGACTAATCCCCCAACTGAAGGTTGCTTCCCTGATCGGAACCCTTGGAATGTCCTGACCGAAGCATTGTAATTAACCGAAATCCATGGAAACATGGCACTGGGAAGAGTTTCATGAACAACATGTTAAATCTATGAGGGAGACCTGGTCTAGGTGATGAGTTTCAAGGAGGAATCCACCGAAGGAAGAACTGACATCCCATTATTTCATTTTGATCAAGGATCAAACATCCCTGAATAAGGAGCGAATGTCGCCCGCCTTTGGAAAGAGGGAATGCGGGGCCACAGCAGCACGTCCTCACAGATGGATGCGTGCACCCCAGAGAATGCATTGGATATAGAAATGGGGAACCCGACCTGAAGTTATTCTCCTTAATATGGAGATTAGTAGCACTTGAAACATCAGTAGATTGACTTTTCACCGGATCTAGCTATCCAGCGCCGGGTCCCGCAAAGAAAATAATGGGCCCTGTGTGAAACTCACCAGAAGTTGGGGCAGTAAAATGTTGGGCATTCTGTTCTGCAATGTTGTCGGCGTGGATCCCTATTACCGGCCACATAAGATGGAATGGCGCTGGGGCACTGGTTGTTGATTTCTTTTCCTCATAGTTCTGATGAGTTAATCTCCTTGATTCTCAGGAGTCAGGTTGCCGCTATAGGGACATGATCACCGCCCACCCGCCTACGCAAGAGCAGGGGAAACACAAGCACAACTGCTCTGCATGGCTCCACTGCTTCCACAAAGGCATATGCTTCCACGAACGTGGGGCGCACATGCCCCATCTCCCCATCGAAAGTCATCCAACAAAGGGTGATTAAAGATCTCGTATGCTGTTATGAGGAGGAGGAAATAATCCCAACCCCGAATATGGCCTGCTTGGACCTGGAGGCATCCAGGCCCCATAGTCAATGCTGGCCTCAAGGGCCGCACAGGGAGGTCCTGCTCCCCACCCCAACATTCAATCATTTCGCGAGCCTATCCCTGGAATGCCTTGACGACTCCCTGCCTTACGCTGATGAGGTGGGTGATGTGTAGCTCAGGCCGGTCAGAGTCCCGATTCAAGGACTCCAAGAAAGGTCCCCCACCTGTTTGCATCAGCAGCGCCATCCGGCATTGCTAGAGGAATAGGTAGGCTTTGCGCCTGCACCACCCTCACCGGCTCGCCTGACTCGACGCCAGCGTTGGGCCCGAGCTGAGGACGCCCGCCAAGGGGCGTTAACGTCGATAGCTACTGTGGCCCAAGACACCGCTGATGCATATCATAAAGTCCCTACACACGTTGTGTAGTGGTGCTCCTACACCCAACCAGGATCGAGGCCCCAACCTCCCCACGGGTAGACTACGTTGACTCTCCGGGTCACAGGCCTGAGTGGTGATCACCGCGAACCAACCCGCGGTGATGCTACCCCGTGCGGAGCCCCCCCCCCCAAATACTACTCCACAGAGCGTGGGCCTTCCCCACTCCATAGCTCGTCACAAAGGTATGCCCCGTGCTACCCCCAACCCGAATGAAGGCCTGCCCGACGGAAGTGACACTCGGCACGGAAGCCTCTCTCGGGCCCACCACACCGAGTATAGAATTCCTCCTCCCACTCCTGACCATCAATGTGAAGACATTGCCCATCCGGTCCCTCTCCAACATGGGGAGCCCCCCTATGTTCTCTCCGCAAATGGAAAAGGTCCTCCTCGCCTTGGAAACCAGAGAGGTGAAGGTCTGCCTCGCTCCACCCACACCAAGCATGGAGGTCCTCCCCATGCTCCCGCCGGTTCCAACAGAGGTTTCACCTGCTCAGGTGCTGTTCATAGAGGTCCTCCCTATGTACCCTTTGACATTTTTTCCGGTGCCCCTCACACCCCGACTGTCTCAAGTGGAAGTCCTCTCCGCCCTGGCACCAGCGCGGCCCCGAGACTACATGTCGTGGATCAGCCTTGTCCCGAGGAGCCATCTAGGGGCAGGAGGGCGGGTCGTCACCGCCACAAGAAGAATCCTGGGAAGGCCCAGACAGAGATCAAACCAGCCCGCTTCTTGGTTTCTGATGCAGAATGCAACTCAGTAGTGGAACCATTCCCTCGGTCCTTCGTGTCAAGGACCAGGGTAGGAACAAGGCATGTTAGCCTTATCCTTCCAAAATGTGAAGTCCATTGGATTCTCGCCTCTCTTCACAGGTACGTCCATGAGGAGAAAATTTTGGGAGTCCCACAGGTTCCGACCGTGCAGTCACCACCGTCGTCACCAGAAGTTCCCTCTACCTCGACCAGAGATCAAGGAGGGCTATTTTGGGGACCAATGGTAGTTGAGAAACAGCATGACCCATCACTGGTTACCACGATCCCTGCACCAGAAGATTTGGATTTCATCCCGTCATATCATGACGTTGTGGTTAGGTCAGCGCACTCTTCGGAGGATGGCCCAGAATTCGGCGGCCAGTCGGCTTGTTCGCCGTATTCTCTGCCACCTAGTTTACTGTCCCAGCGGTCCGCCTCAGTACTGCTACCAGTTTCTTAGCCACCTTTGGTTGAATAGTGGGGAAATACCGGGACAAACCCTGAATCTGAGCCCAGGAGCTTCTGGAACATTCTGACAGTGGATCACTTCCCGGAGAAGTTTTGGCTGGCGGCAACATTGAACTTTTGTGCGCCGGAATCCCTCACCCCAGAAGAAGTCGAGTGCTTCTATCAAACCCTATGGGTGATTCACTTCTGGCTTCGTTATTATCGGGTGGTGTACCCCCAGATCCAAGTGCACTATGAGGAAATCAGTGAGCAATGTCGTATGGCCGATTTTTCCACACTCCGCGTGGCCCAGCGCCCTGAGTCACCAGGTCTCCAGAACACCCTCCAAAAAAAATGTGTTCAGAGTTTCAAGGTACTCCGAAAAATCATCAGGGAAGATACCCCCATGTACAAGTCCGTGGCTGGGGACAGTATTATGACCTCCTCTTCAGTTCTATCCGGCGGCAGCCCGACTCATTATGCGACATTGAAGACATGCCCCAAATAAGTGTTGTGGTCCAGATAGCTGACATAGTGGACAAGGAGGTTGAGTTGGAGTTTTTTGATGGAGAATTACCCCCTAAGGGTGTACCACCACTTTTGGACCCATCAAGGAGGATTACTCGTCAAGAGAGGAACCTCCTAGGCCTCCCTGCGCCCACCGAGTCGCTGGTACTCAATCGGAATTCCGGTAAGGGTAAAGAGCATGTCGGAACTTTCAAGCACTCCGACCCATCTTCCTCAGTACATAAGATGGACGAAGACCCCGAGAAGGTCGTGTTGCGCCAAAAGATCATTGAGAAGAAGAGGATAGTCGACGAACTCCTGAAAAAACATGCCATAGAGCGAAGACCCGACAATGGTAATCCTAAGCTGGGGCAGAAGGGGCAGGAACAATTTCCCCCTGGCGAGATGCCTCAGAGAAACCCTGATCAGGATACTCTCACGGACAGGGCTGAAGCCGGAACTCACGGAAAGAGGGCGCGATACGTCTCAACAAACCCTCCCAAACGACATGGTAATCCAAGGAATCCGACCAGGGTTCCCCCTACTGCCCCGCAGGCCGCTTCGCCAGTCGCTCCATGAGCCGTTGAACCCATTTATCATGTCGAAGAGCCCGACAATGCGCTTCTTGTTAAGGATCCCCGCCAAGACGAGGACCCCCATACAGATGATCCTATAGAGGCACTCATCGCCCGCCTCAAGGCGTTGGAAACATGGCATGTGGCAGTCCCACCAGATGTCAAGCCATATCCTGCATGGGTGGATGATATGCCTGCACCCCTGTGTTTTGAAAATCACACTTTCTCTCTATTTAACGGGACGGGGGACCCGCCGCAGCACCTGGCCCACTTTTCCTCTAGGTGTGGCCCCATGTTGGGGACCCCATCACAGTAGGAAGCCGCCAAGATCAGATGTTTTGTGCAGACATTTGAGGGCCCTGTGTTCATCTGGTATAGCCATCTCCCTATTGGATCGGTGACCGGCTGGGAGGATCTTCGCCGGAAATTCCTATTCCAGTTCAGCTCCACCACGTGAAAGACTAGCATCACAGACCTCTTCAAATGAAAAAAGGCCTGATGAGCGAGTTGCGGACTTCATCACCCAGTGGAAGGGGCTCACATAATCCCTAGAAATGCCATTGACTCAGGAGAAATTACTGACAATGTGCATAGGGAATGTCAAAAGAGAATTGGTTCCTTCCCTGATCACCTAGAATTACCCTAGAGGGTTTCTAGATTTCTCAGATAAAGCCCAGCACGTCGAGGAAGATCTGAAACTGGCTAGTCAAGCGCGTCCACTGCCCCCTATGATCCAAGCAAGGAGGGATGCCAGAGCCGAGCCTGCCGTGGTGGCCCAAATAGAAGCCCCCGGGCAGCTAGAATTGCTTCCAGTAGCACCATCTCTACAACCTCGCAGAGGGCCTCCACCTTAGGCACAACCTCCTGCCCAGCAGCAACCACCTCAGAATCGACAGGTTCCCCCGCGCAATGTGCCACCACCACCTAGGCGGGACAATGAGGCTCCGCCTCCTTGGCAGGCCCCTCCAGCCCATCGTCAGGGCCAGGCTCCTAGAGCCCCCTATTCGGAAAGAAGGCTCAATACTTACTCATTCAGTGAGAATCAGGTCCCCGGTATCTTCCGTAGTTCCCTAGAGCAAGGGATTGTGCGCTTTCCTGAGTGCAGAAGGCCGGTGGAGGCGAATCTCACCAATCACCCCAACTATTTCCCCTATTATCAGATATTGGGGCACACCCTCAAGAAGTGTTATGTGTTTAAAGAATGGCTCCAAGACCAGGTCGATAACAACATAGTTAGATTGGGACCAGCCCCGACACAAGTGGCAGGTGGCTTTGTGAGGTCAGAAAGCAGTAGCGATGACGAAGGTGAGTGGCAGCAGGTTCCCAACCACGAATCCCAGAAGTACAATGACTGGAGGGATCATAAAACAGTCGCCCACGCCCAAGGTATTATTTGGGCAGACCTGAATCAATCAGAGCCTTCAGAAGATGTGACCAGTACCTCTACGTCATCATCTCAGCCGACCTCTTCCATGAAGGGAAAGCAGCAGCGACACAAGAAGAAGCAACGCGCTCCACCACTGTCATCGTCATCCCGCACTCTTGGTGACTTCATGCCCCTTTAGATGGCGATTCCTCCTAGAATCTGACCAGTGGTGGATGACTCCTCAAGCGACAGTCAGGGGCACACATCGGTTAATACCGTGGATTTGTTAAATCTCTATATGACTCTAGACGAGGGGGAATGCCAGGCGAACCTCCCCAGCTGATGCCAACGTTAGTGGAACCGCGACCACATGGGTCATCAAGGAACGTCAGTAGGTGATTTAAGCCAGGCCGTTCAGGCTACTGAAACTAGATAGCAGGACCAGTGCAAAGCTCAACACACACAACCTCCTCATCTGGTGCCCTCAGATCTACCTCCGCCACCATTTGTGCTACTAGATCAGGCAGAGCTGCCTCGTCCATACGGCAGCCAGTCTCACCCTACTACAGGACAATCTCAGTTGTCCAAACCACATCCGAAACCACTCATAAAGCCTCATCCAGTGAGCAATGGGGCGTACCTAGCAACTAGCCAGCCGCCGGCCCAGCCGGTAGGGCCCGCTGTGCCTCCAATTGCAGAGCAGCCTCCTGTAAGTAGAGGCTCGTGTTTGGCGCGAAAGTATGATGTTTTTAAGAACCTTTCCGGCATTCCAGCGAGGATTTATATCATTGAGGATCTTCTCCTATCGTGTGAAATGCATGAGGAGATTTCCGAGGCCTTAAGGAGCCCCCTCCAGTTTGAGACGGAGGTAGCAACTGCAGAAGCCTTCCATGCTGAGGCAATTGAGAATGCCGAATCCTAGGCGGTTATCTCGTTCTCTGGTGAAGATGAATTCCCTCCCATACAGGGGCACATTCATCCACTATACATCGCTGGCCACTTCAATGGCATGGAAGTCTGCCGCTGTCTTGTTGACACAGGCTCTGGGATCAACCTAATCCTGAATCGGACATTGCGGAAGAAGGGGTTGTCTGAGGATTATCTTACTCCCTCCGACCTCAGAATCCGGGGATACGACAGGACCGAGCAGACCCCGATCGGAAAGATCCATTTGAAGACCGAGTTCATTGGCGTAATTTTTAGTACCGAATTCATGGTTGTCTCCCAAGACACCACATACAATGAATTGATGGGTAGTCCATGGCTCCACCTGCATGGAGTGGTCCCTTAGTCGTATCACCAATGCCTCAAATACTCTCTCAATGGTTGAGTAGGCATGCTCCAAGGATATGCGTCTCTTTTTTCCTCTTGTGAAGCCTGATATCTAGACAATGACTATTACAAGATCAAGGATATGCAGATTCTGGCAAGTGAGGTTGAACCTGCCCCGGTCACATGTGATCCCTGGGCAGGTCTGGATGACGCCTACATCTTCCCGATCCATCGGTTGGAGGCCACGACCCCATACATGGGGCAGTGTTTTATTGTTTTGGGTACAAGAGGAAAGCATATTCCCAGGTCAATGCGACGACAGAAAATCACCTTATACTCCTACACCAACCAGGCTCAGGTGATCTCGGAACCTCCTACCCCTATATAGTATCGGGACATTAGGCTCATGGTAACGGTGGTACATCATACATGTCTTTTCCGCTGGGCTGGAATCAACCGGCTCTAGCTGATTCACCACTACCACTTTGATGTCATCAAGCGTGGACCCTTGGTCTGAAGAACGGATGGGATTGGATCAACTGCCTTCATTGCAATGGTCATTGTGGCACATGAGTCTCTTGATGTGATTACCACTGCCGCCCAGGCCGACACTAGACTCCCATCAGAGCCTGGTGGCTTGGAAGTGAGTCCCCCCATGGAGGATCCCTCCACAAGTGGAGAAGAGGATCTAAAGGATGCTCCCCCTATCTTTGAAGAAGGCGTCTCTACCACGGTCGATGAACTGGTAAAGTTGAACCTTGGTAGCGAGGCAGATCCGAGACCCACATTGATCAGTGCCACTATGTCCCTTGAGGAGCAGTAGTGGTATGTGAACTTCTTTAAGCAGCACCGAGATGTGTTCTCATGTAGTTACGGTGATATTCCAAGACTAGATCCCCATGATTCCATCCACCGCCTTGGTCTCCTGACAAACCATCACGAGTTCATGCAGCCTCCCAGAAAGACGAACCCTTCTCACGGTGCCATGGTTGAGGCCAAAGTTGACAAGCTTATCAAAGCCAACTTCGTCAAGGATGTCCAGTACCCCAAGTGGCTAGCCAACATTCTGCCATTCAGGAAAACGAATGGACAGATCAGAGTTCGTATCGACTTCTGCGATCTCAACGGCCACTATCCGAAGGATGATTTCCCCCTCCCAGTGACATAGTTGTTGATTGATGCCATGACCGGGTTCCAAGCCCTCTCTATCATGGATAGGTTTTCTGGGTACAACCATATCCATATGCCCCCCAAATACGAGGAGTCCACCACTTTTAGGGCCCCCAAGGTACTTTCTGTTACAAGGTTATGCCCTTCAGCCTGAAAAAATGAAAGTGCCACCTATCAGTGGGCCATGCACCGCATATTCAAGACGATTCTCAGGACAGTGGTGGAGTGCTATGTAGATGATCTGGTGGTCAAATCTTGTTAGTTCCAGGACCATCTCGAGGACCTTGAGAAAGTTTTTGGTTTCCTCATCTTACACTACCTAAAGATAAACCCACTTAAATGTGCCTTTGGGGTCACCTCCGGGAAGTTTCTTGGATTTGTTGTCAGATACTGAGGCATCAAGATCGACCCAGAGAAGATCAAGGCTATCAGCCGAATGCCTCCCCCGAGAAATATTTGGGAGATTCGAGGCCTCCAAGGCCACTTAGCCTACATACATCGATTCATTGCGAATCTGGCTGGAAAGTGTATGCCCTTTTCCCGTCTTATGAAGAAAGGCTCTGCCTATGAATGGGATGAAGAGTGTCAGACCGCCTTAGAGGAAATCAAGAAGTATCTGCTCCAGCCTCTGGTCCTGATGCCACCCGTCGGTGGAAAGCCACTGGTCCTTTATGTGACAGCTCTAGTATAGTCTCTCGGCGCCCTGCTCACCCAGAAGAACAATGAGGGGATAGAGAACATCCTCTAATACCTCAACAGCATGCTCCTAGATATGGATACCAGATACTCCCCCATCGAAAAGAGCTTCCTTGTGCTCCTGTTTTCCATACAGAAATTGAAACATTACTTACAACATCATGAGGTACAGTTGGTCTCTTGGGTAGACCCACTGAAGTACATTCTAAACCTCCCCATGTTGACTGGACGACTAGAGCAGTGGGCGGTGATCCTCCAGCAGTTCGACATCAGGTTCATGCCTCAGAAGGCTATCAAGGGGCATGAATTGACATACTTCCTAGATACCCATCCAACCTCTACGAATCAATCCCTAGACCTGGAATTTCCTGATGAAGAAATCCTCTCAGTCGATCATGTTGTCTCATGTTGGAAAATGCACTTTGATGGTGCCTCTTGGAGCCCTGCCGGTAGGAGGATCAATGATCCTAAACTCAACAGAGTGGGTCTAGGTATCGTCTTCATCACCCTGGCACAAGACGTTCTGCCATACTCATTTCTTTTGTCAGAAGGCTGCACCAACAATGCGGCAAAGTATCAAGCTCTCATCACTGGCCTCAAGCTGGCCCTTGAGATCGAGGTGCCCCATTTTCACGTGAAAGTGGATTCCTAACTAGTCATCAAGAAGGTCAATGGTGACTATGTTTTCAGAAAGACAGAGCTCGTTGCATTGTTGGAGTGCACCCTCCGTCTAATGGCCCAGTTCCCTTCTCGACCAGAGGTTACCCATGTCCATCGGTCATAGAATGGTCGAGAAGACGCTTTGGTCAGCCTAGCTGCATCACTTCCAGAACAAGAGCATGATGATCTGATTATACATGTGGCACACCAGAGAGTCATCGCCCCCGTCACCCTAGAGGATGATGATGACCTACAGGTAAGCCATCTTACCATCTAATCCTCTACATCAGGATCAACAAGTTCTTTAGATGCAGTGGTTGATGCCAATCCTGACTAGAGGGCACCTTTTGTCGAGTATCTCCAAAATGGTTGCCTCCCGGATGATCAGGCCGAGCGTGAGTGAATCTGATGCCACACACTATTGTTTACCCTCTATAGTGGTCCTAGTCTTGAGAGGATCCTCTATAAGAGGGGCTTTGATGATGTTCTACTCCTTTGCATTCAAGGAGTAGAGATTCCTCAGTTCATGCAAGAGGTTCACGTCGGTTCTTGTGGTTCCCACTAGGCTGGGCCAAAGCTGTCCCATCAAATCTGGAGACTGGGGTACTTTTGGCCCTCTATGATCCATGATTGTATTGAGTTTTCCAAGTGATTCCATGTGTGCCAAGTTCATGCTGACTTCCTTCATCGGCCACCAGAGCCTCTCCACTCCACTATGTACTCTAGGCCATTTGTGATGTGGGGACTTGATGTCGTGGGACCATATCCACCAGCGATAGTTCTCCAGTGTAGGTTTATCCTGACCACTACATATTTCTTCTCCAAGTGGGTAGAGGCAGTTCAACTCAAAGAGGTCAAGGCTCATTCCATCGTTGACTTCGTGAGCTCCAATATCATCCAACGGTTTTGATTCCCTCACACTGTCCTCACCGATAACGGCACCAACTTCTGTGCAGCTGAGCTGATGAAATTGTACACCAAGTACAATATCTGTTCAAACTATACCTCTCCCTATAACACACATGAAAATGGACAGATCAAGGCATTCAACCAAACACTCTATAAAATTTTGCAGAAAATGGTTGGTCAGAACAAGAAAAGTTGGCCGGACAAGCTCCCCAACTCCCTCTGGGCGTATCGGACGACGACTCGCAATTCCACCCAGGTGACTCCATATTCCCTGGTGTATGGGGTTGAGGCCATTAATCCCATCGAGATCCAGCTGCCATCGTTATGCACTGCAGTCTATGACCAGCAGGCGCCAGATAAGGTGGCCAAAATCCGTATAGATTAATTGGAATCACACGATGAGAACAGGCTCTGTGCCCTGCACAATCTATAAAAGAATCAGAATAAGATATCCAGGGCCTTCAACAAGAAGGTTCACCTTCACTCTTTTCTGCAAGGTGACCTAGTGTTGGCCCTCTGAGTGATAATGATCCCCAGAAAGAAACCACCCAAGCTGGAGCCCAAATGGGAGGGACCTTACATAATTCATAAGGTCTACCCCAATGGAGGAGACTCCTTGGTGACCATATATGGTGAGCACATAACTCCTCCTGCCAACGCCAAGTTCCTCAAGCAATACTTTGCTTGAGCCTTTGGGTCTCGTATGACCTTAAACTGCACCCCAGTCCTACACGACCTTAAACTGGATGGTCCCGCACGACTTTAAATTGTATGGTCCTACATGAACTTATACTGGACGGCCCCACATGACCCTAAAATGCACGATGGTCCTGCATGACCTTAAACTGTCTATTCTTTCATGACTATAAACTAAAACATCTTCCTACACGACGTTAAACTACATCATCGCCCGTCATGACGTTAAACTGCTCATTATTGTCCCGCATGAAAATAAACTGCAAAATGGTCCGAGCTCTATGACCCTAAACTAAGATCTACTTCATACTCACTGCAAGACATTAAACTGCAAGCTGGTCAGGCCTTCCTAACTGAGGCCTAGCCTCAGGCCCCTTGGCCTCCTCAGGCCCCCAACCCTTGTCCTCACTACAAGACATTAAACCGCAAGCTGGTCAAGCCTTCCTGACCGAGGCCCAGCCTCAGGCCCCATGGCCTTCCCCGACTCAGGCTCTCTGGTGGGATTGTATGGCGTGGTGTGGGGTTATGTCCTCATTCATGTCAGGTTACTTGCTATACCATACAAATCCCTGGATGATATGTGTTTCATCATCCCGCATGACGTTAAACTGTGCTTCTAGAACTACGTATGCCTTGATTCCCATCCTCATGGGATATGTAGGAACACTCAGATGTCTCTTCTTGAGCCCAGCCCTGAGCTCTTCTCTTTAACTGTCCCCCTGGGTATAGTTTCCTCGGAGGGTACTCGCATGATGTGGAGTAGGATTCCTTAGCCCCACTCATACGAGGATTATAATGGTCGAACCATGTGCCCAATCTCGTTCTTCTATCCTCCCACGTCTTCACCACACGACGTTAAATTGCAAGGAATCTTGAGAACTACGTATGGATTGATTCCCATCCTCATGGGATACGTCGGAATGCCCGGAAATTTCATCTGTTGGCCCAGCCCAAAAGCCCAAATCTTCCACTTGGGTCAAGACATATGACAGGGTACATACGTTTTCCCCAATTCACGTCGAGCTAGCCTCAATCCGGCTATACATCCCCCTCCCTGGAGATGTTTGCCTATTTTGTAGATGGGTAAAACTATACTTCACCCACTCCTTGACTGGGATTCCATCACCTTCCCCGTCCGGAAGGACCCCTGAACAGTATGGATTCTAGGCCTAAGGTCCCTCATACCATTTCAGGCCAAGGCCCTCGAGGGTGCTGAGCAACAAGCCGATACAAGTCCCACGTTTCGAATGTGGTCAACGGTAGATGCTCATTTTTTGATCCCATCTCAGGTCACCATAGGTACGCTGTGTTTCAAGCATGGTCAACAACCACCTTGGATCTTCGAGTCCACCCCAAGATGTCCCAAATATCGAGTGTAGTGATTCGTTATGCCCCATTCTGAAGTGACGAACTCTTTCTGGGAAGGGCCAACTATCGGGCCCCTGGCCCAGGTTCCCTATGATGGGATTGTGCGGTGTGGTGTGGGATTACATCCTCATTCATGTTGGGTTACTTTCCATGTCGTAAACATCCCCAGACGCAATACCTTATCCAGCCTTCGTCCTTACTGCAAGACATTAAAATGCAAGCTGGTCAGGCCTTCCTGACCGAGGCCCAGCCTCAGGCCCCTTGGCCTTTTCAGGTCCCCGGCCCCCATCCTTACTGCAAGACGCTTAACTGCAAGCTGGATATGCCTTCCTTACTAAGGCCCAGCCTCATGCCCCTTGGCCTTTTTGGGTCCCCGACCCCTGTCCTTACTGCAAGACGTTAAACATCAAGCTGGTCAGGCCTTCCTGACCGAGGCCCAGCCTCAGGCCCCTTGGCCTTCTCGGCCCGCTTAGCCCAAGTTCATACTCGGAGTGTACGGTGTGTCATGGGATTATGTCCTCATTCACATCGGGTTACTCGCCGTGCCATACACCTCCCATGTCCAGGGAATCCTTTTCCCCGACCCTCGTCCTCACTGCAAGATGTTAAACTGCGAGTATGCCAGGGCTTCCTGACCAAAGCCCAACTATCAGGACCTTTGGCCTTTTCAGGCCCCGGCCCAGGTCCTCTTTTATGGGAGTGTATGGTGTGCTGTGGGATTACATCCCCATTCATGTCGATTTTTCCGTCGTACCATACACATCCCTTGTTTGAGGGTATTCTACTCCCTTTCTTGTCCTGTATGATGTTAAAATGCATCTTGAGAACTACATGTGGCTTGATTCCCATCCTTATGGGATACCTAGGACCACCCAAATGTCTAGGATTTGGGTCCAGCCCCATCTCCCGGAAATCTCCATCCCGCCTTGGCCCCTTGGCCTACCTCTCCCACCTAAGCCGTTTTGTCGACCCTTTTTGGCAGTTCACTAATGTGCCTAAGGGTACTCTGGTTTATTACCTGGAGTGTCGGACTCTGCTCGGACATGTTCTCATCCACTTTTTAGGATTTTTTTCCCCTTCATCATGTCTTTCATCACCTTTCACACTCAGAGGTACCCCCAAAAAAACATCCTAGATACAACGCCCAAGGGCTATCCTACCCTTGCGGGCCAATGCCCCGAGGGTTTCAAAAAACAAATCGATACAAATCCTACGTTGTGAATATGGTCAGCGGTCGATGCTCATTTTTTGTTCCCACTTCAGGCTAACATGATTGGAGACTATTTTTCCTCCACGGTTAATAGTTATCCTCAATCACCATGCCAACCCCATTAATCCCAAAATGTCAGTTACACGATTCACATCCTTCTCCACCTCATCATGTCCAAGTTGAGCTTCAAAACTCTTAATACTATTCCTCAGTGCGCATTTGCACGTTAGGAGGTCCAAAGCCGTGATAGGGGCGTCATTCGGGGCTCCGCACCGATTTCCCCTTTGACGCGCATTCTAGGTATTGCAAAAGACATCTTCCTCCCTTGTTTCCCACACTGATTTTAACTCATGTGGGATTAGGGATCGTGTTGAGGTCTGCACTTACATGGTGGGTTTTCACTCCACCTATGTTCGGAACTCTAAGACCATAAACTAAGATCTCCCCAGAACTACGTACGTCTTGATTCCCATACTGTTGGGATACGTAGGAACGCCCAGACCCCTCGTCTATGGGTCCAGTTTGAGTTCAGCTAATTTTTCTTTTCTGTCCCACCTTCGGGACCTTGACTACGGGACTGTGTGGCGTGGTGTGGGATTATGTCCTCATTCACGTCGGGTTTGGAATAGCTGCACCACGTGCACCCCATTCTAAAAATTATCCCTCCTATTTCCTGCCCCGCATGACATTAAAAGGAACCCTCTCAGAACTACGTGTGGGTTGATTTCCATCCTTATGGGATACATAGGACCACCTGAACGTCTATACTTCGGGTCAAGCCCCACTCCTTAGAGATCTCCCAATCCCCCGGTCACCTAGGCCCATTGTCCTGTCCCTCTCCACGAGGGGTATATATAGGTGTGGTATAGGGTTTTGGGCGCCATGCCCCCCTTCTCCTAGGAACCCGCCATCTCTTGGCCGCCCTCAAGTTGAGTCCCTCGACCCCTTGCAGTGGTTCACCCATGTGTTAAGAGTACTATGGTCTTGGGCCAAGAGTGTCAGATTCAACTTGGTCAAGTTCCTTCCACTAGTCAAGCTTTGTGTTCCCCTTCATTTAGGCCTCCATTATATCTCACACCCGGAGGGACCCCCAAGAACGGTCTGGTTTCCATGCCTAAGGGCTCTCCTACCGTTACGGGCCAACACCCCCGAGGGTTTTGGACAAAAAATTGATACAAATCCCGCATTGTGAACATGGTTAGTGGTCGATTCTCATTTGTTTATTCCCATTTCAGGATAATGCGATATATATACTGCTTTTCTGCCACGGTCAGCAGTAATTCTATGTCATCACGCCGACCCCACCAGGTCTTGAAAGTTGGTTGCATGATTCACGTTATATTCCACCCCATTGTGTCCGGGTGGAATCTCGACACTCTTGGTGCTATCCCTCAGTGCACCTCTGCACGTCAGGGGGACAAGGCTACAATACAGCATCCTTCGGGGCTCCCACGGTCCGAGCACTAAGACCAAAAACTAAGATCTTCACTAAGGGCTATGTGCAACTCGATCCTCATCCCTATGGGATACGTAGGACCTCCCAGACGTCTTGTTTTCGGGTCCAGCTCGTTTGGGATCTAGTCTCTCCTCCCCTTTACCTCTTACCTCTATATTGTCCCCTTGGCCTGAGGTATCCCTCTCCGAATTTCATACAGTGTGATGCAGGATCATTCCCCCATTCACGTCAGTTATGTTGCACGAAACCGTACACATTCCCCACTTGGAATCTTTCCTGCTACATCTGTGCTACGTGACGTTAAAATGCATGCTTGGTCCTATCACACGACCCTAAACTATGACATTATCATCCTGGCCGCATGATGAAAAATGGAACTACATTGTGATGACCTCATTGTAGAGGACATCACGTTGGGTATTGGTCACCCGCCATACCATTTGTCAATGCCTACTATGACTTGATTCTTGTGGCGACACCAGGGCTTGCTACCCTAGGCCTGTCGCTTCACAAAAAAACCACTCACCTTAAAGGACAAATAAGATTTATCAAATACCACTTCTTTTTGCGCGAGGGCCATGCCCGCATGCCCTTTCATCCTTTGCAGTGGTACGTTACCGTGTCGTGACACCCTCCAACATCTACGTATGGCTTGATTCTCATCCTTATGAGATACGTAGGAGCACCCAAACACTTCCCCGTGAGCCCAACCTAACTTTCGTGTTTGGTCCCTCGACTCGAGCACTTCCCCAGAGAACACATGGTATGTAGGGCTTATGTCCTCGTTCACGTTAGGTTTTATAACCACCTCACCATGTGTTTCCTGCTCTCCTTACCCTTTCATGGTCTGAGTTCTGAGACCTTAAACTAATACCTTTTCAATAACTATGTGTAGCTTGATCCCCATCCCCATTGGGTACATAGGAACGCCTGTGCATTTTGCCTCAGGCCCATCTCAACTCTCATTTTCAATCCCTTGACATACAACCTCATGCAAGTGGGTTGTGCGGTGTGGTATGTGATTATTTCCTCATTCATGTTGGGTTGTTCACCGTGCCGTACACATCCCTGGTTACCATTCCCGTCGGGTTTTTTTGTAATTACCTGCCATGTGCCTCCAGTGTTTCATCCCATCCTTGGTCCGAACTCTACGACCCTAAACTAAGATCTCCCTATTGGAAGGGAATCAAATCCCTCTATCTAATACGTCTCGTTTTCATATTCAGATTCTTTTTGACAAAGAGCCTGAAGTGTGGGATTTTCATGGTGACATTCCCCTCCTTCCATTACCAAGCTTCATGAGCTCGCTATTTGGATTCTCATCCTCTTCCATGTCTAAAAGTACCCTCGGATGACATGGATTCTAGGATTAAAAGATCTCTATGGATGATGGGTCTAAGGGATCTCCTATCGTTTCAGGCCAATGTCCCAAAGGATCTCAGATAACATTTTCGATAGGTCCTGTGTTTCGAACATGGTAAACAGTTGACCCTCATTTGTCTATACCCATTCCAGGCTAATGCGATATGGATGCTGCATTTCTGCCACAGTCAACAGTTATCCTCCATCATCACACCGCCATCATTGCGATCCAAATTTCGAGCATCATGATTCACACATTTCCACTTCCTCATGTTCAAGTGGAATTCCAACATACTCAGATTTGTCTCTTTGCGCGTCTAGGTGCGCTACATAGATGTGTTAGCATCACTGGGCCGGTATTTACCGAGCGTACCTATTTCCTACCATGTACCTTCCTTTGTCGGGAATGTCCCACCAATAATTGTTTCCCACATCGAGCATGAATCCTGTGGGCTTAATAGTTTTGGTAGGATGTGTACCGGTGCAGCCGGGCTTCTTATCGTCCAGCATGACGTTAAACTGTGCTTCCAGAACTACGTGTGGCTTGATTCCCATCCTCAGGGGATACGTAGGGACACCATGGTATTTTTCCTAGGGTCCATCCCCCAGGAGTAATAAATCATGTTATTCCCCTTTCCGCCCCTGGCCTGACCCCTCGGGGGGAGCTATGTAACAACAATTTTTCCCTGAACAAGTTTGGGATGTCCCGCAATGGAATTGGGAAGCGACAGCTCCCCTCTCTAGAGAGGCCCTATCTGAAAGAAGGAATGATCCACAATCAAACCAATGCATCCATCCAGTGTGCTTCCACCATGATGGCGTAACCCCAAGAGTTTTGGATTCTGTTCGAACAAACCCTCACTCCACATTCCACACTTTGCGTGCCCCCTATATTCAGACCCTCGTCCCCTTTGATGTCTGGAGGAACCCCCTAACAGTATGGATGCTCAGCCTATGGCCCGCCTATTGTCCTGGGCCAACGTTCCCAAAGACTAATGGGTATCATTGTGAGTTAAGCCCCGTGTTTCAAACATGTTCAATGGTCAGCCCTCATTTATTATCCCCGTTTTAGGCTAACACAATAAGGATACTTTATTTTTTCCACAGTTAACAGTTGTCCATTATTTTCATGCCATTCCCATAGTGTTCCAGATTCTAGGTATCGTGATTGAAACCTTCCACTTCCCTATGTTCAGACTAATCCCAACGCCCCTGGCGTTACCCCGCTCATGAATCAGAGAACACCAGAAGAACTACTTGTTGATTGTTGTAAAGCCAACCTCGATAACAAAACTCATGTATTCAAAAATCAAAACATGACAGTACGTTTGAGAGTTTGTGATCCTTACAACACTCAGGGGTTTATTCCTCCCATTGATGGGTTGACCCCGTCAAAATAGAGTTTCAGTTCTACCACCCTTCGACTTGTGGAATCCAGGAGTTGCTGCCGCCGGCTCAGCTCCCGCTCCTCCTCAGCAGTGATGGGGCGCAATTCGTCTGCCTCAGTTTTGTCCCGTTCAATGTCAGCCTGAATGACAGCCATTTCTTCGGAAGCTTGCCTTAGACACTCTTCTTCCTCTTCCAGCTGGGCCTTCAATTGCAAGATCAGCTCTGATTTGTCATTAAGAGAGGATGAGTGCTCATCCGCCCAGATCCATAGCCGTTGGATCTCATCTTCAGCTTCCCGGAGCATCTTTATGTTCATTTCCTTCTTTCGCTGCCACCCCACGCTGAGGCTGCGACCGTATTCCCGGATCTTCTCTGCCATAAGATCTCATATGAGCAGGTGAGGGCGCTGGGGATCCACTCCCCCAGCACACAGATTGTGCAACCGTGAGTGAATTCTATCCATCTCGTCTAGCCATAATTCTTGGGGGGTCTTTTCGATAAAGAGCACGATCAACTTCCATGATCGGTGGAGGACTATGTCGCTATCATCTTTGTCAGAGGCCGTTCCATCCCAGTCCGCGCGGTTGGTAGGCTCGTATATGGGGTACTCCCTCAGGAAATCTTTAGCAGGATCTGCATTTGACATGAGATCAGGCACGACATATGGTGTTGGATCAGACTCGGCGGGACTTGGGTTGAACGACAGATCCTCATCGTCGGAACCCACCTCAATGACCTCAGGCACGACCCCGCTGGTGGTCCTGTCAATGATGGGGGGAGCTGTAGCTCAGGTGGGTGGGGTAACTATTTCCACGATTACTGGAATTCCTCTGGGAGGGGTGCTGCCAAAAATCCCGACCAACCTCGCCGCAGCAGCCCATGCCAGTCGAATAACTGTACGTAATAGAGAAGGGTATGGACGTCAGTTGGCACGATCAACGTGTGGAAGTAATGAATTTAGTGGAGAGGAATTACAGAGATTGAACTCCTGGTACTGCTCCTGAGTTGATGCTGATGGGACCCCGAAGCGTGGCGCTCCGTATATTGTCGGAAGGTCTGGAGATTCTGGATGAGCCACCTCAGGTGCCCTAGCCTCACCAGACATAGAACTGGACGTGACTACAGGTGCCGATTTCGAGGGTCCTGCATCACCACCCACCAAGGGGCGAGAGTGAGGTATATGTACAAGTTACTCCTACACAGTGCAGACATTGGTAAGAAGTCCATAATGGCCTCAGAGCAGACCGTGAGGAAAGAAACTTGGAATGTTACCTCTAGAGCCTCCGTGAAATCATTGAGACCCGAGTATTGATCGCCGACTTCACCTTACTCCAACGGGCTCCCTCCACCAGCCTTGTCTCCCCGAGAGGATTCGTCTGAATCTTCTGATAGGGGGATGCACTCCCACATCTTAGAGGCCGATAGTTGTGGGGGAACCATCTGATCCAGCAGTACCCTCACCCGAGCTGTCATTGGATGTGGGGCACCCCTAAATTGTACGAAGTCCTCCAGATCATCCATATAATGCTCCGCCTCCGCCAGAGACACTGTGAAATCGGCCTGGACAGGTCCTATACCCAGTAAATCCATCCTGAGATGGTTTCGGTGTTTCCACATAATGGGAAGACCGAGGTGTTGCCGGTTGACGTCCCAAATGTCCCAGGCCTCCGGGAAAAAAACATTCTTTGGCATGTTGATATGGCACAACTACTTCCCCAGAGCCTGATTGGATATCCTACGGAATCCCCTTGGTGGTCGCCCATCTGGATGGTTCTGCACTTCCGGGACCACCGGGTCCACTACCACTGTTGGATCTGCCGCTGCTGTCTCATCCTCACCTGGCGTAGGTCTCGCCGCCATGGCATCCCTGCCACCCCGAGAGGCCCTTGCTGCCCTCTGACCCCAACCTCGGGATAGGGGAGGCCCGCCATCACCAGCTCGAATGGTTGGATGCTTCAGCATTTCCCCTGGATAAGCTGCCTCCCAGCTTATAGCGTAGTCTTTCACTAGTATGAAAGCGACAGTGGGCAGAGGTAATGCATTTCGCATTTTACTATCTTCCCATGTGAACATGAGTCAAAATTTCCTCATTACACACATGTTCTCCATGTGGTTCACCTCGTAGTAGACCTGTGGGGTCAGCCACTATAGGCACCAGAATTTCCTTGCAAACCGGTTTGGGGTGTACGGCTCACAGAGAGGCTCGTGATCCACCATTTCCACCAATACTCCACCTTGAAAGGCCAGGAGATAGGCCCGATGCTCCTCCATCCCCTGACCATCATCGGTAAGTACCCCCTTCGGAAATGGAAACGGGTATTAATTAAACTCATCCGCCTTCCACACCCGGTTTAGTACCAATGACATGGTTAATTTGGCGGGAAAGCTCCCGGTAGCATTCAGAATGGATGGGCAGAACTTTTACCCCGAAGGCGAGATGGGGTTCAGATATTCGTAACCCACCCTGATGTGCACCGCGATCCACCCATACAAAAGATGGAAGGGCCGGCATATCCTTGGTGTCCTCTTGCCCTCGCTAACATGCCGTAGAATCTTGTACAATATGGAGAGCATCAGAATCCCCAGATTGACCCGCCATCCTGCGACCAACGTGGATTCCATGATGAATGAACTAGGCTGCACCCCCATGTTGGTATCCCTCAATGGTAGGATCCAACTATAGATAAGGGCCGCGATAAATGCCACCAGCCTGAATATCGGCCACTATTCAGTGCTGACATTGAAACCCCAGGTCTCCCATTGGTTGTCCTCCATGATCCTCCAATACGAGTGCTCCATGCCCCGTTCATCCCCCTTCGGGCAAGTTCGAGGACTCGGGGGAAACTCTCGATCCATCGGAAAGTTCTGGAACTTCTTGAACCACTTCTTAAAGTGGACATCTCTCACTGCTTCTTTATCCTCTCTGGGGACTAGTCCCATCACTGCCAGCGCCTTCCACGACATCTGCTCCGGATCCTCCCACGCACTCATGATAGGGAGGAACTCATCATACATAACTCCCAAGATCAGGACCCCCTAAATCTGATGGACATCCCACAGACTGATGCCAACCTCCACATGGTGCCGGTGAAAAGTGTTGGTCCTAGACAACCATCTGCTCAACTGCTCTGGCATCAGCTGTTTCTACTGAAAAATGTGGAATTGGGAGGCCCATGCCGCCTCATACAAGCCCACTCTCCTCATCTCAGCTAAAAATTCCTCGCATGAGGCGCCTACCCAGTAGGCCCATGCCCAATCATTGGTGAATTTTCCACCCTGGCCCAGGTCCCAATCATCGGACCACCCCTTCTTCGAATCCCTCAAATGTTCCTTCAGTATGGTGCAGTACATGGGAGGGGACGTCTCTGGTTGCAATGGACTCCCATCAATATTGTTCAAATGATTATACATGCAGTCGGTGGTGACAGGTGTGAAGTCCTCCTGCACATGACCATTGGCCGCCCTAAACCATTGGCGCTGGCACGATGTGCTTCTGAACCAGCAAACTGGTTCATCCCTACTCGCCTAAGGAATGAAGACGTCATCCCTCAGCCCGAACCCATACAAGGGAAACTTCTGGCAAATCCGATAGTTCTTTTGGCTCTCTGATAATAGTTCCATCAAAATATTATGGTTTGAGTGGCTTCGGACTAGCTCCCCCAGGCCCAGACAGTTGGCCATCTCATCCCTCTATGCGGCGTCCATAAGCCCCCTCTGGGAAGCTTCTTGATGGGCCATTTTTTTAAAGGCTTTGGAAATTTTATAGCTCGGGTCGTGAAGACTGTTCGCAGAGCTCCTTCGTGAAGCAGAATCATAGAGCCTGGCCTTAGCCTACAAGCACATGTTCGCATGGCGCTATCGCGGAGTCAGACTCCCAGTTCGCAGCGAAGCCTAATTCGCAGAGAGCAGACACAGAGTATGTGGAAGAAGGAAAATGACAAGAGAGGTCATCCACCTATTTATAGGAGGCGACCCTTGGAGCTTCGTGGAAGCCCTCGGAGCTTCGCTGTGTGTCCAGCCTGCGCGAAGCTTCGTGGAGCGTCTTAACCGCGTGGCCCCCGTCCACCTCACGCACCCTCTTCACGAGTCAGCACCACAAACAACCGATAATTTTGGATATTTCCCTCAGACTTCGACCCTTGATCCCTCCGCGGCTCCAAGTAAGATGGGAGGAATTTGTTGGAGCCAAAATATTTGAAGAAAAGAAAGAAGAAAAGAGAGGCCCCGCGACCTGCCTCGTGAAGCCACGACGCGGAGCCCCCCCCCCCCCCTCCCACAAGCAACACGACCACCATGAAGAAACAGAGGCAGGACACCCTGCGAAGGTCCATGACGTTCGCGAACCCGCCGCGAAGCAATAGAGGCGGGATGCCCCACGAACACACATGATGTTCGTGAACCCGTAGTGAGGCAAAAGAGGCGGGATGCCCCGCAAACGCCCTGGACGTTTGCAAACCTGCCACAAAGCAAAAGAGGTGGTACCGCTCCACAAACTCGGTTGACGTTTGCGACCCGCCGCGAAGAAACCGGAGCCCTCTTCGCGCCGTATAGGCTCTGCTTCGCGGCGCCTCTTACCTATAAATACCAAGCTCCCCCTGAGCCTCCGGGATGGAAAATTTGACCTTTCGGCTTCTCAGCTCCCGAATCGCAAAGCCCCCTTTTGTCTTCGAAACATGAGCTATGAGAGGTATTTTTGCTTTGTGGGGAGCCTCCGCATTGTCTCTTTTTGATCCCCTCTTCCAAGAGGGATGCCCTTCGCGAAGCCTAAGGGAATTCATGAAGGAAGGGGATCCCCAAGGGGACGCGAGTTGTTGCAGAGTGATTGTTCTTGGCGAAACACCCCTCCTGTACACGTGATCCACATACCAAGGTAGGTTCACTGTATTTCGTAAAGCACAATTCTTCACGGAACATTGCTTCACAAGGCACCTATGCTCCGTGAGGTAGTGCTCCGCGAACACCCTTCAACTTCGCGAAGAACCTCCCATTTTCACCTCCACCCCATGTTAAGGCTAAGGCACCCCACTTCACGAAGTACTTCCCTTCTCGAGTGACCTCCAATACATAGAGCAACCGAGCTCCAAAAGGCCCCTGCCTGTGGACCCCTCTTCTTGGTAATTCCTTCTCCTGTGCGACCGACCAGGTTTGCACGATGTGATTTCAAAGTCCCCTGGATGATACCGCCCATGGAATTGATTCGACTAATGCTTCTTCTCATAGTCACACTCATGTCTATTGCTTCTTCTCATAGCCACGCTAACGTGGACCCCTCGATGGTTCTCTTTGCGACCCCCCTTATCCACAACATTGCTGGTACCTTACCTCCCACACAGAGTAGAGGGTACTAGTCATGTAAGTCCTAGGGGTGCGGAGTAAACCCACCTTGTCCGAGATGCAGGACATTAAACTACCAAGCACCCCCATCCTCAAAACATGACGTTAAACTGTGACATTGCCCCGTGACTCTCACGCAGGGTCCCCCCACCTTGGACATTCTCCATGCCCCCTGGCCTCCACGTGGATGATATCCTCCTTCTGGGAGTGGCTTTTTTCCATGGGGGAAGGGCGACCATCTTGGTGTAAGCCCCTTGTCCTTCTTGCGGAAGGTAGCACCCACGCACCTCCGTACATCCCCACTGCCAGGGCCAGTGGAGGGTGTGATAGGTAATGAGGCACCTTCTTTATTTGGTCCCAAATCCCTCTCTCGCTGCGCTTTGTCACCCTCGGGCCTCCATCCTGGAGTAAGTCCTAGCACCATGGGCCGCCTAACGTGTAAGCCCCTCTTCGTTTCCCACGGATGCACCCTTAATGACATGATCGTCATGTCCTTGCAACCTCTTGTTTCCCACACCGATCATGACTCCCATGGTCTTAGAGTGAGCACCGGCCATGAAACACCCTGGGCCACCTCAGAGTGTAAGCCCCAAACGCCATCATCCTGCATGACGTTAAACTATATCCCATTTCACATGACATTAAACTGCATCCCGTCCCGCATGACGTTAAACTGGATCTCATCCCGCATGACATTAAACTGTGCACATTTTTAACGATGAGGTCTTTGATCCATGTCAAGACATGGTACGTAAGAAGCCTTCATGAGGTTCAATCCCACAGCCTGGTCATTTTTTAACGTCAGGTTCCATCCCGTACCGCATGACGTTAAACTGTCCAACCCGAACTACGGGGACTTTTATCCATGTCAAGGCATGGTACGTAGGAAGCCTCCAAGAGGTTTAAGCCCATCACCCATCGGACCAAGGTCTATCTTCACATCGGTTCTCCGACACCACCCCGAACTACGAGGACTTTGATCCATTTCATGGCATGGTACGCAGGAAGCCTCATGAGGTTCATGCCCAACACCCAACGGACCCCCGATCCATCTTCACATCGGTACTCCAGCATTCATTCTGAACTACGTGGACTTTGATCCGTTTCAAGGCGTGGTACATAGGAACCCTCCCAGAGGTTCAAGCCCACCATTCACCTGGACCAAGGTCCTTATTCACGTCAGTTCTCTGACACGCCCTTGTCCCTCTTGACATTAAACTGCATCCCAATCCAACGGTAAGCCGTTGTGACCCTGCCATCTAGTTGTTCTGACACCCCTTCATGTCAGTTCAACATCCCCCTTTCAACTTGAAATACGTGGTCTTTGATCCATGTCAAGGCATGTTACGTAGGAAGCCTCACGAGGTTCAATCCCACCACCCAGTCGTTCCGACCTCATTCACATCGATTCACCCACCACCTTGGGAAGCCTAGAGTGTAATCCCCACACATCCCACCCTAACTATGTGTACTTTGATCCATGTTGAGGCATGGTACATAGGAATCCTTACGAGGTTCAATCCCGCCAACTATTGGTCCCAATCGCCTTCGTGTCAGCGTGCCAAGCCCCCATCCCAAACTACGTGGAATTTGATCCGTGTCAAGGCATGGTACGTAGGAAGCCTCCCAGAGGTTCAATCCCATCACCTGTTGGTCGTTCTGAACCCCTTCACGTCAGTTCTCACCAAATTAACTATGCGGACTTTGATTCCCTGCCATGTGGATATGTAGGAAATCTCTTAGAGACTCAAGCCCATCACTACCGTCATCTCCACGATGGTTCCATTTCATTTCCCCTCCACTCCATGTAATTTGACATCACTCATCCCGATTATTACCCGAGCCACCACATCCCGGTGAGATCATGCCACCCCATTCCCCTCTACAGCATTCGGGAAGCTTCCCACGAGCTGGCTCCGATATCGGTGTTCCCTCAAGGGGGTTCCTCAATATGATTCACTCTAGCTATTGTTCTGATCAGCCCGATCTGTCTTCGTTGGATGTTAAACTTGAGGCATACCCTATGTCAAACACATGAAGATGAAAAAAACCTCAGATACATACATATGGAATATGATTCCCCATGCTCTATGTGGGATGCCTCGGGATTCTGCGCCCTTAAAAAGCCCTATAATAAGGGACAAAAGACAGACATGCCAATTCCTCATCGTTCAGACATGTTAGTGATGCCTCGACGTGACTACTCCCCCAAAAAAAGGTTGCTACCCTGATCGGACCCCTTGGAATGTCCTGATAAAAGTAGTGTAATTAACCCGTGTCCATGGAAACATGGCACTGGGAAGAGTTTCACGAACAATGTATTAAATCTATGAGGGAGAACCAGACTAGGTGACGAGTTTCAAGGAGAAATCCATGGAAGGAAGAACCGACATCCCATCATCCCATTTCGATCAAGGAGAAAAAGTACCTGAACAAGGAGTGAATGATGCCCACCTTTGGAAAGTGGGAATGCGGGGCCACAGCAACGCATCCTCACAGACTGATGCATGCGCCCCGGTGAAAGCGTCGGAAACAAATATTAATTTAATAATTTTAAATTATCTGAATGGAATTTGAAAAAATGTATTCCATATTTGGAATAATAATAATTAATATTATATAATAATGTGCAATTATTTTTTCCCCCAAATGAAAAATGAAAATAGTTAAAAATTAATTACCACGTTTAAGGTAAAATTGGGTTTACTGGGGATTCAAATTATAAATATAAAGGTTAAAAACGACCCACCACATGAATAAATATTATTTTATGGAAATATTTACATATTATACTAAACAATATATAATATAGGGTCATTTCTAAACTATATTAATGTGAATTACTTTATCATTTTGGATTATTTTGGGGAATTTCTATGTAGTTTTTATGTGGGTTACTTTCCCCACTTATAAAAGGACCTCTGATCTCCTCTCCTATAACCAATCCAAGATCCTTTTGGTCTGAGAAATACCTATCCAAAAATCATCCTCACTTACCTCCTCAATTCTTAGAGGATGTAGTTTTACTAAAAATATTTCTTAATAAGGATTAAGGTGTAAACCTAAAGGAGTTCCCCAAAGAAGAGGTATATTACTAAACTAAGAATTTCCATTTTATTTCTTCCCCCACATCCTTAAATTATAATTAAAAAATTATTATATAATAAAATTAGTATCTTCCACATACTTATAAGTTTTCATATTAATGGAATTACCTATATCTATATATATATTTCCCTAAAATGGGTAACAAAACTATTGATCATGTGTGCGGCAAACAACCACCTTACGAACCAACATAATTCGTTTTCCATCACCACCTCTCACATTTGTTTATAATGACAGAATTAGTATATTTATATGATATTCTTGACATAATTTCACTTTTTTAAATATAATATCACATATACCCTTTTTTTACTTTCAATTCCATGGGGGCTACACTAACATCACTCGTGTGTATGGAGAACTACTACCTCATGAAGTAATGTGACTTGTTTTCACTAATACTTTACGTGGATGGTAATAAAGATTATATTAATAAAAATATGTAATATATATAAAATAATAAATTTTCAATAAAGGATAATAATTACTTACTTTTCTTTCATTTCATCTATCGAAATATGTAAACAATGTTCATGCATATGTATGACCTACCATATCCATGAACTGTGCATTTCATCTTTCTACCTAAAAATTTCATGAATGAATATATATATATATATATATATGTATGTATATATGTATATACAAAAAATATATGATATTAATGTCATATTTAACATTCTATAGATGATGTAATGATGATATAAGTATAAGTTCTTTAATTACTGAATCAAAACCCTCATGAAAAATGAAACCATTAACACCCAAAAAGGATGATTCTATAAAGGTATTATTAATAAATGGTTATTGAAACATTATATTGGGATCAATTATGATATTATCATTATTTTTTACGATTATATAATATATTTATAATAAATATATATTTACTATACAAGTGGTTTGAACTTGTACGAAGGAAATCAAGAATTAGAGTATGGGATTTCGAACACACTTTTATTTTTTGTGAGACACATGGCATATTAAAAATGTATTTTTTTGATGCAGTGTATATAATTACCATGAATGTATTTTTTGATGATTACCCTGAAAATTAAGGATATTACATATCTAATATAGGATCAATTTTTCACTGGGACTATGTTTCAAATGTTACCAAATTGGAAATGGTTTTGTGTTACAGTCTCATTGTTTATCGGGTTTATTTATGATTGAGTCTCCAATATTGAAATATGACGATCTAGCATTCAATAGTTCACATTAATTTTTTAATAGAATGGTTCTTCAAGATATTTTCAAGTAATAGTACTATTTTTTCACTCTTTGGTACTTAATATAATTGAGAAAATGATTTTATGAAAATTTAGATTTATTTATCTCTTCAGTCAGAAATCCATTTTCTTCCAAAACCATGTTTTTTAAAATGTTTAAAAAATGTTTTACATTTAAACAATGATTTTTAAAATAAATCTTCAACCATTTTTGGATTTTTAATATTTTTTTTAAAAATTAGCCATCATGTCACTTTCCAAACAACCCCCATTTGGATTTTACTAAAAATGAAAAAAAAATTTGTTTTTAACATGCACAACAAGAATAGTATTTCCCACTGTCATGACAGCTTAATGATTTTAGATTCTCTAACAAGAATAAAATTTATTTTCAAAGAAAAAATTTTCCTTAATATTTTTGAGATTGTTATATTGAAAAATAATTTTTTTCAAAGTGAAAAGGATTTTAGAAATGTTTTTTTATTTTAAAAAGTGTTTTTTCAAAGTGGAAAGGCTATTTTTCTCATGAAATGATCCAAGTGATCTTTAAGAATAATTTTACATCTAATATGAAGTCCTTTGGTGTTACTTATTCTTTAATGGGGATAATATTTAATGATAACATCCTTATTGATTCATTGTATTCTTAATGATTATGTTGATGAAATGTTTATGAAACCAATTTATTTTTCATGGGTTATGATTTTGTGAATTGATGAAATTATTATGAAACCTTTTTTATTTAAATGGGTTATGATTTGATGAAATGAGGAATATTTTATGATATTTTGGCACACATAATTCATGTTTTAATTATGATAATGGTGGGACCTATATCTTTTTTGGATGCATTGGGAAAAGATTTATATATCATGAAATAATTATGGTAAACAAGTTGATGGACTTGATCCACTATGGGAAACATGTTCATCGTGATGCACTATGGGAAATAGGTGTGTCCTAATCCACTATGGGAAAAAGGTGATGAGTTATGATCCACACTGTTGATGGTATTTTCTTTTAACTTTGATATATGAAATGGTTTCCCATATTTATGATGGTGACACATATTTATGACATGATATTATGGTTCATGATTGATTTATGATTACATATGATGATTTATCATTCTTATAGACCATGTATTTTGAAATTATAATTTTTTATTCCATGTATCATGTTTACGATATATTAAAGGTTAGTTATGAACTTTGTAAGTTATGTTCATGTTCAGATACCTTTATGGTTATCTTATGCATTTATATGATCATAGATTGATATATTCTCTGTTTATCCTTATTGAGAATCTGAGCTCACCCTTTTTTATGTTTCCAACCCTAGGTAAATGATTAAGTAGGATATGTATAATAGGATTACTTTTGGAAAGTTATTTATGGGAGAAGTTTATGGTATTTCATAAAATTAGAAGATTATTTTTCTAGTTTTTAATGACATTAAACGTATATGGTCTCCATGTGTTTATTTATCTAATGTATGGAATATTCATAAAAAAATGTGATATTTACCTAAGAAAAGACAAGTTCATTATAGTTGGAATTGATGGAATGGTTTAGTTAATATTTATATATTAGGATTATATTTATTTAGTGAAAACCTTCGGAATAAGTTTAAGTATAGGTTTAATCCTAATTTTTTGGTAAGAAAGAGATTATGTGATTTTCATAGGAATACATCCCTGTATGGATACTACAAGTGGAAATGGTTCTGAAACAATGATCCTAGGGGTAATAACTCCAAAAACGTTGCTTTATTCTTGACTCGAGCATTACCTGGTACACAAAAATAGGCCTTACTACACACATAGTTTTACATTTTCATGGGATTTGCTTTTATTAATCGACATTTTCTTTATGAACCATAATGAAGGAGTTAAATAGATAATAAATATGGTTGAGCTAAGTTAAAATGAAGGTATCATAGATTTAAATGTGTGTATCATGATTTAGACATCATATAATTGATTTTTCAGGAATATGTGGTTCTCAACTTTGATTATTTCTCCTCACATGGTACTTTTTAGTTTTAGTTAATGGATATAACCAGAAGGAATCAAGTTAATGCGGACTATGATGAACAATGAAGTTATTATCCTCATGACTAACCAAATATTATTGGAGATGTAATGAAAAAATATTTTTTCTATGATCACAGAACTTTACCAAGATATGAATCATATTGAGCATCCAAATAATAAAAGAAAGGAACACTATACTATTGATACTTTCATGAGGTAATGTAAACATTCCTTTAGTGGGTCCAATGATCCACTATTCATTGAGCAATGGATCAGTAACATTGGAGTGGTATGAGTTTATGGGGAGATTTTTTAGTAAGTAATTCCCTCATATTCTACATACAAGGATAGAAAAGAAATTCCTTGAGGTTATGAAAAAGGATGATGAATCTATTAGTACATATGATGCTAATTATACAAGGATAACAATGTACATTTCAGGTTTAATATTTTTATGGGATAGATTTTTTTAATTTGATGTTTTATGTTGTATTCTACTCCAAGGTAAGCCTATTATATATGCAACACTAGCTTAGATTGAGGTATACACACCAATATTCTTGGCTCGTGTTACACATAATTTCTAGTTACATTGATAGAACTCATTTCATGAAAGACTGAGTTTAATCAAGTTTATAAAAGAATAAATCAATCTTTATGGATTTTATTAATGTAATATATATTTAATAAATTAAATATAATTTTAAAAATTTATCTTATATGTTTTCTAGACATGATTTAATATCAAAATTAATTTTTATGATAAAAGATGTATTCTTCGAAAAATGTAGTTTTTGACAAGTTTTTATAAAAAAAATTTAAATATAATTTTGACACTTTTTTATATTCTATTTAAAAAAATATAATTATTCTTTGAAATATGTACCTAAAAAATTATTTTGGATAAAATTTTGATATTTTTCTGATAACTTTCATATTTTAATGAATAGTGAAAAATAATACATTTTTATTCAAAACAGCTTTTTCATATATTGTTATATTATCCTTTAAATTGGTTTTAAAGTGTAATTATATCAAGTTTTTATCATTTAATCCAATTTTTATCATTGGAAGTAATTTCAAATTGAAATTTTATATAAACACATGCCAATATTTTGATGGGTTTTACTTTTTAAAAACCTGTTTTCTCATTCCCTCAACATGATTAATTTTAATTTAATTAATGAAACTTCTGTGTTTTAAATTTTGAAAAATTGATTCTATGTTTTTAATTAGTGGGTAAAAATTATATTAATTGGTTAATTTTATTTTTTTTGGATGTTATGAAAAGTAACATCGATAATTTTTATTTAACGTGGTTAAAGATAATTCAGGTATGTTAGGTAACAAATTAATATGATAAGGAAAATAAAATTTCCCTAACATCTAAGAAAATCCTATTGGATGAGTAACCATATAACGTTAACACATAAGGATAAAAATTGAATCATTTAATGAAATTTTTACAATAAAAAGGATAAAAATATTATTTAAATAAAAGAAAGTGACATGAAAGAGACCAAATATCACCCTCTTATTTCTTATAAGTATAATAATTTTATTATAGTGATAAATATAATAAAACCTAAATAATAAATACTCTCCATAAATACAAAGAAACTATATAAATCATGATAATTTATTTATAATTTTTTGAGATTAAAAAATTACCTTAAATGTTTATACAATGATGATGCAAAAACTATTGAATTGATGAAAAATTAAATAAAATATTTTTAATTAAAATTATAATAACCATTAAATAACCAAAAAACATGAAAAATATTATTTTTACGGTATATATCATCCATAATCATCCAATGTCTAGTTATTTACAATTTTTATCTATATTAAAATCATTATGACACTATTATATTTTATTTAAAGTGATGTTAAAGCTGTCACATTCATGTTTTAATAAATATAACATTTTTAATGTTTTATTTTCCAAAAGATATATTCTACTATAATAATAATTATTAAATCTATAGGTTTAGATTCATCATAATTTTTTTTATTTTTTACCCAAAATAAGTATATTAAATAATTACACAAAATTGATGTAGTAATTATTTTATTAATGGAAATATCAAATTATTGTTATTAAAAATACTAAAAAAATATAATATTGGATAGTTAATATATAAATCAAATTTTATAGAATACTTTTAACCCATATAGATAAAATAAAATATATTTTTTCTAGTTTAACATTTTATCATGACATTTTTAAAATCCATTAAATGAATAGTGTCGAAATTAACACTATTGATATTTTGTCAAAATATTGTTTTATTAAATTATTTAAAAATCATAAAATATTATAAAAATATAAAATAATTATGGATTACTCTAAAATGTTCTATATTGTTCATTTAAGGTCTGATCAACATCAAATAAGTAAAAATTACACTATTTTAATACTAAACAATTTGTTACCTTAATTAAAATTAGAAAGAACATTTAAGGGTAAAACAAAATGATAAGGTATAAAATGAAATCAAAACATTTATAAAAATTATTTTTGGATGATATTAAAAAAATATCTCATATTATCATATAAATAATTACATTTTGGAGGTTTTTTTGATGTGGGTTTTGTTTATTATAAATTAATATTTTTTGGAGCTTCCAAAAGTACCCATCACCTCAATTATAAAGGTGAACCTCCTCCCTCACCTATTCACTTGAATTTGAGACTTCATGTTAGTAAATCCTTTACCAATTTCCATTATAAACATCAATCGTTACATTATATAGGTTTTGGACTTCTCAAAATTCCAACTATAGTTCTTTATGAGTTGATCAAGAGGGAGATCATCGAAGAAGAGGTAATCTCCTCTACCGATTATTTTAAACTTCTTTCTTATTATACTTAATATTCATGAGTTTTTTAAATTATAGAGTAATAAATACATTGTAAATTATATAAATAGATATTATTATGATTATAGAATAACCATATTCCACCTTCTATCCATCCTATGAAAAAAGAAATCACTACGCATGCATACGTACAACTTACCGTCTCCACGTCGTGGTGTAATCTGTTTCTCACCACCATATTTCTTGGATGATTACAATGATGAAAATAATAACAATATATATATATATATATATTTTTCTTGGGGGTATAATTACACTAAACACACACACAACACATAAAGGCTGGAAAGGTAGGCTATAGCCCCCCATGGGATAGCCCACCCATCAAGCCTGATTTATTCAGTACATGGCCCAAAGGCCTAGTGGGAGTGAAACACATTACATAGAACAAAGTAAAACAAACTGGCATTAAGGAATAGTGCATCATCATTCCTACCTCATTCCTACATCATAATATTCCTGCGTCACCCCCCTGCTCGCGACATGCGAGCATCACCGCCTACTAGTGGAAATTCGCACCCACCCAGATTTGAACCCTATTCTGATGTAGGATTATTGGGAGCCTTTATAACTTAGGTAATCTACAAAATGATATAAATATATATTATTATAATAAAATTATATGAATTATTAAAAATAATATACCATCCACTTCCATAAAATTTCACAATTAAGGGAATGATATCATCACTTTTGCGTATGTATGACCTACCGTCTCCACGATATGATGCAATTCATTATACATGATATTATTTAAACCATGA
The DNA here is from genome assembly GCA_963277665.1 of Viscum album. NCBI lineage: Eukaryota > Viridiplantae > Streptophyta > Magnoliopsida > Santalales > Viscaceae > Viscum > Viscum album. Next base: position 241,531,317 of record OY728135.1, read on the forward strand.
TTATATAAATTTATAGAATAAACAAATATGATATTTATTATATTAATTTAATTATGGAAATGATATAATAATAAAATAAGAAGATGAACAAGAACTTATTCGACAAAATATGGATAAGAAAATAAAGAAGTTAATACCCAATGGATATGTTTTAATGTTATTAAAAAGGATAATAATATGATCACTTATTATAAATAATATTATTCTATAATAAGTTAATGAAATAATTTAATCCCTTATACAAGAGGTTCATACATGTACGAAGGAACCCATACCCAAGGTAAGAGATTATTTTGTCTCACTTTTATTTATGTGGGGCATATGTCTTATACCACACCTATTTCTTTTGAGTTGTGTTTATGATTCAGATGAATGTTATTATTGTTATTATTTTTATGAAGGTTATGATATGCATATAATTTTCTTTATTTTATGAGGAATATTATTTTACTGATAATAAATTGGTAACAAATAATTTTTCAAATCTTATTTTTATCTGAGATTATTTATATATAAATATTTACTGGGGTATATTTATCATCCATATCCATGTTTTATAATTATGTATTATAAAATATTCTTTATATTATTCTACTATTATTTAAACTCAATTTTACCCATTGGTGAATTTTTTAGAAATATAATGAAAGGAATATTTTTTTATTTTTGATACAAGGTATTTTTTTACTTATCCGACAAAAGTATGAGAAGAATGTTTTATTTTAACTTCTATGACATGAAGATTTATTAGGTTTTAATAACATCTTCAATGAAGATTCCTTTGCAATATTTAAAGTTTATTTTCAAAGAAATTAATTTATTTTAAAGTTTCGTGGAATTTTGAGAAAATAAAATGTTTTTGAAGAAGATATGATATTTTCCTCATGAATTAATTTCAAGTGTTTATCAAAATTATTTTCCATATAAGATATAATTATTTAAAAGGGTTATGTTTTAAGTAAACTATCCCTATTATTGTTATGGTTTTTTTGTGGAATTCTATTTATGAAATCCATTTGTTTTACATGGATTATGTTACGTTTGAATGATTTTTAGGAAACCCATTTTATTCATTAGTTTATTCTATGATGAATGATTTATGTTTTAATGGAACATTTAATAATGGTTTCATTATGATATGGATGGTATCTATATACCCCTCCAATTCATTGGGTAATGATTTATATATAATGATATATACATTAATGGAACATAAAGTAAATCTAGTTCAGTAATACAGGGAGGGAACAAAAAGATAATTCAGTTCAGTAATATAGGGTTATAACAAAGAGTGTATTTGGTTAAGTATAAGACTTTATCCACTATGATGGTCTAAGTAATGAGACTTGGATAATATGGAAGTTATTTTCTATGCTTATGTGTTTTAAAAAATTCCATGTTTTATGCCAAAGTTATTTTCTCATGGATCATGTTCCTTTAAGATCAAGGTCTTATGAACTACCATGATTTATTTCACGACTCTTGATTTTGATATATGTTATACATGGTATTATTTTCAAAAGTTATTTTCATGTTTTTACATTCTTATTTTCATGTTTTTTTTATATTTTCCATGTTTTTCTCTTACTATGATTTTGAGATCACCCTTTTCATATGTTTCCTTTTCCCCAGGATAAGAAGAAAGGTTTTAGGTAGGAAAACTAAAGGGTAAGATATTTATGGGAGATGTTGAAGATATTTAATAAATTAGAAGAATTTGTTTCAATTTTCCAAAGGAAATAAACTAATAAAGTATTTGGGAATCTGTTTACATAATTTATTAAGTATTCTACAAAAAATAAGAAGAAGTAATAACCATTTATGAAAATATTAGGTCTTTATAGTTGGTATCAGAGTGAAGGTTTAGTCAACCTTTAGAATCTAGGATTCAGAAACTTTAGTGAGATCCCTAGATATATTTCTAAGGATATGTCTTGGGATTCACTAAGGATAAGTATATGTATAAGTTACAATCCTAGAGTTTTTGTGATAATCATGAATAACCAAGGATAAAACCTAAGGTATCATAGTTTCAAATATTAGAATTAATTTCCCTTGGCCAGGTGATTTTCATCTATGATAATTATTTCTCACACTTTTTTTATTGTCTTAGTAAAAAGAAGAAACTTGATAGAATATGGTTAACATTGAATGTTACAGATGTGGAAAGTATGACTATTATGAAAATATATTTCCAAAGTGGAAATATCATGAAGAGAATAATTAAGGTGGCACAAGTATTGGTTATAATGCTGAGGGTAATGAAATTTTAAACAAAATGTGAAAGGTATGGGATGTTCAAGAATTATTGATTACTATAAACCTATGAGGATTGATTAAATTAAGTTTTAGTAACCTTAATACATGATTAATATCTTAGGAAAGACTAATATGATGGATCCCAAGTAATGTTTAATGAATAACATTGGATGATTCAGGTGTATATGTTTCAAATTTCAAATATTATGTTCAAAAAATCATGATATATATATATATATATGTGTGTGTGTGTGTTTGGAATAAGTTTTTCATTAATGATTAGAAATGATATATTTAATAGTTATATGGACATAGAAAAGTGATTTAAGGGTAAGGTGATATATTCAGAGAACACATGATTAATGGAAATATAACCCTTAACATGTCTCTAATGTTGAGATAATGATATTTGGATAAAGATATATTAGATTTGAATAAGTAAATTGGATGATACTAGTTTCTTGTGAATTAATAATGGATTTGTTTTAAAGGGGTTTATGGTATCATGGATGAAGGATACAATTTTTTAGGACATAAGGAATATATCCAATATGTTTTGGAATATGGAAACATGAATTTTTTCAATAAGGATATAAGGTAATTCAGGTTTTTACAATGACTCAAGAGAATAAATGATGAAGGTAATCACATGTTAGAAATGTGACCAAAAAGAGATACCTTATTATATATGGGGGATAAATGTTAAGCTGAGTTAGTGTAATTCTTTTTAATGTTTTTTATTTTCAGTTTTCAGAAGTATTGTAAGGTTATCCATTTATGGATAGTATAGGTTAAAATCTGGATGAAGTTTGTATTATCTCAGTATAGGTTTACTTATGCATATTAGATAACTTGTGAAAACTTGTTTTGTGATAAATACATATGGAATGACCTATCATTCTATTTATGGATCTCATGATCTGATAACACTTCTGGAATGAAAAATCCAACTCTATTTTTTTTGAATAAGAGATGAAGTGGAAAACTATTCAAGGAACGACCAATAATGATATTGTACAGAAATCAAGTAAGTATATATTCTCATGAAAATTATTCAATATTAGGAAAAGGGATTTTGAGGTAAAAGGGTGTCTTATTATCATCATTTTTTATGATATCAACAACATCTTTCACACTTCATTATTTTATGGTTTTTTGATTGTTAACTTTCACTGGATCACCCACTTTCTTATGATCTTTGATCTTTATGAACATGTATTCTTTTCATACATGCAAAATCATCACATATGATCTCATACATAGAGACCTAGTTATGATTTAATTTGTATAACCATTATTTTCCATCTATTAATTTTTAAAATAAAGTTTTAGTCTTTGTTTTTACAATGTGGGTTTCTATCCTTTTATGAACCTGACGAATTTCGAGGGAGAAATTAATTTTAAGGGGGGTAGAATGTAACACCCCAAGATTTTTGTGAGAATGATTTTTTATTTGATGGTTTTTACTTTTTAAAAACTCGTCTTCTCATTCCCTCAATGGGATTAATTTTATTTTAATTACTGTAACTTACGTGGTTTAAATTTTGAAAAATAGATTCCATATTTTTAATTAGTGGGTCCAAATTTTTTTAATAGGTTACTTTTATATTTTGGATCTTATGAATAGTAACTATATTAATTTTTATTTAAAATTGTTAAAGGTAAATCGAGTAATTTAGGTAACAAATTAATATGATAACGATAATACAATAACCGTAACAAATGTAAAAATACTATTTTATGAGAGACCATCAAACCGTAACACCTTAGGATATTAATTGACTCATTTAATATACCCTTTTCCATGAAAATGATATAAATATAATTAAAATAAAATAAAGTGACATGAAATTGACAAAATGCCACGCACTTATTTCTTATAAGTATAATAGTTTTAATATAGAAATAAGCAAGATATAACTTAGATAATAAATACTACATGTAAATCTAATGAAAAAATATATATCATGGTTATAATTTTTAGAGATTAAATAATTACCTTAAAGGCTTATACAATGATGATTTATAAATTATTTAATTCAGGAAAAATCAATAAAATAATTTTAATTAAAATGATAATAATCATTAAAATACAAAAACACTTGAAAACATTTTATTGGTAGAGTATATCTAAACCATAATAATCCAAGAGTCGAGTTATTGACCATTTGGATCCATTTTTAAATGATTATGATGCTTATAATATTTTATTTAAAGTTATGTTAAAGTTGTAACATTCATCTATTAATAAATACAATATTTTTAATGTTTTATTTTTTAGAATATATATTCAACTATAATTATTCCTATGAAATATATAGCATTTATATTCATCATAATATTTTTTTTGTAAACTTTAGCCAAAAATTAGTTTATTAAATAATTACACAAAACTGATGTAGTTATTATTTCATTAATTTAAATATCAAATTAATGTAATTAAAAATACTAAAATAAATGTAATTTGGGATAATTAATTTATAAAAAACAATTATAGATGACCTTGAAATCATATATATATATATATATAATAAAATATTTTTTGGGGGTTATCATCTTATCTTGATATTTTTAAAAATCCATTAAATGAATAATGTCAAAATTGAAACTATTTATATTTTGTCTAAGTAATGTTTTATTAAATTATTTAGAAATCATGAAATATTTTAAAAAATATAAAATTATTATGGTTTACTCTAAAATAGTCTATATTGTTCATTTATGGGCTTATTGACATCAAATAAGTAAAAATTTCACTATTTTAATATTGAACAATTTGTTACCTTAGTTGAAATTATAAGATACTAATTAAGGGTAAAATGAAATGATAAGGTTTAAAATGAAATAAAAACACATATAAAAATTATTTCTTGATGATATTAAAATATTATCTAATCTAATATTAGAAAAAAGGAAATTTTTTTGGTTTTTGGATATGGGTTGAGTTTTTTATAAATTAAATATTTTCGGAGTTTCCAAAAGTGCCCCTCGCTTAAATTATAAAAGGGAACCTCCTCCATCACCTATTCACTTCAATTTGAGCCTTAAATCTCGGAAATACATTTCCCATTTTCCTTATAAACATCCCTAGTATCATTCTTGAGGTTATGGTATTCTCAAAAGGCAAATAATAGTGCTTTATGTGGTGATTTAGAGGGATCTCACCAAAGAAGATGAAATCTCTTCTACTGATTCTTTCAAGATTATTTTTCTTCTACTTACTCTTCTTGAGTTTCTTCCATTATAAAGTAATAAATTTAGTATAAATTATATAATTATATGTTATTATTATTATGAAACAAATATATTCCCCCTTTTATTGATCCTAATAAAAATGAAATCATCATGCCTGCATACATACGACTTACCATCTCCACGTTGTGGTGTCATCTATTTTTCACCACCATCATACTTGGATGGGTATAATGTTGAAAATAATAACTATATATATATATGGTGATTTGTGGTAAAATTTAATTAAATTAACACACAGACACACACACACACCACACACAAGCCATAAAGGAAGACCATATCCCCCCAATGGGATAGACCACCCATCAAGCAATATTTGCTCAGTACATGGTCCAAATTCCCAGTGGGCATGAAGCCCATTATATGGAACAAAGACCCAAAAAATAGCTTGAAGTGCTAGATTAGCATCATTTCGGCTTCATTCCCGTACCATAATCTACCCAGGTTATGCCTACATCACCGCCTACCTACGTCATGCCTGTGTCACCACCTGCTAGTGGAAATTTTCACCCACTCGGATTGGAACCCGGGTCTGATACATGATTACAGGGAGCCTTTACCACTCAGGGAATCCCCAAAATGAGAGATATATATATTATTATTATAACATGATATGTATTATAGAATAAAATATTTACCATCTACTTCTATACCATTTCTCAATTAATGAAATGATATCATCGCATGTGAGTATGTACGACCTACCGTCTCCACAAGGCGATGTGATTCATTCTACGTGATATTCATTAAATAATGATTATGTAAATGTATATAATGAACAAATATGATATATATTATATTATCATCATTCTGAAAATTATATAATAATAACATATGAAGAGGAATAATAAATTATCCAAAAAAACTTGCGTAAGAGAATAAAGTAGTTAATACTAGATGGATAAGTTATAATGCTATTAACAAATGAGTAATAATATGATCAATTATGATATTATAAAAAATTTATTTGATTCTGGAATAAGTTAATGAAATTATTTTAATAGTTATACAGAAGGTTCCTACATGTACGAAGGAACCCAGATCTAAGGTATGTGATTACTTTTTCTCACTTTTATTTCCGTGGGAAATATGGTTTATACACCACCTATTCCTTTTGAGTAGTGTTTATGCTACGCATGAATATTTTAATGATTATTATTATGAAGCATATGATATGAATATAAATTTATTTATTTTAGGAGGCATAGCATTTGACAATTTAAAAATTTGTAAGGGAAAATTTCAAAAATATCATTTTTATCCAAGATTCTTTATACATAAGTATTTGATGGGGTATATTTAACATCAATGTACATGTTTTATACTTATGTATTATAAAATATTATTTATATTATTCTAATGTTTTTTAAAGTAAAATTTACCCATTGGTGAATTTCAATGAAATAGTATGAATGGAAGTTTTTTTTGTTTTCAATATGCGGTACTTTTTGACTTGTCCAACAAAAGTATGAGAAGAATTTTTTATTTTAACTTGTACGATATGAAGGATTTTTATTTTTTCATGACACCATATTTCCATGAAGCTTAATTTACAATATTTTATGTTTATTTTCAAATAAATTCTTTTATTTTAAATTTGCATCACATTTTGAGAAAATAAAACGTTTTTGAAGATGAAAAGATATTTTCCTCAAGAATTAATTTCAAGTGTCTTATCAGAAATATTTTCCATATAAGATAGAATTATTTAATAGGATTATGTTTCAAGTATACCATATAAAATATTCTAATGGTATTATTATCTTTTCTATGGAATTCTATTTATGAAATCCATTTGTTTTACATGGATTATGTTATGATGGAATGATGTTTAATAAACCCATGTTATTCCATGGGTTATGCTATGATAAATGATATATATTTTTATAGAACACGTAAGAATGATTTCATTATGATATGGATGTCAAGTATATCTACCTATAATTAATTGGTTAAAGATTTATATAGCATGAGATTGATGTGACTGGAATGACAAGTAAATCTGGTTTAGTAATACAGGGCTGGAATGACAACTAAATCCCGTTTGGTAATACATGATGGAACGAAGAGTGAACTCAGATCAATATAGGAATTATTACACTATGATGGTCTTGTTAATGATACTTGGATAATATGGAAATTATTTTCTATTCTTATGTGTTTCCACAATTCCATGTTTTATGCCAAAGTGATTCTCCCATGGCTTTTGTTCCTTTATGATTTATACCTTTCAAACTGCAATGATTTATTACATGACTCTATATTTTTATATTTTTTATACATGGTATGATTTTTAAAAGTTAATTTCATGTTTTTACATTATTATGTTAATGTTTTGTTTGACATTTTCCATGTTAATCGTTACCAAGCATTTGAGATCATGCTTTTCATATTTTTTCTTTTCCCCAGGATAAAAAGAAAGGTTTTAGGTAGGAAAACTAAAGGGGAAGGTCTTTATGGGGGATTTTTTAATATCTTTAACCAATTAGAAGAATGTATTCTAAGTATGAAAAGGCACTAAACTAATATTGTCTTTGGGAATCTGTTTTTGTAATGTATTGAGTATTCAAGAAAAAATGATGTAATGTCCATGTACGTCAATATTGTGTCTTTACACTCTTAACCCATCACATATTTATGATTTTTTGTGGTTAACCTTCTCCTAACCATGTTCTCAATGACTCTGTATAGGTTCTTAAGAGCTATTTTTCTCTTCCATGTCAATATTTTGTATTCCCATTGACATTCTTCTTAGCTAGTAACTCGATTATTTGTTATTTAAGGTAACCTATATGTTTCAAACTGTCCCTTTTTAAGGGATATTTTTCTGTTTTTTGTATAATTTGGTTTTCAACAAAGGAATTTTTAAATGTTAAACCATTGATGATAGAGAATAATTTCAATAGAGAAATTTATTTTAAGGAGGTAGAATGTAATACCACAAGATTTTATGAAATATATTTTTTCAAAATAAATGTAATCTTTTTAACGACATTCATAACATGAGACACTTAGTTTAGATTTTTATATACACAACACCAAGTTAGCTTGCATTACATGAAATAATGAGTTTTAATGAAACATGACATATAATTAATATATTATTATTTATTATGATATTTATCACCAAGCCGTTGGAATTATTGGTATGAATAATGTTAAAAAAATTAAGAAAATATATGGTTTACAAAAGTATAAAATTAATTCATTGATTATCAATGTAATTTCCCAACCCTAGAAGCCCAAATCCAGTACCTTACATTATTACATTGTAATGATTAAATAGAATCATATGCCTAAGGACTGAATAGTTTTGTAGTCTTAGTAAACCAGATACATACTTGAAAACCACATTAAATTTTTAAAAATAAAACACACAAATAGTTTCATTGAGTCTTTTAATATTACTCCTCTGTATAACCCTGAATATTAGTCATAATATACATCATGAAATCCTGGGGAAAAAATTAAACATATGAATGGGGTGATCTCAAATTCTTATTAAGTGTAAGAATAAAGTAGATATTATGAGTAAATATGAAATACACTATATAGAAAGGTAAATAGCTCAAACACATGCCATTAAAATAATCATATGATCTAATAAATGTAACAATGGATATTATACTAGTAAAATAATCACACATAATATTAATAAATAATCTCATAATGATGGAATGCATATGTTGGACGTCTCAAAATCACCGTCAAGACTTCGGCCAAGACACCATACATAAATGGGTAAGACATAATCCAAAACCAAATAAAATTTATCTCATGAGACATACTAATGAATAGAGTTTATATATATGGACCCTACCATTACATTCTAATTCCAATTAATTCCTCATATGAAAAGGATGAAACATAAACAACATAAAAATTCGTATTGAAGAACTAGCATACAACATGTGAATACATTAACCATAAACCATAAATGGTATCAAAATAACACATCCACAGTAAAAATTATTATAAAAACATCAATAAAATATGGTAGATGGTATCATAATAGATCAACCTCAATCAAGCCTAGGATCCAATAAATGATGTTGACATAGATGAAAATACTCTAACAAAATCATTCAAAATTTGTTGAAAGAAATACCCCTTTTTTACTATAAAATAATTTATTTAAAATAACTCACAATTTTAAAACAAAATGTTTTACTAGAAAATAATCTTTTATACTTTTAAAAAAATCTTCAACACATTAAGGTGTCATAATAGTGGAAAAATCCACTCATTTCATATAATTTTAAAAACATTCGTTCTATATTTTTGTCAATGAATTCATAAAGTACCTAGTTTTGGAAAATGACCAGAAGTTTACTATTGAAAACCATTTAATGAAATTAAAAAGTGTCATAAAATTTCCTTTATAATCTCTTTATATCCATATAAATAAATATTTAAAATAATATCATGAATATTGACATGGAGAAAAATATTTGATAATTAAATCATTAAATAATCAAGGTGTCCCATACCACTTGGAAAATTTAAATCATAATCCCCATGAATGAATAAGATTTAAAAAAAATTATATAACATGATAATAAATAAATAAATGACTTTATAATTCAAAGGCTCTGTATATACACATTATAAAATAAGGTGGGTGTATAACATCAAACCATTACTCAATGAAAAAAGATTGAGAGGAAGTCCCTTACCTCACACTTTCTTTTGGCTGTACATGATTCAAACTCCTTTATAATGGTTTAAATAATGTTATTAATTTATAACAAAAACATTTTCATATTTATTATATATTATACTATCCTCTTATATAATTAGATCACCCACTTGTTAGTAATATTTCATTATTACCCTTATTTCAGGAGTTAACTACTTCATTTTACTATTCATGTTTTGTGGTGTAAGTCCTATTTATTATGAATAAAATATATTTATTTCATATACATAAATATATTAAGTTTATAGATATTATATTCAATCATTATATACATTTTTATAATCATAATTCAATGTTTAACATGGAAAATGAATCGCATCACGTCATGGAGATGGTCGGTCGTACGTACGCAAAAGTGATGATATCAATCCCTTATTGGTCATATGGTAAGGAAGTGGATTGTATATTAATTTTTACAGAATAAATATCATTATTTAATTATCATATATCTAAATATGTCTATTATTTCCACCATTATACCCATCCTAGTAATGTGGTGAGGAAAAATATATTACACCGTGAGGTGGAGACGGTAAGCCGTACATACGAACATGCAATGATTTTGTTTTTCATTGGATGGATAAAAGGTGTAATATGGTTGTAACATAATCATAATATCATATCAATATATAGATTATAATCCTATTATTAAATTAGAATGTAAAGAACACATAATGAGGAAATGGAAGAAGATATGAACTTGAACAAGTTAGTAAAAATTATTACCTCTTCTTCGACATAATTATTTTGGATATCTTATTAAGGTATCTAGGTTTGATATTTTTGAAGAACCAGAGCCTCTATAAATTGGATTAGGATTGTAGGGAGATAAATGGGAAGCATTTGGTCAAGTTATATGGCTCAAATTGGGGTGAGTAAGTGAGTGAGGAGGTACCCTTATATAATTGAGGTGCGGAGAACTTTTGGAAATCCTCCAAACATTAAAATATAATAAGGATATTATAGAGATAAATACTTTAATGTTTCCAATAAATTAATAAAAAAAGATATTTTTGACCATATATTATTCCATTTTTATTATATATTATTTTAGTATTTTTAAATAATATCACAAAATAATAATTCAATAAAATTTTATTATTGTCAAATTTGTCACTATTCATTTAATTTGACTTTAAATTCATCAATAAAAAGTTGTAATTAGAATATAATGATTTTAAACATCTATAATATATCTTATAGATATATAAAATTAATTATACACATTAAATAATCCCAAATATATCAAAATTTATACTTTTAAAATCAATTATTTTATTTTTCTCTTAACTAAATAAATAATGTTTAGTATTGAAGAAGCTTTCAAGGTAATTATATAATTTTTAAAAATAAAAAATAAATTACTATAATGAAAATAAATTCATTAGTATTAAAATAGACATTTATGTTCATGCATATCTTGGTTTTGTCGCTATGTGGACACATAAATGATATTAAATACAAAGAGAGTGACATTTTGTAACTATCTTTGATTTAAATGATATATAACTAATTTTCATAGATAAGGTTCAACTAAAAAACTCTGATTAGATCCTATTGTGATAATTTTTGGATCATATTCATTTTAAAATTTTTATACAAGTTTAGGTCATGGTTATAACCTTATAATTTTGTTTTATACCTTATTTAAACCCTTTAACTATTACCGTGGCGACATGTGTTTTTACTATTTGATGGTTAATATAATTACTATAAAATTAAAAAGACCAATAAATGAGTGGTTGATTATATTTTTTTACCTATAACATTAATTTTTATTAATTATATATATATATTTTTAAATTTATATCTTTTAATAAAATATTAATTATTTTCAAATATCAAAAATGTCAATTTTGATACAATTCATTACTTAACTTTTTAAAAATAGCGTAATAACATGATAACTTAGAACCAATTATTGTTTAAACATCCCTAACATGTCAAATTAGTTTATAAAATTTATGGATGACATTAATTATATAAAATTATATTTATTTCATTATTTTTAATATCATTTATTTGATATTTCATTTAATTAAACAATTATTGCATCATCATTATGCAAGTTATTAATTTAAATAAATATTACCTAAAAATTAAAAATAAACTCTGATCATATAGATAATTTTTTTCTTTCTAAGTACTATTTATAGTCGAGAATATCCCCTATATAAACTCATATTCAAAAACATTCACTTATTAAAAACAGAAGTGTGACAAAACTGACTTTCCTTTGAATATAATGTTATAAAGGTTTTATTCTCATCAAAAGTACATAAATGGTCTCATAACCAATCCTTTAATGATTAAGGATTGAAAATAATCATCCAATAAAAGTAGGAAAAGTGTTAAGGTAAATGTTTAATATTTATAATATTATTTTTACCATTAATTATCCGATTAACTCTTAACCGTGGTAATAAAAATATTACTAAATTTTATATTCATATTTTGTATAAAATAAAATGGAAATATTTACTAAATTTTAATCTTATGATTAAAAATATGGAATATATATATATCAAAATTAAAAACACAGAATTGGATAAAATTACCTTAAAATTATTTCCGTTGAAGAGATGAGAAAACAAGTTTTTAAGTGAAAAAGTTCAAAAGATTGAAATGTTTTTATATCCAAATTCAAAGTGAAATTGGTAACCATGTCTAAATTGTAATAAATGATAAAACATGATATAATTATACTTTAAATCCCTCAAAATATAAAATTTAACAATATAAACAAATTTTGATGAAAAAGCGGTTTTTAATTAAAATATAATATTTTATCACAATTCATCAAAACATGAAACTTATCAAAAAAACAACAAAAATAAAAAAATTAAAATTTTATATTACAATTTAAAATAAGAATTTTATTTCATCAAATAAACTTTATAAAGGTGAAAAATATTTGATTTAAAAAATGTTCTCTATTAAAAGGTGGTAAAACATCCTTTTGAAAAGTATAAGGTTTTAAGGTGTAGAATTGGATTCATTCTTAACTTATACCTAAATAATTTTTTTATTAATGATATAATATATAAATTTTAATATTTGGATAATAATCTTCATTCTCACCAACTTAACGACTGGTGTTAAAATAATAACATTTAATAGTATATCATTTTTCCTTTAATCTCATTATTACATGCAACACAAGATATTAAATTTATAAAAAATGTACCATAAAATATTGGGGTGTTACATTATCCCCTCCTACAAAAATTTTATTGCTAACAATTTTAAATTTCACTTTTAAATTCAAAGGTTGATACATGAAAATTCCTTTGTGGGGAACCCACTGTTGAAAATTGGGTTAATAAAACATCCCCTTAAGAAGAGGGAAAGAGAAAAGGGATCGATTCCATGATATTAGGATTTATAATAGGATATCATTAGTGGAAAGAGATAACTTAGAAATTAAAGAGAAATATAACTATCTATTTATAATGGAGAGTGATTGAGAAAATAGTCCTTAGAAAGCTAACCATCACAAAACCATAAATTTCTGATTGGTTAAAAAACCACATATTTCTCAGAAAGAAAAGTAAATGGATAAAATTTTTGTTCTAAAATCCTTCTCCTATAGTTGAGGGATTATTTTAATATCTTGAAAAATAACCATAGATAATAAACTTACTTGATTAATTTCCATTCCATAAGAATAATATCATCCTTTGGTTGTGCTTTGATCTAGTTCCACTTCATTTCTACAACCAAAAGTTGGATATTCATGATGAATTTTATGCTAGAAGAACCTTTATAAAAACATTCATAAGGAGTTAATTCTATATTTAAATATTATAAAAACCAAAATTGTTAGGATAGGTTGTCCAATAAACCACTATTTAACCCCAAATAATAAAATCCAAAGTTCAATTTAATCCATTCCAACCTTAAGACTCAACCAAAATACTTCATTCCAAATTCACTATCCAAAAAGGTCTCTAAATTTCCAAAACTAATATTAATATTATATTCCCAAAAAAATGTAATGTTTCTCTTATTGTCACAAAAAAAATATTTGATCACCATAAAAACATTAATTAAATCATTAATGCTTCAAAAAAATTAACTAAGAATTATTTCTTTACAATTCTTATATATCTTTTGATTCTTATAATCAGAGCACCATTGATGAAATAATTCATGAATCCAAATACAACATAAATTTAACAATTCTATCTCATTCTTAAACCATTAAATATGTTTCATCATCTTATTCCTTAATATATCCTCACTTTTTTTCTATAGTAGTATCTTTATATTCAGTATAATAACTACTACTTGTATACGCTTACTGATTCTAACCATTGACCCAAACCCAAGGTACAATGTAAGTAACACTAATCATAGTGATATAGTTATGAAGAATAATTTATATGTTATATAAATCATGAAATATTTTACCCAATATAGGACTACATATAATTAAACTAGGCTATCCATTTTCATTACCAATTCAATCAGATGATATCATATACTTAGGATTATCCTCAAATTCAGTCCTAGGTTTGTGTTTTATAATATTTGATTTCCTAAATCTTTTGTTAAAATTTTTATACTAAACATCCTTTGACACCGACTGTAACACTGTGAACCCATTATCATGGGTCCAGTGCCTTTATTATATTGTCATCATTACAAGGAATCAAATCCTGAAGGAATAAATAGTTTAGTAGTCTTGGTAAACTAGATATATACTTGATAACCACATTACATTTTAAAACATAAAAAATAAATAATTTCATTGAGTCTTCCATTATTACTCCTTTGTGAAACCCAATATATTAGTCATAATATAATTCATGGAATCCTAGGAAAAAAATGAATCATATGAAGGGGTGAGCTCAAATACTCAGTAGTTGTAAGCATACAAAAAAAGTTATGAGTAAATATGACATAAAAAATAGGGAAAGGTAAATAAATGAAACACATTACATTTAAAAAATCACATGAGAAAGGAAACATAACCACAAATATTATACTAGTCAAATAATAATATGGAATATCATTAAACAATCTTATAATGATTGAATGCATAATACCATAGGTCTAAAACTCATCGTCAAGGATTTTCCTAAGACACCATACATAAATAGGTAATACATAAGCCAAAACCCAAAAATATTTGTCTCATGACACCTACTGATTCATCGGGAACCTATAGTAGGCCCTACACTTCACTTAATAAGTCCAATTCATTCCTCATATTAAAAGTATGACACATAAAAAACATTATCATTCATATTGAAAAACTGATATACAATATGTGAATACATTAACCATAATCCTTGAATGGGATCAAAATAGATCATTAATAGTCAAAATTATCATAAAATATTCAATAAAATATGGTATATGGTATCATAAAATATCAACACCAATCAATCATAAGATAAAACAAATGATGTTGACATAGATGAAAAATACTCTAATAAAATGATAATTTTTTTTGATAGAAATACCTATTTTTTACTTTGATACATTTTTTTAAAAGGCCAATTTTTTTTAAAAGAATACATTTTCATCGAAAATAATATTGTACAATTATAAAGGAAGCTTCAATACATGAAGGTTTCATGATGGAGAAAAAATATGCTCATTTCGTATAAGTTAATAAAACAATCCCTCCATATTTTTGTCGAAAAAGTCCCAATCTGCATTATTTTGGAAAACGACAGTAATATTCCTTTTCAAAAATATTGAATAAAAATAAA
Organism: Viscum album; assembly: GCA_963277665.1. NCBI lineage: Eukaryota > Viridiplantae > Streptophyta > Magnoliopsida > Santalales > Viscaceae > Viscum > Viscum album. The sequence goes on from OY728135.1 coordinate 241,547,253, forward strand.
AATAAAAATAAAAATTCATTTTTAATCCGTTAGTATCCATATAAATAAATATGTAAAATAATATCAAGAATATTGACATGGGAAATTTTTTTTGATCATTAAATCATTAAGCATTCAAGGTGTCTCATACCACTTATAAAATTTAAATCATAATCCCCATGAAATAATAACATTTTAAAAAATATTAGATAAAATTATAATAAATAAATTAATGAAAATATAATTCAAAGGGTTTGTATATACACCTTATAAAAGAAGGTGGGTGTATAACATTAGACTATGCCACAATGAAAGGAGATTGACACAAAGTCCATTACCTCACACTTACTTTTGGTTGTATGTTCCTTAACCTACTATATAATGGTTTAAGGAATGTTATTAATTTATAGGAGAATAATTTTCAAATTTATGATATCTTATATGATCCTATTATATCATTTTATCACCTGCTAGTTAGTAATATTTCATTATTACCCTTGTTTCATGTGTTAATTTCATCATTTTCCTATGCATGTTTTGTGGTGTAAATATTGTTTATTATGAATGGGATATATTTATTTCATCTACAGAATCATATTAAAATCATAGATACTATATTTAATCATTATAAATTTTTTTATAATCATTCTTAAATGGTTAACATGGAAAATAAATCGCATCACGTTGTGGAGACGGTAGACTATACATACACATGAGAGATGGTATCATTCCCTTATTAGTGAAAGGGTAAGGAATTGGATGATATATTAATTTTTCTAGAATAAATATCATTTTATAACTATCATATATATATATTATTTCCATCATTACACCAATCCAAGTATAGTGGTGATGAAATATAGATTACACCACTATATGAAGATCGTAAGCCGTACGCACGCATGTGCGGTTCTTTCGTTTTTAATAGGATGGATAAATGGTTGAATATGGTTATACCATAATCATAATAAAATATAAGCATATATATGATATTGAATTTATTACTTTATAATAGAAAAAACACCTAAATAGTAAGTATAAGAAGATATGAACTTGAACATGTTAGAAAAAATGATTTCCTCTCCTTTGTCGGACTAACTTTAGATCTCTTCTTAAGGGATATAGGGTTGGTCTTTCGGAATCAAAATAACATCTATAACATGGATAAAGATGTTGGGGAGAGAAATGGTTATATTTTGGTAGATATAGATGACTCAAATTGGTGTGATTAAGTGAGGGAGGATGTACCCTTTAATATTTGAGGTGAGGGACACTTTCATAATTCCTTAAACTATTAAAATATAATAAGGCTATTCTATAGATAAAGATTTTAAAATGTACAATAAATGAATATGGGAAGACATTTTAGACCATATATGATACCCCTTTTAATTATTAATTTTTTTAAATAATTTAATAAAATAATAATTCAATATAATATCATTGTTGTCAAATTTGTCACTATTTATTTAATTTAACTTTAAATTTAACAAGAAAAAGTTTTAATTAGAATATAATGACTTCAAAATTCTATAATATATCCTATATATCTACAAAATTAATCAAAAACATTAAATCATCCCAAAAATATTAAAAATAATACTTTTAAAATAAATTATTTTATTTTTCCATTAAATAAATAAATATGGTTTTGGTATTAATGATGCTTTTACGGTAATTATATATACAATGTATGAAAATTAAAAATAACTTCATATAATGGAAATAATTTCATTAGGATTAATATAATTTTTTTTCATTCATATCTTGGTTTTGTCACTAGGTGGACACATAAATGATATTAAATACAAAGAGAGTGACATTTTATAACCATCTTTGATTTAAATGATATATAATTTATTTTCATAGATAATTACACATTAAAAAACACCAATTAGATATTGAGGTGATAATTTGAGAATAATATTCATTAAATAAATTTTATACAAGTTTAGGTTATCATTAAAACCTTATTTTTTGGTTTATCCCTTATTTAAACCATTTAACTCTTACCATGACAACATGTGTTTTTACTATTTGATGGTTAATATAAATACTCTAAAATGAAAAAAGATGAATAAATGAGTCATTGATGAAATTTTATGACTTATACCATTAATTTGGATGAATTTTATATTTTTGTGAATTATATATCATTTAATAAAATATTATTTATTTTCAAATATGAATAATGTCAATTTTGATACGATTCATTACCTATCATTATAAAAATATCATAACAACGTTATATTATTGAACCAATTATTTTACCACATGCCTAAAATATCAAATTAATCTAGGAAATCAGTGTATGAAATTAATTATATAAAACAATATCTATTTGATATTTTTAATATCATTTATTTGATATTTCTTTTAATTAAACAATTACTGCATCATCATTGTGTAAGCCATTAATTAATTTATTCCCTAAATATTAAAATTAAATTATAATCATGTGGAAAAATATTTCATATTTCTAAATAGTATTTCTAGTAAAGAATATACCCGATATAACACCTTATTAAAAATACTTCACTTGTTAAAAACGAAAGTTTGACCAAATTGACTTTCCTTTGAATATAATATTATAAAGGTTATATTCTCATCCATAAGGATATAAATGGTATCATATAGATTATTTAATGATTAATGATGAAAAATAATTATTCCATAAAATAAGTACAAGTGTTAAGATAATTTTATAATATTTATAATATTATTTTTGACCCTTAATAACCCGATTTACTCTTAAATGTGGTTATAAAAGTATTTCTAAATTTACTATTAATATTTTGTAAAAAAATAAAATGGACCTATTTAATAAATTTTAACCATATGATTCTAATATTCAATCCATTTTTAAAAATTCAAAACACATAATTGGATAAAATTACTTTAAAATTAATCCCGAACATGAAGAGAAGACATGTTTTTAAGTGAAAATATTCAAAAGATTGAAATGTTTTTATTTCCAAATTCAAAGTGAAATTTATTAAAATGACCTAAATTATAATAAATCATAAAAAGATGAGATAATTATACTTTTAAACCATTGAAATGTACAATTTAACATTAGAATTAAATTTGATGAAAAATCAGTTTTCAATTAAAATGCAATATTTTATCACTATTCTTCAAAATATGAAACTTATTAGAAAAATACAAAAAATTAAACCAAATTAAATTTTTATATTTTTAAATAAAATTATCAGTTTGTTTTTTTCTTCAAATAATGTATATAAAAATTTCAAAAATTGGAATAAAAATAGGTTCACTATTAAAAGGCAGTAAAATTACCTTTAGAAAAATATAGGTTTTAATGCATAAAATTGGATTAATTAGTAAATTATGCCTATAAAATAATTTTGTTGAATGTTAATTTTTTTATTAAATATATAATATATAGATTTCATAATTTGGTTAAGACTATTCATTCCCACCAACTTAACAGCTAGTGATAAAATAATAATATTTAATAGTACTTAATGGTTCATCTAATCAATGCATTGTATGCAACACAAGCTAATAAATTTAAAAGGAAAGAACCATAAAATATTGGGGTATTAAAATCAACTTATTTGAAATGAAAACCCATAATATACATTTAAATATTAAAGGATAACAATTTCCAGAAAACCATATTATACACCCAAATATGTTTTAACTCAATAAAATAAATCAATAACTTTTGTGAATGATTTTAATGAAATTTATATATTATATATTCAATAAAATATTTTTAACTTCATATTTTTTTTCAAGGAATACGTTAAGAATAAATCCAATTTTATGCATAAAAACTGCATTTTACTAAAAATTAATATTATCACATTTTGTACACTTATTTTATAATTAATTTTTACCAAATTTAGAAAATATATTTGAAAAAATTAAATTCATTTTTTAAAATAATCCTTCTAAAAGTATCTTATGGTGAGTTTTTGGAAATTTTCTGATAAGAGATTTTTTTTGATGAATAGTGAAGAATACTTGTTTTTATTAAACAATTTCACTTATTTTAATGAATTTTAAAACATCCACATTATTTTAATATGTTTTTAAAGTAAAATTAGTTTAATTATATATTTATTTTCCAATTTTTTCCATTCAAATCAATTTAATATTTAATGTTAATGTTAAAAAATTTTAAAGTTTTGAACATTTTCTCTTTGGAAAGACGCTTTTTCGTCACGTTTATGGGTTTAATATTAAATTAATTTTTTCAATTATGTGGATGAAATTTCTCAAATAGATCCAATATTGGGAATAATAATAATTAATATTATTTAATTAGGTCAACTTATTTTTTGATCATAATGATTTGTGAAAATAGTAAAAATTTATTTACCACGGTTAAGGTTAAAATGGGTTTACTGGGAGTTAAACTAAAAATATAATGGTTAATAATTACCCAAAACATGTATAACTCCTATTTTATGCGCATATTTACATATAATACTTATCAATTTTTTATATGAGGTCATTTGGAAGATTTTTATAGGTGAAAAAATTTATCATTTTGAAGTTTTTTTTGGAGATTTCCAAGTAATTGTAAAGTGGGTACCTTTACCCACTTATAAAAGAACCTCCCCTATCATATTCTATCCACAATAAAATATATTTTTTATTCAGGAAATAATTGACCAAACCTCTTCCTAACTTATCTCATTACTTTTTAGAGGCCTTATTTTTATTTTTAAGCTCATCTAAGAAGGCTTTTGGTGTAAACCTAAAGGAGTTCCTTAAAGAAGAGGTATTTTCCTAAACTATGTATTTTGTTTTATTTATTCCCCCACATCTGTAAATTATTGTTAAACCATGGTCATATAATAACCTCATTATATATCATATACTTATATATTTTTATATTAATTTAATTACCTATATCCATATACATTTCCCCCAAATGGGAAATGAAATTGTTTATCTTACGTGCGACAAATTAGCACCTCACGAGCCAACATAATTCATTTTCCATAACCACAACTCAAGGTTGGGTATAGTGATTGATTTAGAATATTTATATGATATTTTCAACATAATTTCAATTTAATACATATAATACCACATATATCATTTTTTTACTTTCCATTTCTCGGGGGATACACTAACGTCACTTGTGTGTACGGAGGACTATTGTCTCACGAAACGATGTAAGTAGTTATCATTAACACTTTACATGGAAGGTAATTAAAATTATTTTAATGGAAATATATGATATATATGATATTATATTGTTTATCTAAAAGTTAATAATTATTTATTTTCTTTCATTACATCCGTCGAAAGATGGAAATATCATTAATGCGTACGTACGACCTACCGTCCCCTTGAATGTTGAATTTCATCTTTCTATCTATAAATTATATTAATGAATATATATATATATATGTATATAATTAAAATATATTTTATTAATTTCATATTTTACATTATGAAGATTATGAAATGATGATAAATGCACAAGGACCAGAACTACTAAACCAAAACTCTAATGAAAAATTAAACAGTTAATACCCCGAAATAAAAATTTTAAAAAATAATTATTAATAAATGGATATTGAAACATTATAATGGGAATATATATGATATTAGGAATATGTGTATGATTTTTTAAAACATTTATAATAAAAATATATTTATTATATAATATGTATGAATCTCTATAAAGGAATTCATGAATTAAGGTAAACAATTTTAGTCTCACTTTTATTTTCATTGAGACACATGCCATATTCACCGAATATTTTTTTGATGTGGTGTCTAAAATTACCATTAAATTATTTTATGATTATTCTACTAAAAATTATAAGGATTAAATAACTAATTTATGATATCTCTTTTATGGGCATTGTGTTTCAAATGTTACCAAAGTGGTAATAGTTTTATGTTACAATCTCATCATTTGTTGGCATTGTTTATGATTACGTCTCTAATGTAAAAATATTAAAATATACCTCTCAATAATTCACAGGAATTTTATTATCATAAAATTATTCATAAAATTTTCAAGTAATAGTACCATTATCTCACTCTTTGGTTAATAAAATAATTAAGAAAATGTTTTTTTTAAAACACAACTTTATTTCTCTCTTTGGTGAAAATATATTTTCTTCCAAAAACATATTTTATAGAAAAGTCTAAAATATTTTTTAATATTAACCTATAATTTTTAAAATAAATTTTTAACCATGTACAACTTTTTACATATAATTTTAAGAGGAATATTCATGCCATATTCCAAACAATTCCATTTTTCATTTTATTGAAAATGTGAATAGAATATTTGTTTTTAACATGCACGACATGAACAATATTTCTCGTAGTCATAACAACACAATGATTTCAGTTTTCCCTTACAGGTTTGAAAAAGTATTTTCAAAGTAGTTTTTTTTTCATTGATATTTGGAAAATTTTGATATTTTAAATAACTTATTTAAAAGTGAAAATAATTTTGAAAATGTTTTATGTTTTAAAAAGTATTTATTAAAGAGGAATGACTATTTTACTATAGAAATGTTCTGATTAATTTTTAAAATCATTTTCCTTATAAGATGAAATAATTTTATGTTACTTATTCATTACTAGGAATAATATTGAATGATACCAACCTTATTATTTCACTGGATGGTTAATGTTTATATTGATGAAATTTTTATGAAACCCACTAAATTTTCAAGGGTTATGTTATGGTGAATTGATGAAATGTTTATCAAATCTATTTTCTTTACACATGTTATGATGTAATGACATGATGAATGTGTTATGTTATTGTGAAATACATAAGTTTTATTTTTATTATGAAATGAGTGGTAACTATATCTACCTACAATGAATTAGGTTAAGATTAATATATCATGAGATAATGATGAGGAAAAAGGCGATGGACTTGATCAACTATGGGAAACATGTATTTCCTAATCCATTGTTGGAAATAGGTGTGTCGTGATACACTATGGTAAAAAAGTGATGAGTCATAATCCAATATATTGATGTTCTTGGAAGTTAAACATGTCATATGAAATGGTTTTCTATATTTATGATGGTTCCACAATTTTTGTGACATGACATTATGGTTCATGATTGATTTATAATTATTTAAAACTATTATGGACTATATCATTTAAAATGATAATGTTTTATGCCCTAGCTCATATTTATGATCAATAAAATGTTAGGTATGAAATTTTAAAGTTATTTTCATGAACACATACCCTTATTCTTATCTTACACATTAATATGCTCATATAATTATATCACCTATATTTACCCTTACTGAGAATATGTTGTCACATTTTATTATGTTTCCTTTCACATTTTATGAATAATGGATTAAAAAGGGTATGTATAAGATGATTACTGAATATTGTTTTTCTAGTCTTAAAATACACTAAACCTATACAATCCTCGTGTGTGTATTTGTGTAATGTATGCAATATTATTCTAAAATATGTGATATTTATCTATGAAAATTATCGATCATTACATATATTGATTTTATGGTCTTGGAATTTAAGTGTGATGTGATTGTAATGGGAAGAATCACATGGAACACATTTAAATAATAGGGGGTGAGTAGTGTTAACTTTTCCTTTTTTATTTTATACAACCTTAACTAACTAATTTGAATTTAGATGAAGTTCACAATGTTATAGATAAGCGAAACCACACCGCTAGTCCAAGGCATGTACACCTTATTGGGTGGTTTGATGTGGTGTCATTGTATGGGTGACACTATATCACAAGGCTAAGACATGACCTCCTTTGGGTTTGTGAACCCATTTATATTTACTGTTAGATTATAAGTTGATATGAGGACCTAGGTTTCCCATAATTCTATAACGACTTAGGGCTCTCCCATGGTGCATTTTTATGCAATGTTTACTCTTAAGACAATGGTTTTGTTAAATAAATTTCTAATATTTTTACTTCTTTTCTTGTCTCTAAAAGATAAATGTTTTCTTTCTTGTAGTATATTTCAAACTAGTCTATATATTCTTATCTAACAAGGTCTATGCATAAAACATTTAATGGGATCCTAACGGGAAAGTTATTCTCACACCCTATATATATATGAAATGAGTGTATATAGATTTTTTTGGTAGATCCATGTAAAGGTAAGGTTACATATGGAGATGGAGGATGCTATTGCTGGTGGAATTTAGGATGAAAGTGGTGAAATGGATGGGAATTGGACCTCATGTCATACAGAAATAGACTATTTTGGTTTATTTTTTGTTAGGTTCTTTGATGTACATCATATCACCAATTCAACATATATCTCATGACTTTTCTACTGTTATATAATTTTAAATTCACTTTTTAAACTATTTTACAGATGATATTTGTAACAACCTAATGTTTTATCAATGGTAAATACCTTCTTATAATTATGTCATATAATCACATGAAATCACAAGGCACTTAACTACTAAGTACTATGTGAACTTTAAACATAATATTTTCCCTTTTGTGATTTTAATTTTGAAAATATGACATACATAGTTGTGATCAGTAAGATATTTGGATTCCTATAAGACAAACTTAATTTTTTTGTGAATAGTAACTGAACCTTATGAATAGTAATTTTACCCTTATGAATAGTAATATGGCCCTTATGTTTATGTATGATTGATTATGTATGATTCTTCATATGGAAATAATATTCATGAGCATTTTATTATTGATGCACCCAGATAGCGCACCAATGCATTAGGTAAATTTCAGTCTTATGTGACTTTATGTGCAACAGTCTTGGCGGTTAACCTTGACTCATGATACCATGTGCAATGATCTTGGTGGTTAACCTTTACATTTTCTCCTCTATGTGAAACAAGCCTTTAATCATTCAAAATTCATGATTTATTTTTCTTATACATTACTATGAATTGATGTTTATATGATCCCATGTTTATGTGTTATGATTCTATGTATTCCATGCCTTTTATTTTCATTATGCCATGCCTTCGAACCCATGTGCTAAAATTTTATTCTTATGTTTATTCCCTTATTGAGATTTTTTGATCCCTTTTTTCATGTTATCCCTAGTTATCCTATGAATATTTTTGAGAACAATGGAAGTCAAGAGTTTATTATGAAGATTAAATAAAAGGCGTTTTTAAGATGTTTAATTATGTACCTAGTCTTCAAAGACACTTGAATTTATAATCATTGTCTTGTAATTTGATGTTTATTTATGACTAAAATCATGTAATGATATAAAAGGTTAGTGTCTCTATAGCTAGTATCAAAGGATGTTATAGTTATCTTTGAAGATTAGGAAGAGAGAACTTTAGTAAGAACCATAAGGATGAGACTTAGTATAAGAAAACACTCATAAATTTTGGTAAGTGTAGAGTAAGTGGTGTGTCAATAAAATACATCCCTATATAGATAAAAATATTTAGAGGTGACTCTGACACATACGTGTCAAGGGGTAAAACCCGAATACACAACTTTGAGATAGACTCAAACAAGAATTGGTGCACGACAATGATCCTTGCTGAACTCTTGGTTTGACACTCCCTAGGGATATGATTTTTTAAATTCATGAACTTATTTGAAACCACTATTAAGGTAATAAAAAAATATCCTATAAGAATATAAGTTAAAAAATAGATCAAGGATAACCTATATTAAAACCTAGGGAATCAAAAGTTAGGATATACTTCTAATTTACAAGTTTATCCTTTTATGTTCAAAGTTTCCTTTTTATGCTTAATAGCTAAATATTCATGCCATTAAATTGTGTTTCATGTTTCTTATTTAATGGAGGAAAATATAAGAACAAATGCCAAAAATAAATTTGATAGGTAATATGAATATTACCTTATTGATATGCCAAACATGATAGGAGTGGGTGATCAAAACATCATGACAATACTTGCTTAGCTAGCTCAGGTTATGAATAATAACATGAATCAAATGAAACAGCCTCCTCTCCCAAGGAAAGAGCATGTTTCCATAGAATCCTTCCTGAAAAAAAGGCCTCCAATGTTTATTGGATCTTCTGATCCCATCCTCACGAAAAAGTGGATTAACTCCATTGAAAAGATATTATATGTCCTCCAGTGCTCATGAGAAGAGAAAGTTGTGCTGGATATCTATAATTTTTATGATGATGTTGATTATATGTGGACACTAATCAAGAATATGAATCCCTAGGAGGAAATTGATTCCATGGATTGGGAGGAATTCAAGAGAATGTTTTTCAAAAAATATTTTCCCCAAACCTTCCATCTTAAGATGTAAAGAGAGCTCCTCCGACCAAAGTAGAATGAAGATTATTCAATCAATATGTATGAAGAAAACATTATAAGGCTTTAATCGTACTCCTATAGCTTTTTCATGAACACTGAAAGCAAGGGGGATAACTTATTTATAGGACTAAATCCAAGTATATGAATAGAGTTGGTGATTCGATACTTCAACAGCTATGAAAAGATTTTATGTTGTTCCCTTAAGGATGAAATATAGATTGGAGACTCTCAGTGGTATCATGGGCCTAAAAACAAAAAGAGGAAAATGTAATATAATTTCGGTGCTTCCAAAAATAAATTCCACGATGGAAATAATCCAAACCATCCAACGTGTAAAAATTGTGGGAAGAAGCATCCTGGGAACTGTCTAATGGGAACCATGAATTGCCTCAAATGTGGAATGAAACGAAACTTGGCTAAAAAATACAGATGAGATATGAATAATGCCACTAATTTTGAAGAATAAAGGGAGGTTAAGATAAACGCTCATCCAGTGGTGCAGTGTTATAACTACAAGGAACATGGGAATTATGGGAAACATTTCCCTAAGGTAAGGGTTGTTGGAGAAAATCAACAAAAACCTCCAAGGCAACAAGGAAGGTCTTATACTATCAATACAGCTAAGGTGGAGCTAGAAAAAGATGCGGTGATAGGTACAATAGTTATTTACTCAAGAATAAAAAACATACTATTTCATTCTTGTTCTACGCATACTTTCATATCATGAATGTTTAACAGAACTATTCAAACACCACCTAAAAATTTGGAGGATATGTTATCTTTTGGAAAAAGCAATGGGGAAATTGTTGTATCCAAGGTTAATAACACCTCCCCAATAAATGTTTTTGGATTTAACCTCCTAGAAAATATTTTCATACTTCCTTTAGTGGATTTTGATGTTATCTTGGGAATGGATTGGATATCTTTATACAAAGACAACATCAACTATTGGTAAAGGGAGATCACTCTTCATATCCCAAAGCATTCTTTAATTATTTACAAGTGTAAATAGAAAGATGAATCTTTTTTAGAATCATTGTATCATTTGTGGATATTAATTATTTATGAGCAAGATTTTCTAGCTCAAATTATTGAGTAAAAAGATAGAATCATGATTGAAGACATGCCCATCATGAGGGATTAAACTGATGAATTCCCTAAAGAGTTTCTTAGTCTTCCTCTTTATTGATAGGTTGAGTTATCAATTGAAAATATTCTTGGATCCCTACCTATATAAAAGACACCTTATAGAATGACCACCATTGAGCTAGAAGAGATATAGAAGAAGTTACAGGAGAATCTGGAGAAGGGTTTTATATGCCTGAGTGCTTCACCACGGGGTGCACCATTCCTCTTCATCAAGAAGAAGGATGGGTCAATGCACCTCTACATTTATTATCGTGATCTCAATTAAATCATGATAAATAACAATTATCCCATACCATGAATAGATGAAATGATAGATCAGCTTCGTGGGGACAATTATTTCTATAAGTTGGACCTCTGGTCAGGATATCAATAATTAAAGGTGAGGAAGGAATATATTCTGAAGACTGCCTTTCAAAAAAGCTATGGACAATATGAGTTCATAGTTATTCCCTTAAGACTCACTAACTATCCAACAATTTTTATGTAATTAATGAATAGAGTCTTTAGATATTACATCAAAAATTTTTTGGTAGTCTTTATTGATTATATTCTAATATACTCCAAGAGAAAGTAGGAACACGATGAGAATTTGAATACTTTGATAAAGAATTTGCAAAGGGACAAGATGTATGAAAAGTACCATAAATGTGAGTTCTGGATGGAGGATGTATCATTCTTGGGGTATGTTATCACTAGAAAAGGGATATATGTGGACCCTTCCAAGACAAAAGTAATTTAAGTGCGGCACAAGCTGAAATCTGTAACGGAGATCCAGAGATTCCATGGTCTAGGTAGGTATTATCGAATCCTTTTGAAGATCTTCTCAAGATTTTCAAACCCAGTGACCAAGCTGACATGAAAGAGAGTAAATTTCATCTAGACTCAAGAATATGAAGACTGGTTTAAGGATTTGAAAAAGAGGCTTATCACTACGCCAATACTCTCACTACTAATGAGTGGATAAACATTTGTGGTGTATAGTGATTCTTCAAAGAAGGTTTTAGGGCATGTGATGATGAAAAATGATAAAGTGATAGCCTATACCTTAAGGCATATAAAAATACATTAGTAAAATGATCATAAGCATGATCTGGAGTTGGAGGCTATGATCTTTGCATTAAAAATCTGGAGGAATTATCTCTATGGGGAGAAGTGTGAGAAATATACTGATAACAAGAGTATTAAATATTTATTCACACGAAAAGCGATTTATATGCACTAGCATATATGGGTATAACTCATCAATGATTATGACTGCTTAATCAACTACCATCTCAGTAAGGAAAACAAGGTGGAAGATGATCTAAGTAGAAAGGATCCTACATCATTACAAATGATGAGAATTAAAAAGGATACAATATTATTAGATTTGTAGAAGATGGACATGGGAATCATTAAGTGGGTAACATAATCAATCCTTTATCAAATGATTGATCAACCATCCCTTATGGAGAAAATAAAGTATTCTCAAAGAAAAGATGCGGAAATTCAGAAAAGGGTGGAAGCCATTAGAAATGGTAAATCCTCTTAGTTTATGATTGATGAGTAAGGAGTTGTAAGATTTTGGTCACAAATATCTATACCATATGATCTAGAGATAAAGAAGGCGATTTTGAATGATGTGCATAGCTCAACCTTCTCGATTCACCCAGGGAGAACAAAGATGTATCAAGATCTATGAGAGAACTTTTAGTGGGACAGTATGAAAACGAAGATTGGTGAGTATGCATCAACGTGCCTAGTATGTCAACAAGTGAAGGCTGAAAGACATAAGTCTAAGGGGATGATTAATCCAATACCCATACCAACATAGAAGTGGGAGAACATCACCATAGACTTTGTCATTGTACTTCTAAGGAAATCTAGAGGAAACAATGCTATCTGGGGCATTGTGGATCATCTTACAAAGACAAATCACTTTATCAAGATTTGGGAGGACTTCTCATTGGATAAATTTTCACTGATATATATCTAAGAAGTTTTAGGTCTACAATTAATACCACTATCTATTGTATCTGATCAAGATATGAGATTCACCCCAATGTTCTACAAAAAGTATCAAACATGCTCTAAGAACTAAACTGAACTTTAGTACGACCTATCATCCTCAAACTAATGGCCTATCTGAGTGATCTATTCAGAAACTAGAAGTTATGCGGAGAGAATATTCTATGAACATCAATGGAGGATGGGACCAACATATTCCACTAGTTGAATTCTCCTACAAAAATAGTTTCCACTTGAGCATCTGAATGACACCATACGAAGACCTCTATGGGAAAAGGTGTAGAACACTGTCATGTTGGGATGAAGTTGGTGAGCGTAAGATGCTAGGAACAAAAATGGTCAAAGAAATGGTGGAGAAGGTGAAAGCTGTTCATCATCACATCATGGTATCCCGATGTTGAAAAAAGTGTTATGCAGACAATCATTGATGATACATTGAGTTAAAAGTTGGAGACATGGTATTTCTATACATATCTCTATATAATAAGTTCATGAGGTTTGAGAAGAAAGGAAAGCTAAGTCTTAGGTATATCGGCCCCTTTGATATTCCTGATCATATCGGGGTTTCGGCCTATCGACTAGAACTTTCACCTACAATGGTCAAAGTACATGATGTATTCTATGTATCCCTCTTAAGGAAATACATACGAGATAATTCACATGTACGCTCTTCAAATGTGGTACAGTTGGAGAATAATCTTTCTTATGAGGAGCATCCAGTAAAGATCTTGGATCATAGAGATAAAGTTCTACATAAAAAGACTACTCACTTGGTCAAAGAACTATGGTAGAACCATAAGTACGAAGAGGAAACTTAGGAATTGGAGGAGGACATGAAGGAAAAGTACCCACACCTGTTTATGGAATAGATTGTAAAATAAAATTTTGAGGGTGAAATTTCATAATGGGGGAATAATGTGACTACCTAATGTTTAATCAATGGAAATACCCTCTTTATAATTTTGTCATATAATCAAATGACATCACAACAAAATGAACTACTAAGTTCTATGTGACCTTTAAACACAATATTTTCACTTATCTGATTTGAATTTCAAAAATCTAACATACATGGTTGCGGTCAATAAGATGTTTGGAGTTTGATATGACACACTTAGTTTTTTTGGTGAATAGTAACTAAACCTTATGAATATTAATTGTGATTCCTGTATTTTTTTTTGAAATATTTAAATAATTTTTATTCTTTAGTAGTAGGATTTGTAGGAAATCGTGAGTTTAAGAAAATTGTGAGATGTCCTTAATATAAAATTAATGTTATAGCCTATCCTTTAGGTTAGCGGGAGTAAATATAACTAATTTATGAAAATGTATTATGGAAAATATAAATTAATTAGATATGTGTATTTTAGAGTGAATTAATTTTTTTAATTAAATTAATAATATATATATGTGTTATATACTTAATAAAACATTTTTTATATTCATTCAATGAATATTTTATTCATAGGTTATTAATAAAACCCTATTTGATGTATTTTGTTAAAAAAAGTTCATTTTACACCTTGAATGGAGAACCCATTTTAAATTAAGAATTCGGAACATGAATTATTTTTTATATGACAAAATAAACATGTTATTTTGATGTGGGTTTTAAAAATTTACTTTGGATAATTTTTTGATATTTTTTAGATAACTTTCATATTTTCATGAATAATAATAATACACTAAATTTTAATTAAAAACAACTTTTTTCATTGAGATAATTTATATGGTTAAATTAAAACATTGAATTGTTATAATGTATAAATTGAATATATTTTTACCATTTAATATAATGTATGTCCTTATCATTAATTTTACATTGAATTCATAGGTAAAAACATTTCAATCTTTTGCAATGTTTTAACTTTTAAAACCTATTTTCTCAACAACGAGATTAATTTTAAATTAAATACTGCAACTTATGTGTTTTGAATTTGGAAAAATGGATTCATTATTTTGAATCATTAGGTCCAAATTATGTCAATAGACTACTTTTATTTTTGGGCATTATGAATAGTAACTTTGGTAATTATTTTTATTACCATGATTAAAGGGGAATTAGGTAATTAAGGGTAAAAATAATATTATAAAATTTCTATGAAACCTGTAAAAATATTATTGGATGATTAAATTAGACCCTTATCATCTGTATTTATAAATGGTGTCACTTTATTTCTACTTACCTATGAAAATGACATGAATGTAATAAAAACTAATGAAATGGACAAAGTGTCACAATCTATTTTTATATAAGTATATTAATTTTAATATATGGATAAATATGAGATAAAATCTACTATATATAGTATATGGAAATACAAAATAATTACCCAAATTATAAAAATTTATTTATAATTTTTAGAGATTAAATATTTACTATTAATGATGACACAATAGTGTTGTAGAAATTATTTTATTAATGGAAATATTAAATAAATGGTTTTAAAAATGTTAAAAGAAATATAATATGAACTAAATAATGTTCTAAATTAATTTTATAGGTTACTATGACATTTTAGGAGTGTATTTAATATTTTGGGTCGAATTTATCTTCTGTGTGAATTTTATTTAAAGTATAATAAATGAATAGTGTAAAAATTGTTACTATTGATATTTTATAAACATAACATCTTTTTAAATTATTTAAAAATCATAAAAATATTTAAAAATTACAAATAGATAATTATAAGGTCTAAAATATCATAATGTATCCCTTAATGGTCAATTAACACCACATAAGTAATTATAAATTACCATTAAATATTTAGAATGTTATTACCAAAACTAAACTTTAATAGAATAACTAAGGTTCAATTAAAAAGATAAGGTTTAAATTGACAAAATAAGTTGTGAAAATTTTATTTGTTGATGCGATTACAACCCTATCTCATATCAGCTTCATATTAGGTACACTCTGGATGTTTTTGTGTATGGTTTTATTTTATTATTAATTAATATTTTTGAGAGTTTCCTAAAGTTTCCCTCTCCTCTCTTATAAAAGGGCATATCCTCCCTCTCCTATACACTCAATTTTGAGTCTTCCTTCTCAGCCAAAACGTTCCAATTACTCTTCTAAAATTACCTAGTATCATTTCGGAGGTTCGGGTCTTTTCAAAATACCAAATCTAGTTCCCTAAGTGGAAATTCAAAGGAGGCACGTCGAGGAATATGTAATCTCTTCTATCGATTCTTTCAAGTTTATTTCTTCTTATACTTCCTCTTAATTAGTTGTTTAATTATAAAATAATGACATTAGTATTACTAATATACTGAAATTTTATTATAAATATGAAACAACCATATTTCAACTTCTATCCATCTTATGAAAAAAATGAAATCACCGCGCATGCGTACGTACGACTTACTGTCTCCACACCATGGTGTAATCTATTTTTCGTCACTACCTTACTTGGATGGATATAATGGTGTAAATAATACCTAAATATAAATAATATAAAATTATTATAATTATGAGATACCATACACCATCCAATTCAATACCATTCAACAATTATGGGAACAATATCGTCCCTCATGCGTACGTACGATTTACCGTCTCCATGGTGCGATGTTATTCGTTCTACATGATATTCATTAAATGATTATTATATAAATTAATTGAAATAATAAATATGATATATATTATACTAATAACATTCTATAAATGATATAACTATAACCTAAAAATTTAAACAAGAACTTCTTCGACAAAACATAGGTAAGAACATAAAACAGTTAATACGTGAATAAAAAGTAACAATGAAATGTTACTAAAAAACAGAAGTAAATGTGATCAGAAATGTTATAATAAAAATTATTATGAATCTGGAATAATTCCGTAACATTATTGTAATCATTATATAGGATGTTCAGATACATACCAAGCATATCAGACCTAAGGTAAGGGATAACTTTTCTAATCTTATTTTTTTATGAGATTGTTTATTCATAATTATTCACTAGGGTTATATTTACCATCCATGTCCATGTTTTCTAAAAAAGTTTTCATAAAATGTTTAATTTTATTCCATGTATGTTTAAAGTCATTTTTACCCTTTTTTGACTTTTATCACATGGTATGGAATGAATCTTTCTTTTGTTTACCATACGAGGTACTTTTTGACTTTTCTGAAAAAATTATGTGGAGAATGTTTATTTAACTTATACGACATGAACATATTTTTACGATTTCATAGAGCATTATTTATATTAATACTCGTCTACAAGTTTTCATTTTTATTTTCTATTAACTTCATTTATTTTAAAATTTCATGACATTTTGAGAAAATAAAATTTTTTTGAAGAAGAAAGGTTATTTTCCTCAAGAACTAAGTTCAGGTGTTTTATCAAAATTATTTTCCATATTAGATGATATATGGTCATGTTTCTATCCATATTATTACTTTTATTTGATTACATTATGATGTAATTATTTTTATAGAGTCCTTTTATATGGATTAGGTTATGGTGGCATGATATTTAAGAACCCCATTTTATTACATGGGTTATGATATGATGACTGATTTATGTTTTTGTACCACACATAAGAATGGTATAATTATGAGATAGGTGGGACATATATCTCCCTCCAATGCATTGGGTAAATATTTTTATCTCATGAGATAGACATGGATGAAATGACAAGTTAATTCGGTATGGTGATATAGGACTGGAATGAGGAGTGAACTCGGTTTAGTAATGGACTTTGTCTACTATGATGGTCTTGGAAACGAGACTTGACTAATATGAAATGATTTTCTATGCTTATGTGTGTCTTATAAAAAGTTTCATGTCTTATGTTATGATTATTGGGATTACATTTCACTTCTATGATTAATCCCATGACATGATATTATGATCTCTTATAAAGGATAATATTTTCAAATGCCTTGTCCTTTTTAATATGATATGATAGATATTTCCTTTGTTTACCATTACTGAGAATTTGAGCTCACCCTTTTGTATGTTTCTTTTCCCCAGGATAGGAAGATGGTTATTAAATATGATATGCCAAAAAGAAGTCTAGTTATAATGAAATAAATAGGAGACAATGTAGATGTTTTATGAACCTGTTATTTATGTTTCCCAGTTTCTAAATAAACTATACCTATATGGTCTGATCATGGTTTTGTTATATGTTGTAATAAATATACTTCAATTATGATGTAATAACAATGCATGTAATGTATGGGTCTTTACAGTTGGTATCAGAGGAAATGTATCATTAACCTTTGGAAACTAGGATGTGAAAGCCTTAATAAAACCCTTAAGAATGTGTCTAAGTAATGGATACAATCCTAGTGTTTTAGAAATGACCATTAATAATCTATTATAAAAACTATAGTGTCCTAATTTGTAATTTTATTCTTGATTATGTGGTTTTCCTATTATAATTTGTGTTGATCACACAATAATTTTTTGTTTTAGTTAATGGCTATAACCCGAAGGAACCGCGTTAATGATGAATGCGATGGGAAATGCAATAATTGCCCCCTGAGAAACCAAATGTTATGGGAGTTGGAATGAAAAATATTCTAGCCATTCTCACACAGATTTCTCAATTTATGAATCATTTCGTAATTCCAAATGGGAAAAGTAGAGAGAAAAACTCTATTGAATCCTTCATGAGGTAGAATCCACCTTTATTTAGCGGGACCTCTAATCCACTCGTGGCTGAACAATGGATCAATACCATTAAAAAGATATTTTCAGTCCTACAATGTTATGAACATGATAAAGTCATCTTAGTAGTATATATTTTGGAAGGTAAAGATGATCAATGGTATAATATTATCAAGAACACAAGGAAAAGAGATGAAATTGAGTCCATGGAATGGGATGAGTTCAAGAACTTATTTTTCAAAAATTACTTCCCTAGTATTCTTCGAACAAAGATAGAGAAGAATTTCTTGAACTGAAGCCAAAGGATGATGAATCCATTGGTACCCATGAAACAAATTTTACAAGACTTGAAAGGTACACTTCCTGAATTATTATCCAACTTGAGAGTAAGATAGATCAATTCTTTTGTGGAATAAAACCAATTCTTTGAAGGGCATTAGACAAAAGTGAATTCAATAGCTATGAGGAAATTGTTCGATGTGATCTCATGGTTGATATGGATATTGGAGTAACCCATCAGTCATATGGTTTTGATAAGAAGATTAAAATGGATTTCGAAGGAATATATAAAGACCACATTGAGAAGGTGACAAGTTTTTCCTTATTCTCAAATTGTGGAAAGAAACATGGAGGGATTTGTACTAAAGGGAAATGTAAATGTATTAAGTGTGGAACAGAAGGTCATCGGGAAATTTAATGTCGAGGTGATCGGAAAAAGACGTCTAATGATGTGAAAAAAGAAAAGACTACACAGAATGCACCTCCTACACATAAATGTTACAAGTGCAAGGAAATAGGACATTATGCCAATATATTCCCTAATATAAGGGTTATTGATGATGATCGACGCCAAAAAAATATTCAGGCCAAAGACAAAGGAAAGTCACATGAAATTACTATCATTGACGTGGAGTACGATAATGAAGTGGTGAAAGGTACACTTACCATCCACTCTAAATTAGAAAATGTTTTATTTGATTTCGGATACACCCACTCTTTTATTTATTATGAATTTTCTAAGGGTATCACAATATTACCTGAACAATTAGATGTTGAGTAAGCTATGACAACTCCTAATGGCACACCAATCGCATCAAATGTTTACAATTCTTCTCCAATTGAAGTTTGTGGTAAAGTGCTTCCTACAAATCTTGTGATCCTTACTATAGTGGAATTTTATGCTGTTATTGGTATGGATTGGATTTCTTTATATGCATATCATATCAATTTCCAAAGAAGTAAAGTCACATTTCATATTCCAGATCAATATATGATCATCTATCGATGTAAGGATGAATATAACATTCCAGTAGAAATTTATTCCATCTTATGGGTCTTGATTCCAACAATTGAAGATTATTCATCTCAAATGGTTGATGAGAAACTCAGGATTAAGAATACACCCATTGTACAAGATTTTGATGAAGTCTCTATGGAGTAATTTCTAGGTCTTCCACCAAAACATGAATTTGAGTTTTCAATAGAACTCATACTGGGTTCTATGCCTATTTCGAAGACACCTTATAGAATGGCCCCAATTGAGTTGCTGGAATTGAAGAATTAACTCCAAGAGAATCTTGATAAAGGACTCATATTCTCTAGCGTGTCACCTTGGGGAGCACCTATTCTGTTTGTTAAGAATAAGGATGGATCAATGAGACTCTGAATTGATTATCGATAACTTAACATGATCAATACCAATAAAAAATATCCTCTACCATGCATTGATGAATTATTTGACCAACTACGTGGAGGTCAATACTTGTTTCCAAGTATGATCTTCATTTAGGATATCATCAATTAAGTGTAAAAATGAGGATATACCAAAGATGGAATTTTGTACAAGGTATCAACACTATGAATTTATAGTGATTCCTTTTTGTATTACTAATGCCCCTACTATCTTCATGGATCTAATGAATAGAGTCTATAGAGACTCTCTTGATTAGTTTGTGGTAGTCTTTATAGAAGATATTCTTTTCTATTAAAAGATCAAGGGAGAACATGAAGATCACTTGATAATTGTATTAAAGACTCTGAGAAAGGAGAAACGTTTTTCCATGTTTACCAAGTGTGAATTTTGGCTTCAAAAAGTTTCATTTTTGGGTCACATAATCTCAAGAGAGGGGATATATGTGGATCCGGCAAAAAATAGAGGTTATTGAAGGATGGTCGAGAACAACAACACTAATTGAGATCTAAAGTTTTCTTGGTTTGTCTGGATATTATCAACATTTTGTGAAATATTTTTGACAATTATCTAATCCAGTCACCAAGTTTACTTAGAAAAAAGTAAATTTTGTTTGGATGGAGGAATGTGAAGATAATTTCAAAGAGCTAAAAAGATGGTTATCCAGTGCACCTATGATCACACTAACTTGTAGTGTAGAATGTTTTGTGATCTACAGTGATGCATCTAAGAATGGGTTGGGGGTATGTTCTCATGCAAAATGATATGGTGATAGCTTATGCCTCATGACAGTTGAAAATCCATGAGCAAAATTACCCAACTCATGATTTGGAGTTAGCTGTGGTAATATTTTCATTAAAAATATGGAGGCATTATATTTATGGTGAATTGTAGGATATTTATAAAAATACTAAAAGTTTAATGTATATTTTCTCACATAGAGATATGAATATGCGCAAAAGATGATGGTTGGTGCTGATTAAATATTACGACTGCTCAATACATTATCACCTTGGAAAAGCGAACAAGGTTGCAGATGCTTTTAGTCAAAAAGACCATACTAGCTTATCCATGATGAGGATCACAAAAGATCAAATATTTATGGATTTAAAAAGGATGGATCTTGAAATTTTAATGGAAGGGGATAAATATTATCTTTTTCAAATGAATGTTCAACCATCTATACATGTGAAGATTAAAGAGGCATATAAAGAAGATGTAGAGTTAAAAAGAAGGTGAGAAATGTTCTTGAATTCAACATTGATTGTGATGAAATAATAAGTTTTAGGAATCAGATTTTTATTCCTCCCATTATAGAATTAAAAAAGGAATTATTGGATGAGGCTCATAGTTCTTCATTCTCTATTCACCCTAGAATCACGAAGATGTACAGGGACCAGGAAGAGTACTTCTGGTGGGATGTCATGATAAGAGATATCATTGAATATGTTTCTCGATTCTTGGTTTGTCAGCAAGTTAAGGCTGAAAGGCAAAAGTCTAATGGGAAGTTACCACTATTACCCATACCATAATGAAAATGGGAAAATATAACTATGGAATTTGTCATCAGACTTCCCAAAACATCAATACAAAATAATGATATCTAGGTTATAGTTGATCGTCTTACGAAGTCAGCACACCTTGTTGCTATTAGAGAGGATCTCTCTCTTGATCAGAATTACAGGATATATATAAAGGATGTGGTAAGATTTCTTGGTGTACAAATTTCCATTATATCTGATTGGGATCCAAGGTTTACCTCAAACTTCTGGCGAAGTCTTCATTATGCTCTGGATATAGAGTTAAGTTTCATCACTGCTTATCATCCTCAGAAAAACGGTCAATCTAAGTGGAAAATTACAAATATGGAAGACATGTTGAGGGATTTCTCTATGGATTTCCAAGGTGGTTGGGATCAAGACCAACCATTAGTGGAATTTTTTTTATAATAATATCTTTCACTCTAGTATTCATATGGATCCTTACGAAGCCCTATATGGAAAGAAGTGCAGAACTCCAACTTTATGGGATGAAGTTGGGGAAAGAAAGCTACTAGGACCTGATCTGGTTGAAGAGATGAAAAAAAGTTCAGATCATTTCAACAACATATAAGAGCAGCTCAGATTCGAAAAAAAAGTTATGCTGACAACCGAAGAAAATACCTAGAGCTTGGAGTGAGTGATAAGTTGTTCTTATGAATATCTCCCTGTAAGAGAGTAATGAGATTTGGAATGAAGGGCAAGCTGAGCCCTATGTATATCAGTCCTTTTGAAATTTTGGATCATTTTGTGAAGGTATGATACCGACTAGAGATTCCACTGAATCTCTCTCAAGTTCATGATGTGTTCCATGTATCACTCCTGAGAAAGTACATACCTGATCCTTCACATGTACTAAGCTCAGAAGTCATACCGCTGGAAAATGTATTTCTTATGAAGAAGAACCTATAGAGATTCTAGAACATACCAAAAAAGTTCTATGAAAAAATACCACTTGGTTGGTTAAATATTTATAGAGGAACCACAAATTTTAAGAAGCTACATGGGAACTTGAAGAAATGATGAAGGAGAGGTATCCTCATCCGTTTGCTTCCAAGTAACGAATTTTGAGGTCGAAATTCAATTTAAGGGGGTAGAATGTAATGCCCGTATGTTTTTATGAAATATTTAAATAATTTTTATTCGTCAGTATCTTGATTTGCATCCAATCGTGAGTTTAAACAAACTGTGAGATGCCCTTAATATAAAATTACCATTATAGCCTAGTTGTTTGGTTAACAGGAATAATTATAAAAAACATATGAAAATGCATTAGAAAAAATATAAATCAATTAAATATTTTTATTTTAGAGTGAATTATTTTGTTAATGAAATTAATAAGATATATATGTGTTATATAGTTCATAAAATATTTTTTTAAAATTCATTCAATGAATATTCTAGTCATAGGTTATGGATAAAACTCTATTTGATGTATTTTTTTTAAAAAAGGTTAATTTTACACCTTTGAATAGAAAACCCATTTTAAATTAAGACTTTGAAACACTAATGATTTTTATATGACAAAATAAACATGTTATTTTAAATTAGGGTATAAAAAATTACTTTGGATAAATTTTTGATATTTTTCTGATAACTTTCATATTTTGTTGAATAGTAAAAATACGTCAAATTTTAGTTAAAAACAAATTTTTTCATTGAGATAATTTATATTGTCATATTATAATATTGAATGGTTTTAAATTATAAATAGAATATATTTTTACCATTTAATATAATGTATGTCATTATCATTAATTTTACATTGAACTCATCGGTAAAAAAATTTCAATCTTTTGCAATGTTTTAAATTTTAAGACCCACTTTATCAACAACGAGATTAATTTTAAATTAATTACTTCCACTTAGTTTTTTTGAATTTTTAAAAATTCATTCCATATTTGGAATCATTAGTTCCAAGTTATGTTAATTGGATACTTTTATTTTTTGACATTATGAACAGTAACTTCGGTAATTATTTTTTTTATCATGGTTAAAGGTGAATCCGGTAATTAAAGGGAAAAATAATATTATAAAATTACCTTAACACCTAAAAAAATCCTATTGGGTGATTAAATTAAACCCTTATCATCTATTTTTCGAAATTTAATCTCTTTATTGCCACTTACCTATGAAAATGACATGAATGTAATAAAAACTAATGAAATGGAAAAAGTGTCACAATCTATTTTTATATAAGTGTATTAACTTTAATATATGGATAAATAGGCGATAAAATCAACTATATATAGTATTTAGAAATCTAAACTAATTACCCACATCATATAAACTTATTTATAATTTTTATTGATTAAATAATTACCATTAATGATGTCACAATAGTGATGTAGAAATTATTTTATTAATAGAAATATCAAATTAATGGTTTAGAAAATGTTAAAAGAAATATCATATAAACTAATTAATGTTATACATGAATTTGATAAGTTCTTATTCCATGTTAGGAGTGTATTTAATATTTTGGTTTGAATTTATCTTCTGTGTGAATTATATTTAAAGTCCTATAAATGAATAGTGTCAAAATTGACACTATAGATATTTTATAAACATAACATTTTATTAAATTATTTAAAAGTCATAAAAATATTTAAAAATTACAAAGTTATAATTAGAAGGCCGAAAGTATCATAAATTATTCATTTATTCTTAATTAACACCACATAAGTAAATATTCATTACCATTAAATATTTAGAATGTTACTACCAAAATTAAGATTTAATAGAATAACTAAGGGTCAATTAAAAATATAAGGATTAAATTGACAATTTAAGTTGTCAAAAATTTATTAGTTGATTATATTACAACCCTAACTCATATAATATTCTAATTATGGACACTTTTGAGGTTTTTGGGTAGGTTTTGATTTTATTATAAATTAATATTTTTGAGAGTTTCCTAAAGTGCCCCTCTCCTCTCTTATAAAAGGGCACATCATCCCTCTCTTCTTCACTCCATTTTTAGCCTTACATCTCATAAGAAACATGCCCATTACTCTTATAAAATTCTCTAGTAACATTATTGAGGTTATGGTATTCTCAAAAGAGCAACTCTAGTGCCCTAAGTGGAAATTCAAAGGATGCAGGTCGAGGAAGAGGTAATCTCTTCTACCGATTCTTTGAAGTTTCTTCCTTCTTATACTTCCTATTATTTTGTTGTTTTAATATAAAATAACAACATCAGTACCACTCATATACTTATATTTTATTATAAATATGAAACAACCCTATTTCACCTTCTATCCATCGTACAAAAAAATGAAATCATCGCGTGTGCGTACGTACGACTTACGGTCTCCACGCCATGGTGTAATCTTATTTTCACCACATCCTTGGTTAGATGGTTATAATGGTGTAAATTATACCTATATATGAATAATATAACATTATAATAATTATTATATACTATACACCATCCTCTTCAATACCATTCAAAAATTATGGGAACGATATCGTCGCTCGTGCATACGTACAGCTTACTGTCTCCACGATGCGATGTGATTCGTTCTACATGATCTTCATTATACCATGATTATAAAAAATGAATTGAATGAATAAATATGAAATATATTATAATAATATAATGATTTAAATGATATAACTATAACCTAAAAAGAGAAAAAATTACTTATCTGACAAAACATATGTAAGAACATAGAGCAGTTAATACCTGAATAACGAGTAAAAATGTAATGTTACTAACAAACAGATGAAAATATGATCATAAATGTTATAATAAAACTGATTATGATTCTTTAATAAATCCACAACATTACTTAAATAATTATGTCGGAGGTTCTGATACATACGAACCATATCGGATCTAAGGTAAGGGATAACTTTTCCAATCTCATTTTCATCTGAGATTGTTTATTCGTAAGTATTTACCGGGGTTATATTTATCATCCATGACCATGTTTTCTAAAAATGTTTTCATAAAATG
Source organism: Viscum album (assembly GCA_963277665.1). Lineage (NCBI taxonomy): Eukaryota > Viridiplantae > Streptophyta > Magnoliopsida > Santalales > Viscaceae > Viscum > Viscum album. The sequence continues at coordinate 241,573,464 of OY728135.1, forward strand.
TAAATTGTTCTTCCATGTATGGTTAAATCCATTTTTACCCTTTTTTTACTTTTACCACATGGTATGGAAAGGATCTTTCTTTTTTACCAAACGAGGTACATTTTGACTTTTCCGAAATAAGTACGAGGAGAATGTTTTTTAAATTATAAAGAATGAACAGATTTTTAATCTTTTATAGAGAATTATTTCCATGAAGATTATTTTACATGTTTTCAAGTTTATTTTAAATTAAATTCTTTTTTTTAAATTGAATGACATATTGAGAACAGAAAATGTTTTTGAAGAAGAAATGATAATTTCCTAAAGAACTAAGTTCAAGTGTTTTATCCAAATTATTTTTCATCTAAGATGATATATGGTTATGTTTATATCCCTATTATTACATTATTTTTGATTAAGTAATGATGAAATTATTTTTATGATGTACTTTTATCTTATATGGATTATGTTATGATGGCACGATGTTTAAGAATCCCATTTTATTACATGGGTTATGCTATGATGTTTGATTTATGTTTTTGTGGGACACATAAGAGTGGTTTTATTATTATATGGGTGGGACCTATATCTACCTCCAATTAATTGGGTAAAGATTTATATCTCATGGGATAGACATTGATGGAATGAAAAGTTAATCTGGTTCAGTGATACAAGACTAGAACGAGGAGTGAACTCGGTTCAGTAATGGAATTTGTCCACTATGATGATCTTGGAAATGAGACTTAACTAATATGAAATTATTTTCTATTCTTATGTATGTATGACAAAAAGTTTCATGTATTATGTTATGATTATTGTGATTACATTGTACTTCTATTATTTATCCAATGACCTGATATTATAATCTCTTATACATGATATGATTTTCAAATGTCTTGTTCTTATGAATATGATATGATTGATATTTCTTTTTTTAATCTTAGTGAGTATTTGAGATCACCATTTTGTATGTTTCTTTTCACTAGGTTAGGAATATGGGTATTAAATATGGTATGCCAAAAATGATTCTAGTTATGATGAAATAAACAAGAGAAAATGTAGATGTTTTATGAACCAGTTCTTTATATTTTGCAGTTTCCAAATACACTATACCTATACAGTCCTATCATGGTTTTGTTATATGTTGTAATAAATATACTTAAATTTTGATTTAATAACAATTTATGTAAATTATGGGTCGTTATGATAACGTTACCCTTATGAATAATTAATATGACCATTAAGTTTATATATGATTGATTATGTATGATTATTTATGTGGTAAGCATATTCAAGAACATGTTAAGATGGGTACACCCTGATAGTTCTCCAATGTATTGGGTAAAGGTTAGTATAATGTGACTTTATATTCAATGGTATTAGCGGTTAGCCTTGACTCATGGTACCATGTGAAATGGTCTTGGTCGCTAACCTTAACTTGGGCTTCTTTATATGGAACACGCCTTGACTCTTGGTAAAGTCATGATTTATATTTATTCCACATTACTATGAATTCATGCTTATATGATTCCATGTTTATGTGTTATGATTCCATGTGTTATATGCCTTTTATTTTCATTATTCCATACCTTCTAACCCATGTGATAATGTTTTATTCCTATGTTTATTCCATTACTAGGCTTTTTAGCTCAACCCTTTGTTCATGTTATCACCAGGTTATCCTATACATATGTTTGAGCACAATGGAACTTAAGAGATCATTATGAAGATTAAATAAAATGAAATTTTATGATGTTTAATTATATACCAAGTCTTCCAAGACTCTAGAATTTAGGATCCTCGACTTGTAATTTGATGTTTATTTATTCCTAAAATCATGTAATGATATACATAAAAGGCTAGGGTCACTATAATGTTTATTTATTCTATCTACTATTGTTTATATTTAACATTTTGTGTTATTTGTTATATTATAGGATGCTCATAAATAGTTTTTAGGTCATATTTTCCATGTACATTGAATTTCTTAGTTATAGAAAGGCCCTGATATGTCCTTGGAAAATACCCTTTCATGTTATAATTGGGAAAAAAATTCCTAAATGAGTTCCTAGATTCCCAATAACTTGTTTCCAACCCATGAGGATCAATAAATCACATTGGGACTTTCCATGGGTTGTCTCAGGTGATCAGTTTAGGGGTGGCATGATTTGGTTCTTGATAAGGTCCCCCATAATGTTCCATACATGGTCAGTGTACATAGAGTCTATTATATATTTCATATCCTCTAACAATTTTTTAGAATTAGAACAATCTTCATACTTTTGGTAGGTATTAGGTTCATCATTTATGATAATTAATTCATCATAATTTGATAAAAAAAATCAATAACTCTTATAATACTAATTAATCCTACCATACCTTTATTATTCTTCTAAAATAGGACTCAGTTCACATTCCACATCCACTTTTAGAGATTCTAAGAAGATGAATCCATACAGTCATGGGATATGATTATTTTACCAAAAATATGTAGTCCACTAAATCATTTGATACCTCTATTTATCACATATTTGTATCACTGAGGATTAATCCCCATAAAAGTCATCATTAGAAAAAATGGATGCAAATGAGTGTATAACCCAAAAAACCCACTCCCACCAAAGTCTTCTAACTCTAAGAATTCTTCATGCATTTATAAAATATTTCCATTGGAGATAAATCCACACTAAACAATCATATAATAATAACATTATGATAATTATTAGTGTAAAGACCCCCGATCCTCGGGTGCCTTATGATACATGATGTACTAACATTTCATTAAAAATATTCACAAATAATACATCATGTCCCCTTAATACAGAGGCTCGCGAGGTTCAGGTTCTGGGAAACCAGCAGCATCTGAAACATATTTGAAGGCATGATCTATACATGAATAATTTTATTTAAAACATAGGATGATCAAAGTATGCCCAGTAAGGGGTTTTAAAACTTTTAAAGTAATTTATTTCTCAAGACAGTCATTTTGGAAGCGATAAAACAATTCATTGGAAAAAAGGCATTATCTTTTTCCTAAAACATGTAAATCCTACATTCTTTTAACCACTTACAGATAAAATAAGTACTTTATTAAAATAAATCTCAAAGAAGACATAAATTAGAGAGCACAAGCATGTGAAGAATAGACGATGCATATTTCAAAACTAAATTACTTCAGCTCCAAAAGACTGTTTGTAAAAATGGGAAACATTCATATCATGATTTATCAACACATAAAGTTCCTATAACAACATACCACATGTATTAAAGTTCATACTTCATAATCTCATTCTCATAGTCAAAGGGAATTTCTAACTAGGGGATATCCTGTTAGTTAAACTATCCCCTGGTTGACCATTTATCATCACATAAGGAGGGAATGTATAATGATAGACATTGTCAAGACCTTGTGTCATGACCTTAAAACATATCTTAATACGGGTCAAGGCTAACCTCCTACCCCGTTTCCATAGCCGCTCAGGCCAAGGCTAACCGCCAAGGCCGTTGCACATAACGTCTCATGAGACTCATCTTTTACCCAATGCATTAGAGCATTGTATAATTCCGGGCGCACCCATCCATGATCATTTAAGTCCAATACATCCCTCACATATTTGGCGTGGTCTTAAATTCATAGGGTCTCATTCTTACATTCATTACGCATAATCCCTTTTCACATGCATTTTCATATCCAAGGAAGAAAAGTAAAAACATTAATCCTTTATCCTTTAACTGGTGTGGTGATAAAACTAACTCATAAGTAAAAAAAATCCATACACATTCGATACTAACTTAAAAATTGAAACCATGGGCTTAATGGAAACCTTAAAATGAACATAAACACTTTAAAACATCAAACATCACAATCCAAAGTTAGAAAAGAGGTCATTAATACTTAAAATACATGCTGATAAATGGGCGTTGTGGATGTTTATTTAAAACTGTGTGAATATACATATATTTATACATTTAAGAATACATAGTGTGAAAATAGGTTTAGCTTGGGAAGTCATGTATATATGTATAAAAACTATATAAATATATATATATATATATGTAAAAACTCGTTTTCACTCTAAATAATAAGATCTTTCCTTTGAAAAGCTTGAAATCATCTTAAGAAATTTTTTAAAGAACTTGAATTCGAAGAAAATATATTGATACAAGGTTATATACACCTATATATAAATTTAAGTTTATATACACATATGTATGGGTTTACAAAATCAAACTACACTCAGTAATATTTCTCAAGTTATACTTTTAACCATAATTAATGTTTGGTAAGACAAAATGGAGTTCTTACACATGAAATATGAATGTAAACATGGTTTTCACAATACCCTTATTAGCATAAAACCACCTTTTCATACAAAAAAGTCAATTCATAAGTATGAGTATATATGTTTATACACATGTAAATGTTTAAGGGATTCACGCTACAAGTTTTCACAAAAACAAATGAATTGAAAAAAATGCTGATAAAGGAGAATTTTCCTTTGGGGAAACTATTTTGTTATCTAAAATGAATTTTAAACCTCACTCATTATATATACTTACATAGTTTTGGTATCGTACTTGAAATAAGAATTTTTAGGGGTAAAATATAACTTGGGTAAATCATCATGTTATATCATGATGACTTTTAAAACATAATAATCATACTCATCCATTATGTTTGCACATACTTAAATAGATTTACATATACATTTATGTAATCACATGTACATATACATATATATGATACATATACTTGTATAGTTTTATATGTTCATAAATAACCCAAAACCTTAATTTTTTTTTCAGTAAGAGGTATACAAGGGTTATATACATATATATATATATATAAAGTGTATACATACATATATCCACCGGAACTGAGAATGAATCAACGAGGAAAATAAGGTTTCCCTTACTCTGGTTCGATCCTCAATGCAAGATGAGGAAAACATGCATGAAACGGTTCTTATGGTCTTATATATATATATAAAGTGTATATATATATATATATATATATTCACTGAGTTTCCCTTACCTTCACTTGAAGAGGAGAAGAAGGAGGTCCAAGTGACGACGTCGAGGTGGTGGTCAAAGATCCTAGAAAACACGAAGCAACCCTCTTCTCTTTCGTGCAACTCGGGACTTAAAGGTAGGGAACTCTCCTTGCGTGAAGATGTCGGCAGGGTATCTGAGGACTGAGGCGGTGCCAAACATGTGGAAAGAAGGGGCGAAGTTGGGTCCACCACTGGCCTAGGTGAATAAAAACACTACCTAGGCTACTGGTTTGGTGTGCGCGAGGGAGAAGAAGACGCATGGCGGGGAGGAAGATCTGTAAATGAACGGACGACCAGGATCGCGCGGGAGAAGGATCAGACGGATGACATGAGATGCAGTGATAAAAAATGTTTTTATTAAATTATTTTTATTATACATATTATATTATTATTATTATTAACATAATATCGTTATTATTATTTTATTATAATAATCTATTATCATTATTATTATTATTAACATTATTATTATTATTATTATTATTTTAAAATAACCAAAAGTTGAAAAAATCATATATACAGGCTAAACTAGTAACCCATCATAATTCATATTCTTTATTTATTTTTATATAAATTAATTAACTTATTTTATATATATATATATAAATATATTTATATGTTATTTGTTTGTTATCAAAATTTAATTGTTAAACACATAAATGAAATAATTTGCAAAATATGAACATAATTTTATGTGTTAACATTACTAAATATCTCAAATTTCATAATTAATTTTTTTATCTCTATTGTTCTCAAAGTAAAAAAAATTATTTATGTAAACAATATTATTATGAGGCAAAAGTTGAAAAATATAATTCAAATTATTAACAATGCTATGAACTTTAGACCGATTTATAATTCTAAAGAATTTCATACTATCAAAGATATAAAAACAAAACCCTAAAAGCCATCTGATTTAAATCCTAACAGTCATTTCATTTAAGGTCTCCAACGGCGATAAAAGTAATGGTTGGCTTGGTGTCCTATAAAACCAAGTCTTGGGGGTGTCATTAAGCTTAAATCATTTGAAGGATAAGGAATAAGAAGAAGAGGATGGTTCAAGTCATTCCTTTAGCGCTTAGTGTGGCTACGGTGGTTTTATCCATTCTTATGTTCATTTTGATGGATGGCAAAGACCCCTATCATTTACTCGGGGTTCTCATTGTTTTGAGCAGTCTTCCTGTAATCTTAATAGGGTTTTTAATTGGTATATTTGGTTAGCTAGGTTTCTCGTTTGATCATAGTGTACTGTAGTTACTATGGTGTTCCCTATTTGAATAAAGAGCCGTTTGTTCATTTTGTGCGTTTACTCTATTTCATTGTTATTTTTTCATAAGAAGATAGTTTGTTCAATTAATGGGTGACATAGCAAGATAAAATTTTCCGTTACATGAAACACAAACTCTTTGGATGTTACAATTAGTATCCAATATTTTAATTGATTTGTGGAAAAATCTTGGACATCCTTTAAAGGAAGACAAATATTTGGGGGAGATCCAAATGGTTGGGGTCTAGGCCAGAGATTTGGCATAGGTGGCACTCAACCCAAAAATCCTATATGTTTTTCTTTTCTATGGGAATATATTCCACCTATATAGGGTCTATTATTATATTACCTCTCCTTTAATTATAGCAGTCTCCTTAGAAACTGAGGGATACACTATCTAGTCAGATGTATTAAAGGAAACCATACCTTAATATCATGAGAATGGATGTAGGACCAGATCATCATATAGTTAGATCCATCTGATGGAAGAACACTAGGAAGAAACTATAACTAAAACATATACAAATACATTTAATTTCAACATGATGTAGCCACCCCCATAGAGTCTGAGATAGGTCTGAGGAATATGAGTGGTATCGTACTTATTACAACATCTATAGTGACAATATTATTTGATACTAGTTCTTATCAATCATTTATCTCTATTCATATTGTGGAACTAATAAAAAACCCAAAATATCACATTCCAAACATTATTAATATTTTGAAACTTTTTATGAAGAAGAAGTAGTCATTCTTATGATGTCCTTCTAGAATTGTTCTCATCGTAGAGGTTTAGCTCGCATGGGACTTCTTTGTTCTTGAAATGGATTCCTTTGAAATTATTATCAAGATGGATGGTATGGTTGAATTCAAGTCTCAAGTGGATTTCTATCAATGATGGATGAACACCACTTTTTTTATGGAAACTTTTATGTGTTTCAAGGAGGATAGGATCAATATTCAAGATGGTAAGGACCCCCCTTCCTAAAGTGGGAAACCTAGTATGTCATATATCATATGTCTTAGCTAAAGTTGATAATGGGATTCGTTTTTTTTACCTTACCCTTTGAATAAGTGAATTTTTAGAGGCATTCCTTGATGAATTCTTGGGTATACCATTGGAATATTAACATAATTTTTATATTGACATAGAGATGATGAATCAAATAATTTCATCTACCTATTATCATATGGAACTAGAAGAACTAAAGATTTATCTTGATGACCTAGAAGCTAAGGGATTCATCCACATGAGTGTGTCCATTCAGGTGACTTTAGTTATCTTATCTAATAAGTAGGATGACACCCTCCACTTATTTATAGTTTATCAGAATATAAAATGGGTAACGATCAATCAGAACTACCCCTTAACCCACATTGGAGGCCTCATAAATCAATTGAAAGTGAAGAGTTTGGCTTTTAATCATTGATCTCAATTTAGGGTATCACCAAGTCTAGGTAAAAGAATATAATATTCAAAAGATGAAATGTAGTAGAAGGTATGGTTATTTTGATTACTAGGAGATGTCTTTCTAGTTAAATAAAGCTATAATGGTTTTTATGGAATTGATGAATTTGATATTCCACTGATACACAGATTCCTTTATTGTGGTTTTTTGGGTGAGATCCTAATATATTATAATACTAAATAGGATCACGATCATCATTTGAGGATAGTTTTGGGAACCCAATGAGACAACCATATCTATGATAAACTACACAGATACAACTTTGGAATTTAGGAAGTGATGTTTCTAGGGAATATTGTATCCAAAAAAGTAATACTGGCGGATCCAAATATGGCGATGTTCATCATTTGTTTGGATGAGATGAAGAATGTTTTTTAAATTTAAAACATTATAGGTTTTTATGGTTACTGTTATTATTATTTTTCTGTAATTTCTATTGGTTGGTATCTCCCTTGATGGATCACATTTGTAAAGGGTTCTGAATTTTATTGAATTTCGAATTCCAAGCCTCATTTTATGAGCTGATTTTTCATTTAAACTTAGTACTATACTAAATCGTTATGATATTATACTATGTTACATAGTTTATTATGATGAATCTAGGATGATTTTGGGTTTTGTTTTTATGAAATTTGATTATGTGGTAGCCTAAAACTCTAGAAAACTTCAACCACATGAGAGGAACTATACTATCAATTAATTAGGAAAGTATTCTATTATACACATGATAAAATGTTCAAAAAATTATCTATTTTTTATAAAATTTCACTATATACTCTGATAATAAAATCATCGATTATGTTTTATCTAAAATGGATTTGAACCTAAAATCGAGGAGTTGGTTCAAATAACTCTTGAAATTTGATTTAAATATTTCTTATACACTAGGTGAAGGGAATTATATTTTAGATTCTCTTTCTCAGAAGTTTCCATCTCATGTTATGAAGGAGTCTGGTGAGGAGTGGAAGCTCATGGGTCTCCTAGTAGTGTTACACTTAGAGGAAAACAATGGAAATGAGGGTCTGTTTCTTGGAAAATCCTAATTGAATCCTCCACTCCTTGATATGATCTCTCAAAATAAGGTAAATTATAGATAATTCCATCATCGTAGGGAAAGTTTATATGGTGTAATACCACCAGTGAGTGGTCTATATATCCTCCAGCTTTTCATTATTTTAATAATAGGCATGTGATTCATTCTTCATTGAGAATGGAAGTACTAGAGAACATCCATATGTCATAGTGTGATTTAAACCTCGGTACTACTAAGATATAAAATGATATGAAGCATAAATATTTGTTTCTCAATATGAATAGAGATATAACATACTCAGTATCTTTATGTGACACCTAATTGAATGTAAATTTCGAGCATCAATGAGAGAATGTATTGCTTCATCCTTGCTTTTTTCTTAAATATAAGAAGTATAATGTGATGATGGAATTTATTATCATAATGTTTCTTACCCCTTGGGGATGGAATGATATATGTTTTGTGATCCAATATTTAAACATGTCCACCCAATTTATACCCATCAAAGAGACAAAAAGGTAGAGGATCCTAGAAATTTGTACCTACATGATGTCATGAGACTAAACAATGTTCCATTTGATATTATATCTAACAAGGACCATTGTTTTTTATCCTGAATCTGTAAAAAACTATTAGAGGTGATGAGATCTTAGGTGATGTTGAGAAAAAATTACTATACTCTGAAATATGGAAAAAATAATGGGAAAAACATATTTTGGAATACATGTTTTGCATATGTATTTTTAACTTTGGTAAATCATGGGATACATATCTTGGATTGGTCAATTTTCTTATAATAATTGTTACAATTTTTTGATACAGATAGCCACATTTGAACCACTTTATGGTCAATTGTGTCATTCTTCTTTATACTGGGAAGAGGAAGGTGGGGCTTTTTTAATAGGACATAACCACATTCAAGAGGCTATGATAATGGTTTTAAATATTTGAAAATGATTGGTGATGTATTAGAGTCTCTATAAGTCCTATTAATATTGTTATCACCATTCATTTAAATATTCAATTGGAGACTATGGTTTTCTAAAGGTGATTTCTTAGTTCGGTCACTGATGGTTTAGGAAGTAGGGGAAAATTTCCATGGGGTATATAAAAATTTCTAGAATCACTAAGAGGATTGTAAAAGTTTCATATATATTGGTGTTTCCTCCATGGTTAACATAAATTAATAATTTTTTTCAATGTTATGGATAAATAAATATTACCTGGATCCCTCTCATGTGATAAATTAGAATGAACTCAAATTGGAAGATGATGCTTCTATAATTGAGTACCCGATTAAAATTATTGACTCTTAATAGAAGGTTCTGAATTGGAATTCTGTTTAGTTTGTTCAAATTTTGTGGTAGCATGGATTATATTCTTATGAGACTTGGGAGTGGTAAGCTTATATGAAATATTAATGGCCTCACCTATTCTTTGACCAAGCTATAGGTTGACTTAATATGGAATAATGTGGTATGGTGGGGAGTAATATCACACCAGTGGTGACATTTTCAGGTATATTTTCCTTTTATTTAATGACTTTATCATTCTCCCTTTATTTACTGATATTCTCATTTGAAATTTTGGAGTTTTTGAAAAATAGTGGGGTTCGTGATGTTTGTACACAATTTACCTAACCATGTGGAAACTGTATGAAATAGGTTTTCAACATTGAAATTCCATTTTGCATGGTAGGAAAATTGTTTACCAAACTATGTGTGATGACTATGTGAGTACCCAAGTGAGGTATTTATGACCCTCATAGTTAGGTAATGGTTATAAAACTATGTGGACACACCATTTGGTCTATCTAGAAAATTAAAAAACGGGAATTCACCAAGTCCCCCCCCCCCATTTAACCCCTTACCCTGATCTCTCATCCCATTCAAACTAAGAACATCTCCATTCTCTAACCATATTACCATATCCTACATATCACAATTTTAGTGGTATTTTGGCTAATGAAAACAAATAAACCCAAGTTAATTCTCTCCTCTTCACTTATCTTGACCTTTCCTCCTCTTTATCTAGAGTTTCTAATTACCCTATGGTCTTTGTGATCTCGAGTTTGGGTTGGCAGAATCCTAGGGTATGAGTTTCACTTTTTTGGCTTATTATTTCCCCTTTAGGATTCCTATTATTGATATATGTGTATTTCCTATCTAGGAGAGTTCTTTATATTTATTTCTAAATGTTTTACGTTGAAAAAGTTAGGTTGTTTATCCAATAATCTTATTTTATTATATAAAAATGATTTTCACCTTTTTAAAATAGGTATTTTAATTAATTAAATCTATTCCATGCTAGTTCTGGTTGTTTATTTTATACCTCATAATGGATTTACACATTTTACAATTTATTTTACAAATTAAATTGTTTACAAATCAATCTTTTAATTTTATAAAGGAAATTAGCTTTTGATATATTGATGGTAATACCTTGGAATTGAAATGTGAGACGTTTTCAATGGGAAGAATCGTATAAGAACCTAGAAACTAATAAAGGAACACTAGTGTTAAGTATCCATTTTTGGTTTATTCCACCTTAACTAACTAATTTTAATTTAGACGAAGGTCGTGGTGTGATGGATGTGTGGAACCACACCAATAGGATAGAGAAGGTACTCCTTAGTGGGTGATCTGGCATGGAATCATGTGATGAGTGAAACTTTGCTGATAGATCAAGACATGAACTCCTTTGATGTATTTTTCACACATTCAGATTGACCATTAGTTCACAAGATTATATGAGGACCTAGGCTGACCATAACCTGAAAATGACATTGGGATGTCCCATGGTGCATAATTATGGAATGTATACCCTTATACATTGGTTTTCATAAATAAATTTCTAATCCTGTTATATATTTTCCTACATTTATATAATTGTTCTTAACTTTATTATAGTCTATTTTAAACTAGTCTACATGTTTTTGTCTAACAAGGGTTATGAATGGAAAACATTGTTGGATCCTACTGGTATAGTGTTTCCCACACCCCAAATACACCCAATGGGTGTATGTCAACCTTGTTTTGACATATATAGGTAAAGGAAGGGTTCTATATAGTGATGAAATATACTTTTTCTAGTGGAATTTGGTATGATGGTGGTAACTTAGTGGTAACTTAGCCCCTGTGTCACATGGAGACGTGCATCCTTTTTTTGTTTATTTTTTGTTAGGCTCCTTAATGTACATCATATCACCTATTAAAAATCTATATCATTTATTTTTACTCTTATATATGGGTGAATTACCTTTTTGGAATATTTTGAGGATTTTTTATTTATATTATGGTTTATTGTTTCCCTTGTATATTTTGAGTTATTATTATGTGATGGTCTTCTTAAAAATTTTTAGTTGGTTATATTTCCCGTGTATATTGACTTTTCATGTTATGTAAATATCATTCAATGTCTATGCAACTGAACCTTTAATGTTTTAATTATGAAAACCATTTATAAAGGAGTTCCACGATTCTCATGCACTTATTTATAGATTAAGGGGATCTGGGACACCCTTTATGAATTTCCTTGGGATATCTCAAGTCCCTGATTTAGGAGTGTAATGGTTTGGTTTGTGATAAGGTGCACCCAAAAATTTCCCAAAATACATGGAATCTAATTGAAATTCATAGACTATATCAATTTATTATAATTATAAATCTCTATAAATTCATGGAAGGTAGTAGGTTAATCATATATATTAATTAATTAATCATAATTTTCTAAAATAAATCAATATATCTGACGATCCTAATGAATCCTTCCAAACCTTAGTTGTTATTATTTAATATTATTTTGTTCTATTTTGAAAGAAAATCCTTGTGAGGCTAAAAATATAAATCCATATAGTCATGGGATATGATTATTTTACCTTATATAAATCTATAGTCCACTAAATCATGTGATTCCTCTGATGATCACATATGCATATCTCTCTAGATTAATCCCTAGAAAAATCATGATTAAAAATCAAATGGATTCAAAGAAGAAGATGATACTGAAAACCCACTACCACAAAAGTCTCCAAAACGTTAGAATTCTTCATGTATCACTAAAAAATTTCTACTCGAGGTAAATAAATACCTAGACATTATGTAAGAGTGTTATTATGATACTTATTAGGGTCTACAAATTTCGTTTGTGTGAGGAAAAAATTGGGAGACCCTTAGAAAGAAGACATATATTTATAGGAGATGAAAATGGTGGAGGTTATAAATAGATAGGATATGGGAATAAAATGAAAATAATATGGAACTGAAGATGGATACATGAAATCTATGAGATAATTAATAGGTCTAGACACCTCTAGAGGGGAGGAACACATCATCGTTGATGGGGCACCCTGTCTACCTCACTTGGTCTCTTTTTCTCACCTCTTTCTTAATTTTTATTTATGTTAATTACTTTGGATGTTTTATATTCTATAATTATTTAGATAATTTTTATAACTATTCTCTTTCACATATACTCCACTTATCTATATTTTTATTATTAATAAAAACTTTAAAATACTATGGAAATTATTTTTAAACTTAAAATTTATTATATTCCTCAAAAGGTTTTATAATCTATGTCAATACCCTTTTATAATAAATTTGGATTAATTTTATACCTGATGAAATCTTTTGTGTGACCCATTTTTTCACAAGTAAATCATGATATGAATTTATATGGATATTTGATTGTTTTCATAGTAATGTGGAACACATATATAAGGATATATATTTTTATGATAGATGGGCCTTGTATTATATAGACATATAATTAATTTGGTACAACATTATATGTCATAAGATTACAATGATTATGGAAATTGGGGATTGAACCCAATCTATAATTTATATAGGACTTTGAGAGTGAACCCAATCCACAAATTTTATGGGTCTTAGAGATTAAACCCAATCCATAATTTTTATGATAAATGGGGAGTAAATGAAATCAAAAAAATTCATAGTACATGGTATGTGAACCTAATCCATGATGTTATGATTATCTTGGAAGTTTTCATTGAATTATGATATCCTATAATTATGTATATAACACATACTTATATTATTGTTCAGGATTATTTTTAAATGATTAAATTAATATATTTTCCATATACTAATGTTATATAACTTTATTATTCTTATTCACACATCTTTATTGAATTATTTATTATCACCCATTCTACTTCAATGGATAACTCTTGTGTTTTACCCATTTTGAGCATATAAAATCACTCATTTCATATATTTCCTCATTTTTCTAGGTAATGAAAAATAATACTGTGTATGATATCCCTAATAGCGATTGAAGTGTAAATAGTGATGTAGAATAAATGTATACTATTTTTCTAAAGAACAAAAAAAAATATCTAATCTCTGAAAATAATAAACTTATGGGTTATGAGAGTGTGTTTTAAATCATGATTTGTTGTGTTTAGGAATGAAAAATGTTGAAAAATAATGCATTTGCTTTTGGTTCATCTCAATTATCATTATAGAAATATAACTAAGAGAATGAAAAGTATGAATTTTTAGAACCAAATAAAAAATATGGAGTTTGGGGAATATTAAAAACTCTTAAAGAAGAAAATCATATAGTATCATATGTGGTTTGAACACACTATCACCTATATTCCATAGAAATCCCCAAACCACTGGGATGAGCATGTATCAAAAATAAAATGTTTTTTATATTTAGGAATGAAATATTAATGGAAATAATGATGAGAAGTATCCTGAAAAATGAAAATATACATAAACAATCAAAATTATTTTCTAATAACTAAAAACTATATAAAAAATCCAAATTTAAATTTTAAAAAAATAAATGAAAAGTGTTTGTGAATGTCCCCAGAATGTTAAGAAATAATATGAAGAATAAAATAAAAATTTGGATTTTATTACTTATAAAATATTTTATTATTTTTGAAATAAGGTTTTTTTGTTTCAAAGAAAATTTTTTTTATTTTCATTGTAAAATATATAAATAATTTTTTTTTCAATAAAAAGTGGGATTCAAAAATATTTTTTTGTTGGAAGGTTTAATTTTGTGTAAAAATATTCCTAGTGTGGAAATAAAAAAAGCTATGAAATATTTTTTAAATAAATAGAATAAATAATTGAGTATTTAAAATAATTATTTCATAAAATTTATTTCGTAAGATTAATCATAACCTCAAAAAATATCATGTTAAAATAGAATAATAAAATACTTAATCATTGAGAATATTTTTTTTTTGTCAATAATGTTGATGGTGTAGAGGTTATAGAAACATGAAAATGAGTTTTTAGTTTAGTTTATAACTTATTAAAATTTATATGGGATAAAAACATTCAATTATTTAATAGTAGATAATCCATTAAAATGATGGGGTTACTCTAAGATGGTTTCTATAGAGGCTTCCAATGAAGTTTTCTTAGTTTCGTGCACTTTTATTTGAGCATGAGTTGGGTGAAATTCATCTTGAACATGTGATCTTCCTTCCAAAATAGGGTGTCTTATGGTTAATGTTAGTCGGAGTAGGATAGTTAAGAGGTGGGGAATTGATTTCCAATAAAATTTTTTGTTAAAAAGGTTTACATAAAATATTAACCCAATTAAAATTAAAACATGGAAATTAATCAAGGAAATAAGATTATAAGAGTTTGACTATTAAAAAATATTCTCATAATATTGATTAACTCTTAATAACATCAGTATTATATATTGATACAAATTTTAAAACTATTCTAATAAGGTAAAATAGTTATAACTACTATCCAAGACTAACTATAAAATTAAAATTTAGTTTTTTGAAATATAAATTAAAACAGAGAAATACTAAATAGAAACACACCATAGATAAAACTAGTGGTTCAATCTCATGTTGAGACCTAATCCACTCCACTGGGTGATCACTTACCACCAAGTAGTTTATATTAATAAAATTGATCCAAACTATGGATCGAGGTAAACAAAAAAACACAATACTGTCCATGTCACACGACATCTTCTACTTTTCATCGTGGGCATAAAATATTAGGTCAAAAAAGGAAATATTCCACACTTATCTGTGAGAGTAAATATATGTAAGAAGAATGAGTGGAATGATATCTTGTATCCTTTAGTTTTATACAGGGGACAATGTGTGCTTAACAGACAGATATGCACAGTACACAAAAGTATGTAAAAATGAACACGATAGAGAAAACAAGTATGATTGAGGATTTAGAAAGATCTTTGTGTCTTGAGATACTGCACTGGACTCCTCAGATGTAGCTAAGATGATGTTGGAGTCCTCTTCTGGAAATTTACACAAAAACAAAGTGTCGTATTCTGGATTCTAGGTGTAGTTATGGTTCTACATCTATATGCTTATTCTTCCTTGATATGCTAAAGTAGTTTTTCAATTCGATGTGTAGCTCAGTTGATATTGCCTCACATGTTCTTATTTTTTTTCTTGAGTTCCCACTTGTTGCATGAGAGTTGAGGATGTTATTTAGTATATATCCCTCCCATTATTTTTCTCTAAGTTTTGTGCTTTTATTTTTATTTTAGGGTGCATGTGTTGGAGCTGACAGGAAGTATGATTTTTACACCTTGTACCTCATACTGTCAGGTGACATGTCTAAAAAGAAACATAAATTAATTCTCTGTCAATAAATGAATCAAATATGATAGTTATAAATAACATTTAAATTTAAACTACAAAAGAAAGAAAAGTTATTAAGAAATAGTGTCATAGTTTGTCTTGAAACAGTGTCACTAGAAAATGGTGTCACTGGGAAACAATGTATTCTCTTTGGACTTTGAGTGGTCAGATAGTCAGGGTGCCACTGTTACATTGACATTAAAAACTAGTAGAAAAAATGTGGTGTCGGGATCATAGTGTCTCAGGTAACTGTGTCTAGTCCTTTGACAAAACTTTGAATGGTGTCTTGGTGATGGTAGTAAGGAAAAGGTGTCACAGACTTTACGGAATTTGAAACTGGTTATGATGTCATTGTCATGGTGTCTGGAATACAGTGTCTGAATCATGGTGTCTGGATTATGGTGTCTGAGTCACGATGTATGGATTACACTGTCAAGTTCATGGTGTTAGTGACTTTTCCAAAATTTGAAACCGGTGGCAGACTTACAGTTTCTCTGACTTAGCCAAATATCTTAAGAAATAATATTCACAGAATGAATTAGATTAAGCATTAAGATAATAAATCATCATAGAACAAGATCAAGTATAGTTTACAATATTAAACAAGATTTATAAGATTATGATTAAGGATCTTGTGAAAGTTTATACCATGGGTTGTAATAATTAAACCATAAGGAAACCAATAATTTATACACATGATTTGTGATATATTAAACAAGGTTTACATTATTTTGATCATTAAACCATGATTAACACATGAGGAGTCCAAAAATATCCCCCATTTTGATGATCACAAATTATGGGATTTTAATGCGTTTTCTTATTCTGCCTCTTTTGGGATTATCAAAAATAATATAAGAAAAGGAAAATAAACATGGAATGAATTTAAGTAAGTTAAAAAAATAGTTCACATTGCATTAGATAGAGAGAGATAGGTCATTACAATCATGAGGAAAAATGAAAAACATCCCTATGAAAATACATTTTTCACTTCACTTCACCACTAGCAGTCTTCTCTTTACCATTCTCAGAAACATCAGAAGGGGGAAAAAGATCATAAGTGAAGGTTGGAGAAGGGATTGAGCCAATTGTGAGAGAAGGAAAAGGTACACCTTAAAAAATTGAAGGTCCTAGAGTGGGTTTGGTTGAAGACCGAAGCTCGGATTGGTCAAGGATAATAGGTCTGATCGGGCTCAGAGCCTGAGATACAGACATGGAGGTAGAAGTAAAGGTAGTGGATGAGGAAGGGGTTGACCCGGGATGAAAATGGGTAGTTTTAGGGGATACAATGGATGTTCTTTGAAAATAAAGATAAGTAATCAACAAATTAATGAAAGTAGTAACGATCTCACCACCATACTTCATTGCCTTATCTAAATTATGTTTGTTCTCTAGGAACATGTCCAACAGAGGAGTGAAATGTTTTAGCTTTGTGACTTGAGTCTTAAAGGCATGAATAACATAAAGAATTTTAACATTCATTATACGGAACATGAAATGATTGGTCAGATCATTCTTAGATTAAATACTATTAAAGTAGAAATCCACTATCATAGAAATTTCTTCCTGGGAATAATTGGAAATATTTGAATGAATCCTCACTAAATAAAGTTCTCAATCACTATTCTTGATGATAGTAGATAAAATTTACTTATCCACACCACTTAGTGCTGATTGAAGTTCTTATTTAACAACAGTTCTGATTAGATCACTATCTATAGGCTTAGATGATTGTCAAGAGGCATTTGAAGCTGTAAAGGCTGAAGTGAGAGACTTAAGTTAATTTAGAACATTCTGTAAACATTCTTTATACTCATGAGTCATATTATTAAGGAAAACAACAAGCTCACACATCTGATTGACTATGCTGATGTTTCTATCAGCCACTTTTTGATATATTGATGTCAAATTTGGTTGAATCAGAGGGACAATGTTCTGTGGAATCCGATCACTAACATCCTCAACAGGATGGGAAGCAAGAGCTTGTCTAGTTTTCAACACTTTTTTCGTATAATCAAACATATATCTCAGATAATTCACCTTATAACTCAACTATATATTCTCAATCCTAACTTCTTGTATTTCATGGAGAATCTTCATTTGAATTTGGCATATGAATTTGTTTAATAGAAAGGTAACATCTATTTCACTAAGATTTTTCATAGGAGAAGGTTGGGATTGCATGATCTTTTCAAATCCAGCTAAAAAAGTATCTCCAAAAGTTTTCAGATCACTATGACTCATATAATCATAAGGTTCTTGTGGAGGTTTAGGAATTGAAGCTGAAATAGGTTTATGATCTATAGCAGAGGATAATTCTATAGAAGAAATTGGTTTTAATTAAAACACATTAGAAATATCTATTCCTTTAACTGAGGCCTCTTAGGTATTTTCCACATCAAAATATTTAAGAAACTTATACTAGTTATCCACAGTGCTCTGATCAACATGATTGGAAATTTGAACACTTCTGAAACTAGGGTATTTCTCCCCCTCAACATGTGTATCTCTTATGGGACTAAGAGATTTAGTATTTTAACCCATTTCCATATTTTCATCTATAAAAAAATCACCCATATCTGTTCAATATAGATGAAATTCATGTTCCATTATTTCCACAATAGATAGAATTATTTCAGAATCATCTTGTACTTTTGATTGTTCCTCAATAGCAGGGCATTCCTTAATAAGAAGTTATTATAAAAGCTCCTCAATAAATAGCTTGTTAATCTACACTATCACCAGGTTCTTTTTCAGCAAAAAATCTTTTTTTATAAATAGGATCATCTTTTACAACTACATATTGTGGAATAGATAGGCCACTGTATTCTTTGTCCAAGATATCTCCTTCCTTAGGTGCAACAACTACATCGTCTACTCCTTCATCCAAATAATAAACAGCTTCATCTAGTTCCAAACTAGGGTCATATTTGTTCTTAGGTCATGAAGGATTCCCGAATGAATTAAAATTTTCATACAATATTTATTTTTCCTCCACCAAAGAATTTTTCCACGGATTCCAGCTAATTTTTATCCTTCTGATTATATGGTTTGAGATACATAACTCATAATCTTCAATAACTTATTCATTTAGGATCACTACTCCTTCAAGAAGAAAACATTGCAGAGATTATTCTTGAATAAAACAAAGAGGTTGATTTTGAAGTTGTCTTGATCATTTCACACATGTAAAGTATAATATACTTACAAAGATTAATCTTGTGCCCATTTTTCATAATTTTATAAAGAATACATCTTGATACTTAAGGTTAGAAAACTATATTTTCCTTAGACAAATAATATTTTGGATAAACATAAATAGAATCCTTGTCCCACCATCCAACTCAGCAGTAATTTCCTTTCTTTTCTTCTTATTTCTAGTCAAACTTCCTAGGGCCTCTTCTAAGATAAAAACATCACTAGAAAGAGGATCAACTCTTTGGTAATCCTCAAATATTCCTTCATGAGGTATCCCTAGGCAGCTAGCCCATAACCTCATAGAAAAAGTACACCTATGACCATTAATACATCTTATTACAACAAAGTCATCTACAGTATTGAATGAAAACTGAACATAATGATAAAACTAAGAAATACATTTTGGATAAATCAGTCTTTTCTCCTTTTTGAACTAGTTCTTCCATCCGTACTCATCCAGTTCTTTGAAAATGAGGGACTTACTTGTCAGAAACCACTTTGAATAGACATCCTTTTATGATACTACAGTTCTATCAGAAATATTTGGATTTAATGGTCCATCATTCATTAATTTAGGTGCCTTTTTCAATTTCTTTTGAGGTCTACACTTCTTAGGATTTGATGAATATGGGTGGTTCATTCTGGGCATCCAACGTGGGTTTGAGAAAGGTGAAGGGCTGGAAGATGATTAACTGTTTGAGAGAGAAGTGTTTCAATTTCGAGAGAAGAGAGATCTGGTGAAGAGTGGAGTGAAAGTTATTGAGTTTTCACCATTTAGGTATTTCAAACATTTAATGTTTAAAACTTGGCATAAAAACAATAAATTAATTAAAACAATGATACATGACATAAAATTCTAAAAATAGAAATTTGATTCTTTACAGTGAGACCAGAAGAGGTTGTCACAGAGTCATCATTACGGTGTGACTCCAAACGGTGCGATTGTATCATTTAGAAAAAAAGTGTAAGGTAGTAACTGAGAGATAGTAACTATGAGATCGTAAATGTGAGATAGTAATTCCAAGATAGTAACTTGTGAAACCGTGAATCATGAAACTGTAAACTGTGAAACAGTAAGTGTAAAATAGTAACTTTGAGACCATAAAATTTTTACTTAATACATATTGTTCCTAATTGATGTATGATGAAAGTTATCCATTCAGAATTCAATGGTTTAGTTAGTATATCAGCAATATGATGTTCATTTCCAATTAATTCCAATGTGATATCACCTTTTTGATAATGATCTCTTAAAAAGTGTTTCCTTACATCAATATGCTTTGTCCTAGAGTGTGAAATGGGATTTTTTGAAATCTTAATGGAACTTGTATTTTCACAATTTATATGTACATGTTTGAATTGAAATCCATAGTCTAGTAATGTGTGCTTCATCGAAAAAATTTGTGCACAATAACTAACAACAGCTATGTATTCAGCCACGAGGGTAGATAATTCAACAAAATTTTGTTCCTTACTACACCATGAAACCAATGAATTTCCCAAAAAGTGACCTGTCCTAGAGGATCTCTTTCTATCTAAATTGCATACACCAAAATCATCATCATAATAACTCACTATATCAAATGATTTTCTTTTAGGGTAAATAAAACCTAAATTGATAGTATGTTTGAGGTATTTGAATATTCTTTTAACAACATTTATGTGAGATTATTTGGAAGTTTCTTGAAAATGGGCACACATACACACACTAAACATAATATCTGCCCTACTAGTAGCAAAGTAGAGAAAACATCCCATCATTTCACTATAAGTGATTTGATCAACAAATTTACCATCTTCTTCAAGATCCAACTTTTAAGTGGTACTCATTGGAGTGTCACCACTTTTGATGCTATCAAAACCAAAGGTTTTAGAAGATATTTAGTATATTTACATTTATTTAAAATAATACCTTCTTTATTTTGATAAATATGAAATCCAAGAAGGAATTTAAGTTCACCCATCAATCTTATTTAAAATTCACTTTGCATCATTTTATAAAAATCAATACATAAAAAATTTCTTGAAGATCTAAAAATAATGTCATATACATAAATTTTAACTACTAAAAAGTCTTTAGAAGTTATATTTATAAAAAGAGTAGGATTATAAACTCCTTTTTTAAAACCTTTTGTAATGATAAAAATACTTAGTCTATCATACCATGCTCTTGGAGCTTGTTTTAAACCATATAAACCTTTTGTTAATTTGAAAGTCTGATTTTGAAAATGAGGGATTGTAAATCCATGGGGTTGTTTAACAAAAACATCCTCAACTCTATACCCATTTAGGATTTCAATTTTAACATCCATTTGATAAAGTTTGAAATTAATATGGGAAGCATAAGCAAGATAGATCCTGATGGACTTAAGTCTAGCAATAGGTATAAACGCTTCTTCATAGTCAATGCCTTCTTATTGACTATAACCTTGTGCAACCAATCTAGCTTTATTTCTAACAGTATTACCACTTTCATCTACCTTGATCATGAACACCGTGCCTATGGTCAAGGTTTCATTTGGTCTATCCACATGTTTCCACACATTATTTCGTTGAAATTGATTTATCTCCTCTTTCATAGCCATCTCCAAAAATTCATCGTTAATGGCATCATTGATGATTTCAGGTTCAAGCTGTGAGAAGAAATGTTGATGTTCCACCTGATTTCTAAGAGAAGCTATAGTTTGTATACATTTTTCTAAGTCTCCAACAACGACATCTCAAGGATGGTTCTTGAGGGTTCTAGTTGTTCAGAAAAGGAGGGGCTAGTAATTTCAGGTTCATCTACATGTTTGGGTTCATCATGTCCAGATTCAAACGAATTTCCAGAACTGTTTGATTTCACATATTTCTTGATAGGAGGATTAGACGAATTTGTATTTATGTCCAGGTTTTTCATATCATCTTACCGATTCTCTAGATAGGTCTTAGTTTCATGTGGATCTGTTTCATAAAATTTGACATGTACAAATTCTTCCCCACATTATGTTCTTTTGGTAAAGACTATATAGGATTTACTAGAGTTTGAGCAACCTAGTAACATTCCTTCATCACTCTTAGATAAAAATTTGTCAAGATTATCCTTGGTATTAAGAATATAGATTTTGTAACAAAAAACATAGAAGTAACTAACTTTGTGTTTTCTATTGTTCTAAAAATCATATGGAGTCTTCTTGAGGGCATGTATAATTAAGACTGTATTAATTATTTAGAAAGTTGTACTCACAACCTCATCATAAAAGTAAATAGGTAAGTTATATTCATTAATAATTGTTCTAGAAATTCCTTGTAAGGTTCTATTTCTTCTTTTCACAAATCCATTTTGTTGAGGTGTCCTAGGTGCAGAGAAGTTATGACTATAGCCATTGTGCGAGAAAAAAGATTCAAAGTCTTTATTTTTGAAGTCACATCCATGATAAATTATTAATGATTTTATTCTAATTCCACTTAGATTTTCCACTATTTTAGAATAATTGGTGAAGTAAGTACATGCTTCACTTTTGTGAGCTAAGAAATAAGTTGAAGTATACCTAGAATAGTCAACTACAAGAACATAGAAATAGCACTTCCCATTTAAACTTGAAACTCTAGATGATATAAACAAATACATGTGAAACAACTAGAGAGGTTGAGAAGTTGAAACTCCTTTCTTTGATTTGAAATATATCTTGTGTTGTTTACACTTTTGAAAAGGATTATAGACTTTATCATTTGGAACCTCAAGTTTAGGAAGGTATTTGACTAAGACTTTTCTATTAATATTTATAATTAAGTGAATACTGCAGTGTCCTGGTCTTCTATGCCAAATTCAAGACTCTTTTTGAAGTACACTTAAGCATGAATTTTTTTTAGAAATTAAAGAGTCTATGTTGAAAACTTAAACATTTTCATTTCTAAATGTATAAAATATCAGTTCATTTTTAGAGTTTAAGACATTACAAGCATTATTTTCAAATTTAACATTAAATCCATCATCACATTATTTTGAGATATTAATAAAATTATACTTCAGTCCATCAATAAATTGTACTTGAGAAATTAAAACTGAGTTAGAGTTACCAATATGGCATAAGCCAACTATTTATTCCTTTATCATTATCACCAAAGGTGACATGCCCACCATCAATATTGATTAGATTCTTGAAGATTTAATAATCTCCTATCATGTATCTTGAACATCCACTATCCAAGTACAATAATATTTTACAAGAGCTCTTCATATAGCTTTCCTATAGAATAATCAAACAAAAACAGATTTTGGTACCCAGAAATTTTTGGGTCCAGTGATATTAGTAATCAATTATTTAGGAACCCATATTTGCTTCATAGGTTTCCTATAAGCATTATATAATATATTTTAAAAATAAACCCTATTTATTCTAGAATAACTATAGCTAGTAAAAGATTGTCCAGAACTAGAACAAGTAGCAGAATTTTCATTTTTGGTTAGAAAAATATATTTTCGATATTTAGTTAAAAAATGTGTTTTAGATAGGTTTCTATGTACAGGCTGATATACAATACCAAAAGTGTATTTAGGAGCTATCTATTTACCAATCATTTGAGTAAGATTATTTTCTCCATTTGTAAAATTTTCTAGATCATTCTTCAATTGCTCTTTAGATATTTTTAAGTCATTGTTTTATTTAGCAGTTGAACATTGTTCTTCTTTTCAGTAGTAAGTTCAGACATAATAGCTATAGTAAGATCATTCTGTTTCTTTAAAGATTTATATTTATCTTTTAGTTCATTTCATGTCACTTCTATCATGATACATGATTCAAATAATTCATCAATTGTCATATTTTCAGAATCACTTTAATTTCCAAAATAGTATGAATTGGGTGATGGAGAATCTAAAGTTACCTCAGATGTGTTTTTTCATAAAGCACATATTTTCCATGTTATTTTTCTCATCATTTGTAGATATTGATTCACTGGATCTATCTTTAGAGGCACTCCAGGTGACTTTCATAGATTTATTATACTTCTTTTCTTTATTTTCATACTTTTTTTGTATTTTAATTTTAGACAGTCAGCTTTGACATGTCTCATACTCTTACATTCATAGCATACAATCTTCTCTCATTTTTTATTTATTCTTCAGTCCGTTTTACAGTTTCCCTTGTTATCATAACTTCCTTTATAATTGAGAATCTTGAAGAACCTCTTCTTCCTGTTGAATTTATTGAATCTTCGGGACAACTGATCCATCTCTTTATCACAATCTGATTTTAATTCATCATTAAAAGAGCTTTTAATGAAGGCAATCACGTTTTATTTTTTCCTTATTCTTAGAGGTAGTAGTCTTAAATGCTACAGATTTACTTTTAAGTTCATATTCTTATTCTTTGTTGACTTTCATATCTTCTTCATAAATTATCAATTTTCCAATGAGTTATTTGACATGTAATTTGATGATGTCAATATATTCTCTAATTCAAATAGAAGTTCTTCTCCATCTATCAGGTACGCATCTGAGAATCCTCATAATTTGTTCTTTTATAGTAATATCTCTTCCTAGAGAGATCATAGTGTTCATTTTTTCATTAAACCTGAGATACATGTCACAAATAGGCTCATTAGGATTCATTTTAATGTTATCATATTTAATAGTATATGTGTTAAGTCTCATTTCCTTAACACTGGAGGTTCCTTCTTGGGAAAAGATAAGGTGTCCCAAATTTAATGGGCTGTTTTTCATGCAGAAATTATATTAAACTCATCATCTCCTAAATAACAGTATAATGAATTCATGGCTTTGAAATTATTATTATAAGAAATCTTAGCTGGGATGAATATTATATCAATATAAAATTGAGGACCAAATCTCAAAATTCATACATTCTAAGTGCATTTTCATTTTAATTTTCCATTGTGCATAGTTGGTTTAATCAATGAATGGAGGTATGTTGGTAGCAGAACCTTCCAATATATTATAAATACTTAGAGAATAATTTGTAATTTTTTATAAAGAAATAAAAATTTAGAACTAACAGAAATTTGAAGATCTCTTAAAACAAAAATAAAATCACAGTTAAAAAATATTTTAAATAGATTTATAGTTTACAATTTTGAAAACATGGATTTTAAAAACTAACTGTGATTTGAAATTTTTGTCAGAGTAGGACTCTCAAGAGGGTGGTGAATTGAGTTCCTATACATGTTTCTATTAATAAGTTTTACTTAAAAGATTCACCCAATTAAAATTAAAATAGTCCAACTAATCAAGGTAATAAGATTATAGGAGTGTGACTATTCAAACAGCTTCTCAGAATATTTATTAGTTCTCAGTAATATCAATATGAGATTTTGATACAACTTTTTAAACCATTCAAATAAGGAAAAATATTTATTACTACTATCCAAGACTAACTATCCAAGTAAAATTTATTTTTCTGAAATATAATTTAAAATAGAGAAAGACTAAATAGAAAGACACAATAGATAAAAAAAAGTGGTTCAGTATCAAGATAAGACATAATCCCGTCCACATGGTGATCACCTGCCACCAAGCAGTTTATATTAATAAACTTGATCCAAACCCTGGATCAGGGTAAACAACAGTACATAAGACTGTATAGGTCACACGACCTCTTCCACTGTTCTTCATGGTCATAAACTACAATGTCACAAAATGAACACTTCCACACTTATCTGTGTGATTAAACAGATCTAAGAATATATGAGTGGAAGGTTATCTTATATCTTTCAGTTTTATGTAAGAGACACTGTGTGATGAACATAAAGATACACACACTTCTCATAAGTATGTAAAAATGCACACAATAGAGAAAATAAGAATGATAGGGGATTTAGAATGCTCGGTGTGTCTTGAGATGAAAATATAGACTCCTTAGATGTAGATGATATGAAATTTGAGCCCTCTTCTAGTAGTTGACACAAACACAGAGTGTTGTATTCTGGTTTCCAGGTGAAGGTTTGGTTCTTCAGGTATATGCTTCTTCTTTTGTGATTTGATTAAGTGATTTTTTAATTTGATGAGAAGCTTAGTTGATATTGCCTCGTGTTTTTTTTATTTTTGTTCTTGATTTCACAATTATATCATGAGAGTTGTGTATGTTCTTCATTATATCTCACCCCCATTATTTTTCTCTGAGTCTCATTCTTTTATTTTTATTTCGGGCTGCATGTGTTGGAGCTGACAATAATCTTGATATCTAAACCTCGTACCTCGTACTATCAGGTGACATGCCTTCAAAGAAACATAAATTATTTTAGTGCCATTAAATTTCTCAAATATTACTTTTATAAATAAATTTTTAATTTAAAATACAAAAGATAGAAAAGATATTAAGAAACGGTGTCACAGTTTGTCTTGAAATAGTGTCACTAGGAACTGGTGTCCCTGGGAAACAATGTCTTCTCTCTTCCTTGGAGCGGTGAGATAGTCACAGTTCTACATTTTCATTAAGATCAAGAACCGAAAGCACAGATGCAGTTTCATGATCATAGTGTCTTAGGAAACAGTGTCTAGTCCTTTTTCAAAACAATAAACAATGACTTGGTGATGGTAGAAAGGAACCAGTGTTAGAGACTTTATGGAATTTGAAACTGGTTACGATGTCAAAGTCACAGTGTCGGGATTATGGTGTCTGAATCATGGTGTTTGGGTTACAGTGTCTGAGTCACGATGTCTGGATTACAGTGTCAGGGTCACAGTGTCAGTGACTTTTCTATAATCTGGAACCGGTGGCAGACATATGGTTTCTCAGACTTAGATAAATATATGTAAAACTATCTTAAGAAATAATATTCACATAATTTATTAGACTTAAGAATTAAAATAATAAATCATTATATAACAAGATCAAATATAGTTTACAAGATTAATCATTATTTATAAGATTCTGAATCTAGTTCTTGTAAAGGTTTATACCATGGGTGGTAATCATTAAAACACAAGGAAGCCAACAATTTCTACACATGATTTGTGATACATTAAAAAAATTTAACATGATTTTTGATCATTAAAACATGATTAACACATGAGGAGTCCAACAATTTCAAAATTCACCTATCTCAAATACGATGCCTGTTCAACTTTAGGGGATGATTGGAAGAGAATTCTATTAATAGACCCTCCCCTCCAGTCATGTTGTGTTTTCATCTCAATGATGATAAGATTTTATTATATAGACTAGATGAAATGCATATTATTGGGCCTATTATCTATTCTGCAAAAGTTAAATTATAAGAAACCATCTTTGGGGGACTCTGCTAGCCTAGGGATAGAGTAAAATATAATTCTACATATTCTACCCATCCCTAGATACATATGTCAGATGGGGTGTCTGTTATTATCTATTTTAGATCCCATAATCTTCGGATAAAATCATTCCATAACTTCTCACAACATTTCTCTAACCTCATATTTTACATATGAAGAAATTTTAAAAGTTTATTTGGTAGAAAAGTTTGTTCACCTCCTAAATATGGTCATCATACCCCTAAAAGGGTTATTCTTAGCCTTCAACTGATAAAGGTTCACCTACATGTTCTGGAATAAGTAAGGCCTGAAATTATCCTTTAACACCTATGGGATGTCATATCGAGGAGTGGAAATGGTCCAGAACATTGTCGAGAGGTTATATGTGACTAGTTATTTCTATAAGTCAACGACGACTTCATCATCTTTGGGGGGAAATTATTCCACTCGATTTGACTACTTTGGATCCTTTCTATGTGTTTTTTGGAAAGGGGATTATTTTACACTATAAGTGTAGATAAAATACCACAAGTTATAATTTAGGCCACGACCATAGATTACCTCGATCTTTCATGTACCAATTGATGTGAAGGAATTATTAATGAGTGTTTTAAAAGAGAAATTTATTATCATATATTATGAGGAGGACTTCCAAAACTACTAATCATAGTATCATAAGAGGAACCTCTGTTGATGAAGCTTATCTCAACTTCTGATGAGGAGTTGGAATACTCTCAGGACACCATGGATTTGTGTTATAGGGCCTTAAGAACATCAACAATGATCTATGTTATAATTCAGATCTACTATTGGATTTTTTTTTCATTCTATGACAGATTCATTTTTATGTTCTTCTTGAGTATAAAAGTGACTACATTGGATGGGAGACTTCCAGGATGATTCCCATTCTATTGACGGGGCTGGCTGTTGAGTTTCGTAGCTCTATGAATAGATATTATCATATCCCTTTTTTCTGTTAGAATATGATGATGGGTCCCTTCATATTGGATATGAATATGCACCCTCCTCTTAGTATACACCGAGCCATATCACCAATCTTCTTAATGCAGAAGGGAAGTATGGATGTGTGCCTTCATATGAAATGTTTCTTGGATATACCAATATGATTCTTAGATAGATGTCAAAATATGATCCCACTCATGTGTTTTCATTAGAGTATACCAAAGTTCTTCTAGATGGGGAGTAGGGATATGATCATTCTAACATGTTGATGTAGGGATATTCCAATGATCTTTATACAGTTTGGTGGGAGCATTTATGTGTGATTTCTCCTAGGTGATCATTGAGATATGCCAAATTTCCACCTTCTTCTAGTGATGTCATGATCTAATAAAAAATTTGTAAGACATGTATATGAATATAGTATTGTCCATCCATTTCTAGCAAGATTGTTTTGAACTCTTTTTTAGTGGGGATGATAACATGTTTCTCCTCCTATAATCTTATTTATATGGGGATACTCCAATGAGCTTCATGCATGGGGGTAGAAATATGTTTCTACCTGTGGTTACTGTTGGTATATGCAAGTACATTTACATTAGCGTTTCCAAAACATGCTAAACATTTTTTTGTGTGTGAGTAGGTGTATGTTTTTTCTTAATGGTTGTTACCAAAGTGTACTGGTGGGATTATTAAGTGAAACCAATAATATGAGACCACTCCCTTTAGGTATATTCTCTTCCCACATGGTGAGATCTCCTAGATTACCATATTTAAGGGACTTAGGGAGGATTCTACTAGGAAAAATCCTTATTAGGATGTTAAATGGAGGTGGATGCATGATTATGGAGATGATGGAGATTCTTAGGATCCATACTATGTGACCCATGAGCTATGGTGAGTTTTTGACTGACCTACTAATCCCATCCCTAATATATGGTATGTTATGATTATTATAATCTAGGTATAGAATCCCAAAGCAGTAAGAGGTGGAGACAAAAACCACTAGCTTCTTCACATTTTTCCTATGGTAAGATGGGATGAGAGATGTTAGTTCTTGGAGGATATTTCATATAGCTTACATGTTCATAAAGGTACCAGATCAGTGGTACTCCTTCTCCATTATATTTTCTACTTGGTGTTTGAGGCACTGGATGGGAAACATCATCTTTTTTTCATAGAGACTATATCTTTTGTAGTATCCAAAATCATGAGAATTCATTATTGATGATGAATCCATTACATTGGATTGAGGGTATCTCAAGAAAGGGTACCTAGAATTAGAACACCACAAACAAGAACAAAAATCAGTTTAGTATCAGGAATAATTTTATATTTGAAAATTTTCATTCATATAATATTAATGACTCATTTTTTTATTTATTAAAATATTCATATTAGGTTCACCATTTTTTTTGTATGAAATATGTAAAAAAGTTTTGACATATGGTAAACCTAATTATTTTTTGGATAATGAATGATCCATGTCAGGTTTATCATTTTTGTTTTGATGGATTTATGATGAGAATATGTTCATAGAATAGAAACACCCAAAGACACCTGCATTCAGGATGGTTCAACATGAAAATCAATGAGAACTGATTTTCTAATGGTAGGTGGTCACCGGGGTGTTTTTACTGTGATACTTTAGAATAGATGTTAATCGAGAGGATGGGAGGGTAGGCTCATCACACCCTTTATAAGGGAATAATTTCACACTACAAGTATCTGTTATGGATTTAATTCATATTTATGATTCTTTTCCAAAACCTCTGTATGGGACTGGTTTACCCATTTTAAGTGATTGATCATCATCATGCATGAAATTGAACATTTTTATATATCAAAAGTTCTTTATCCTTTTTATTTATTGATTATTTCCACTTAACTTTAGGGTTTTATGGTTTGAATACATATAACTAGACACTCTCGATTTTATCATTGTCTAGGAAATAATAAGATGTTATAGAGTTAGGATTGAACCTCCAATAAGTTTCCTATGTATCACATATTAATAGAAATCAAAACCCATGTAGTTTGAGTTTCATAGCTTAAGGCCTTATTAAAGGGGATAATTATTATAATATAATATCATGTGGTAAGGAATATTTGTTGAAGGGTTCCTAACAATCGTTTTTGTGGGACTTACACATGAGTGGCCCTTTTTGGATATACTAAATGGGAATACAGTATAATGAGGAAGGGTTAAGTTAGACAATGAGAATATGACCCACTAAGTGGATCAGAGGGATTATAATCAAACTGAGTAAGGTAAGATGATTACCATGAGGAAATATGGCCCTCCCTAAGAGTTAATAGGGAATGTGGCCCTTGATAAAGGGACATCTAGGATTATGAGGATATATCTAGGGTAAGAAAGGATATTCATGATTTCATTGGGAATATAGTCCCATGAGGATTGATTTGGAAGGTGGATGACATTCGGTATGAACCTTAGAGTGTATTTTTATACATCATGGTTAAAATTAGTAAAATCCCACATAATTAGAGGTGACAAAATATATGGTTGTGTTATAGAACCTTTATTAGCAGTTTAACATCATGCAATATAAATTGTTCATTTTAGTTTAATGATTTTCTATGGAGTCAATATCCACACAATTTAACATCATGTTGCAGAGAAATTTGTTTCATGAAATGTGTGAAAATAGATTATTGAGCATGTATTACACTTGTGAAGATACCATGAGAAGATATATTGGGGTTACACCAAGTATGAAGCTCTCTAATTATGTGAATGACACGATCAAATCTGATCTATAAGCTCACATGAGTCTCACTAGATGTGAGAAAAAAATAATAGATGATTTTTCACAATATATGAGAGAATTCAATTAGATTTGGATGGGTTGTATGTGATTGGGATTACATTTGAGTGTATTCTTGTCTCATTGGTTGTATCGCTAATAAGAACCATCATGGGTAATATAATTGAAGGATAATATCATACTATCATCTTCATGCCTGTTTATAGGTGAGGGTAGAGCATAAAGGAATGAGTGTGGAATCCTATAAGAAATAACAGGTTATTACTCTAGGGGTGGTCTATGTAGACTATCGCATTGATTAGAGAATAAATCAGTCATTGACCTAGGAGAGACCACTCTAGTGATATCCCAATAAGGACCCCATTACAAAGGTAATATGTGATTGTGATCCTCCTTAGGGTTCTACCTATCTAGGATGTTAATTTCAAATCCTAGATTTGTAAAGGAAATCCATGATCAATAGTGTTCATGATAACTTATATGCCCAGATCTTGTGAATCAGGTAACTTTGGAGGAGGACTAGGTAAGTCGATATCAAAATAGGGTGAATGGAAAAAGGGTTACCTTACTATATATTATAAGTTTTACATGGTTCCCTAGTATAAGAGTTATAAAAGTATTTCACCCAAGTTGATATTATTAGAGATTATTCACCCTAATGAGAGATTTATAGGGGCGAGTATCCCTAATTGAGGGGCTTGGGAGATGGATCTCCCAAGTGGAAGGGCATGGGTATTGGGTAACACAGGTATATGGCCCCAGGAGAAGGGTCACTCAAGGAGAAGGCCATGGGTGATGGGTCCCCCAAGAGGGGATTCTTGGGAAATGTGTTACCTAAGTCAATGATTTTGGGAGAAATTTTTTCAAATAAGTTGGACATGGGAAATTGGTCACCTAATTAGATGGCCTTGGGTGATGGTTCACCCATACATATGGTCTTGGGAGATGGGTTGACCAAGTGGATGGCCTTATGTGATGGGTCACCTAAGTGAAAGTATATGATATAAGTACTTCTCCATAAGGCTTTTGGACTAGGGTTAATGTGGTCATTTTTATTAGCTTATTCCCTTATGTTGAGTGAATTACCATTCACTAAGTTAATACCCCTAGGTTATTAGGCCTAAACTTCTAGTTGGAGGGGTTTTGAGACATAGGTGAAGTAGCTCCAAGGGTCTGTCTCTCTTTAAGAAGTGTCGAAACTCATGCACATGTTGTGAGTAGAGGGGTTATATTTATAGGGAATGAAATATTCCTACGTATGGTAGGCTGGGTGACATAGGTGTTTCATGTAAGTAACTTGAGTAGTGAAGGAAATGTAATGTTGGGGTCCTGAGTGATGTACCCTAGGTGACCATAGGGGACCCTAGGTGTGGCATCCTTGAAGACCATGAGGCACCCTATGTAATATGATGGGACTTCTCCAAGTAACCTTTGTTCTTCTTAATATGTTTCCTTTTCCTTATAAAGGGAGTTCCAATTGTGTTATACTTTAGGGAGTATTTGGGTTTATTTCCTTATCATATAATTTATTAACCTGATTAATTCATATTACTCACATTAACCATTTTATTTTTAGTAAACCGTTAGAACTAGGATAAATCAATTTAACGATGAGTGTGATGTAAAATAAAATTTCATCTTAATGAGATACCATATTTCATGGGAGTTGTAATAAAAAATCTCATGGATATTATCACACCTTCTTTCAAGGTCTAAATTATTCTAGAATCCAAAATTCCCAAAGGAAGGAGCAACACTCTATTGAGTCATTCATCAAGAAAAATCCAACCCCTTTAGTGGGTAATCCAAATCACATATTTTCATGTATTGTATAATTAAAGATGATAAGATATTTTATGTTCTCTAGTGCTTGGAATATTAAAAGGTTGTTTTAACCATAAATCTTGGAAGGATAAAGTGAATAATGGTGGAATATCATCAAGAACATGAGTTAGTAAGAAGAAATTAACTCAATATAATCATTAGAGTTTAATAAAGTTTTTTTCATTAAATATTTCCTCAAACTACCCATACTAAAATAGATATGGAGTTCCAAGAGTTGATAAAAAAGTAGTATAAATCCATTGGTACTTATAAATAATACTTTCAAGGTATAATTCATGTTTTATTATCGACTTAAAGGAAACATTTATAATATCTTTTTTGACATAAAACCAATTATATGAAAGGAATTTACACTAAGGGACTTTATTAGCTATGAATAATTTGTTTGATGTCCATTAAAGGTAGAAATAGAAATTAGAGGCTCCCATTTTTCTCACATATTAGAGACAAAAATAGAAAAATGGGTTTTTGAGGAAACTCCAATTCTATAATATATGGAGGTAATAAAATTAATTTTTCTATATTCCAAAAATGTTGGATGAAGTATGAAGGAAATTTCATTAAAAGGAAAATTAAATTCTTTAAGTGTAGAAGAGAAGGCCATCAGACACATGACTACTAATGAGATATGAAGATTACAACCAATGAGAAGTATGAAAATAAATATCAACCTAATGAACCACCCACACTTTAATGCTTCAATTTTAAGAGTATGGGAATTATGAAAATCAGTTCACCAATCCAAGGTTTATAGAGTAAAAATTAATTTTAATAATCTTTTAATCCAAGGTAGAAAAGTAAATACTTTGTTATCACAAATATGAATGTGGTTCATGAAAATGAAGTGGTAAAAGGTTATCTCATATTCCACTCAACAATTGAAAATCTTTTATTTTATTTTATTTATAGCCACACCTTCATTACTGGAAAGTTTTCAAAGATCAACTAACTATGAAGCAAATGGATAGGTATGAAATTATTAGTTAAAACTCCCAATGGTGAGATGGTTTTATGCCAAGTATAAAACTCTTATCTGATTTAAGTTTATGGGAATATGATTCCTACAAATATTATTATTCCCCATTTAGTGAAATTCAATGTGATTTTAGGTAAGAATTTTCTATTTCTATATATATCCTATATAAATTACTGGTATTTGGAAATTACATTTAATAATATCAATCAATCTATGATAATATATTGATGTAAGGATGATTATAAAATCATTGTAGAAGTTAATTACATTTTATGGGTTTTTACCTTGAAATGAGGGATATAAGTCTCAAAATGTTATGAAAAAACCAAAATATAATCCATGCCAATTGTTAGGAAATATGTATATGTATTTCCAAAACAATTTCTTGGTCTTTTCCCAAATTACAAGTTTTAAATTTCTGTAGTAATCACACCTAGTGGAATACCTCTATCAAAAAATCCTTATAGAATTGTACTAATTGAATTATAGGAATTAATGAATAAAATCCAAGAGTATATAGATTGTAGTTTTGTATTCCTATTTCTTCCCCATGGGGTGCACTGATCCTATTTATTGGAAATAATATTGATAATTGAATCTGTTCATTGATTATCATGAAATTAACTAGATTATTATTTTGAATAAATATTCTATAAATCATATTAATGATTTTTTGATCAAATATATGGGGATAAATACATCTAAAATGTTGGGCTTTGACCTCGGTATCATTTATTAAGGTCTAATATAAGGGATGTGTCTAAGAAAACCATTTTCATAAGATATGAACACTATGAATTCATAGTGACGCCATTTGGACTTAAACAGTCTCTCATTATTTTCATGGATCCAATGAATAGAGTTTTTAGAGATTACCTCAATAAATATTATGTTGTTTTTATTGATTATATTGTCATATATTCCAATTTTATGGAAGATAATGAAGATCATTTAAATATTGTTCTTGGGTGCTTGATAACAGAGAAAATATATACCAAATTTAGTAAGTTTTAATTATGGATATAGAAATTATCTTTCTTGGGTCATGTATTTACAAAATAGGGTATACATGTGTATCCTTAAAAGGTTAATTTAATTGAAGAATATACTATACCAACCAATATAACCTATATCCATTATTTTATTCGATCATATGAATACTAGTAGCCCTTTGTGGGAAATGTTTTGCAACTATCAAATCTAATAACCCTGTTAACTTAAAAGGAAGTTAAGTTTATTTTAAAATATATATGTGATGAAAATTTTGTGGGGATTAATAAATGTTTGGTTAGTTAACCTATACAAAAAAAACCCTATAGTGTAGAAATTTTTGTGGTATATAATGACGTATCAAAGAAGGAATTGGGATATTTACTCTTACAAAATGATATGGTAGAAGAATATGCCTCATATCAATTAAAAATTCATGGGAAAAATTACTGGAAACATGATTCAAATACTAAAATGGTAATATTTTCATTAAATATATGAATTAATTTTCTATATGGTGAAAATTTTGATATATATAAATATCACAAATGATTAAAATATATATTCACATAAAAGGAGTTGAACAAGTTCCAAACGAAATGGTTAGAGCTTATGAAGGACTATGTCTTATAAATATGTTACCATAGTGGGAAGGAAAACAAGGTGCATGATACTCTGAGTAAGAAATATCATGGTACCTTATACATAATGAGGATTTAATGATACCCAATATTCATTTATTTGTAAAGTATATACCTTGAAATCCTAATAGAAGGGGTGAGATCATATATTTTCTAAATGAATCCTAAACTATTAATCCACATGAAGATCAAGGAGGTGAAAAATGAGAATATAGAGTTTCAATATAAGGTATGTAATATTACTATTTTAAACCTTAAAAATGACTGAATTATAAATTTTGGATGATTAATATGTGTTCCATCAATACCATAATTGAAGAAGTTGTTAGATGATGCACATAGCTCATCATTCACTACACATCTTAAAAGTACAAAGATATATAGATATCTAATGAATCATTTTTAGCGGGAAAACATGATAATAGTGATTGTATAGTTTGTATCTCAATGCATAGTATTATTATATGTTAAGGATAAGAAAAAAATTATCATGATATGATGAAACCATTAC
The DNA here is from genome assembly GCA_963277665.1 of Viscum album. Lineage (NCBI taxonomy): Eukaryota > Viridiplantae > Streptophyta > Magnoliopsida > Santalales > Viscaceae > Viscum > Viscum album. Next base: position 241,610,033 of record OY728135.1, read on the forward strand.
CGCACCAAAATCGAAATGGGAGAACATCACCATGGATTTTATTACAGGTCTTTCCTAGACATATAAGGTCAATAATTACACCGGGTTGTATTTTAATACCATATGAAGTCGACTCAATTTATTTATATTTGGGAATATTTATAACTCGATAAACATTCCATAATATACATAAAGGAAGTTGTAAGGATTCACGAAGTACCAATTTCCATTATATTAAATTTGGATATGAGGCTTACCCTAAGGTTTTGTAGAAATACTCTACATCCATTGAATATTGAGTTGATATTTAACACTTATTATCATCCGTAAACTAATGTTCAATTTGAAATTACCATTAAAACTTTAGAAGATATGTTAAAATATATTTCATTATATTTTACAAGATGTTAAGATCTGAACCTTTCCCTTGTTGATTTCTCATATAATTGAAATTTATATCCTAGTATTTAGATAACACCAGAGGATGATATATATGGGAAGATGTTTGTACATACAAAATATTAGGATGATGTTGGAGACCATACGATTCTAGTGCTAGATATTGCTCAAGAAATGTTACAGAACATTCAAACCATTAAGTGGTAATAAAACTACACAAAGTCAATGGAAAAGATACACTTATAATCATTAGAAATATTTCTTATTTATAAGCACTAGGTCCTGCTGGATGTGGTGGTGTTTTTAGTACTTATTGAGGATATGTGAAAGGTTGTTTTTTTCATTATATTGGAAATGGATATGAAATCGAAGCAGAGCTATGAGCGATGATAAAAGTTGTCAGGTATGTCGTTCACTATGGTTGGAATGACCTATGTATTAAGTCATATTCTTCTATTGCAATCCAGATTCTCAATGATCGATCAAGTAATGTTCCATGGAAGATTTTATCATCTTTGAGTGATTTCATTAGACTTATGGAATTGTTATCTCTTGAATTCACACATGTATACCGAGAGTCAAATCAAGTTGCGGATTCCATTTCGAAGAGTGAAATTTTGTAGGTCATATCTAGTTAGTCTTTTGTAATACTTGAATATTATATTTTCCTTTATCAAGATCATTGTGATGGTGAAATCTATACTCATCCTTGTAGAGTTTCTCCATGATGACTTTTTGTGTACTTTAACTTTTTTCTTATATTTTAATGGGAGCATACTTTCCTGACTCCAAATATTCTGAGTATATTGGCCTTTTCGAACTCCATTATTATGTAGGGATGATAGATTATCATCTTGAACTTCCAACAAATCTCTATCAAGTACATGATGTGTTCCAAGTATCACTTTTAAGGAATTACAAACCTAGCCCATCACTTGTACTAAACTTAGAGGTTGTAAATCAAGATAATTATATCTCTTATGAGGAAAAACTAATACAAATGTTAGAACATACAGATAAATTATTTATAAACAATACTACTCACTTGGATAATTTTCATTGGAGGAATAACAAGGTTAAGAAAGAAAATAGGGAACCCAAATATGTCATGAGGGAAAAGTACCCTCATTTGATTTCATTAGAGTAACAGTATTTTGAGGGGGTATAATACAACATCCTAAGATTTTAGTATGTATTTACCTCTAAAGAAATTAGGCATGTTCAATAGATTGAAATACACCCATAACCATGCAAAAGAGAACAATGATTTATTATAATAAATAAATAAATAAGTTAATTTATATTTAAATGAAATATTATTAACAAAATAAATGTTTGTTAAAATAAAATAGTTCTAATTCACTGAAAAATATCACGGATCTTAAAGAAACTATTTTTATAAATAATTTATTTTTGCCAATTTTATTAGGAATGATTTCAATAAAATGTATTGATTAAATTCATGTAATTATATGTAAAATAAATTTATAACATCAAGGTAATACTTAAGTGACTATAAAGAGTACTACTTTAACAATTCATGAAAAAATACAAATGTTTTTCTTAAAAACACAGTTTTCATTCTATATTATAAATGTTTTTATTTAAAAGAAAAATTTATTATAATTTAAGTATGGATTATAATGAATTTAATTTTTTATATTTATATTAAAACAAGGTATCTATCATTGAAAGATAATAATGTGCTACGAAATATCGATAAATTCATTTTTATGCTCAATGTACATTTTTCTAAAAATTGTTTTTGTGTGTTATGTGTACTTATACAAAAAATAGATTTTATCACCTCTATAAATTAAATATATATATATATTTTTTAAATTTTAATAATTATAAAAAAAAATTAAGTGGGTTTTTTCATTTTTAGTTATAGGAATAAGTTACCTAGGTAAAATTTAGTGAGCAAGGTAAATGTTGAAATAATATAAAGATGTTGAATTAAGTGACAAGGTTAAAAAATATCATTGAAAATTATATCTGAATGGGTGTATAAGAAATTAAAGAACATATCCTTATCTTATCTTTAGTAAATGTAAATTTTAAATCCACTTTCCTTAAATATGAAAATCCATTTAACTTAATAAATGATTATTTAAAAAAAACGACACTCTTTCTTATCAATAAAAAGAACTGTCATAAAACTAAAAAAACATAAACTTTTCCATAGAAAAATATCTTTAATATTTACCAAAATTATTTCATTAAATTACTATATCATATTTCGAAACCATTGGCCCCAATAAGGAATCCCAAACCCCTCATTTCCAAGGGTCTCTCTGAAAAGAGATTCAAGTTTTCAACATGTGGGTTATCTTTTAGTTAATAATTATTAAATATATTATTAATATAAATATTATTTAACATAATTTATCAAATTAATAAAAAGTTTTTTGAATCATCTATATTCCATAAAAGTTATATTAGTACTATACAATAACATGTTCTTACTCATTTGGTCGTTATAACGTGTTCTAGTTCAGGTCAGTTTTACTACCTAAATGAATGATTTTATAAAGTTTACATCATAAATGACTTAGGAAACATTAATAATAATAATATTATGATGTAATTTTTAATTTAATATGTTTTAATATTTATATAATGGAGATTCATATAAGTATATTCATTAAAAATGAAAATTATTTTTATTGAATCAGGATTCGGAAAAAATAGATTCTAAATCGTTCAATGAAAACCCTAACCAAGAGTTATATAAAACAACGATGGGAGTCTATAATTATATTAAAAACATGTAAAACATATTCATGAATATTCTTAACGTGATTAAACCATGAAAAAGGAAAAAGGAATTAAACATCCATACCTAATTATGTGTGGGAAAATAGAATAGTAGCCACTCGAATATTAATTTTAATATAAAATAATTAATTTATTTGTAACAAGGAATGAAAAATTAATGGAATTAATTAAAATAGTTATGAATAAGGTCCTAATGTACAAGAATAATAATCCTATATTTATTACATAGGAAGTTATATTACATTCTATGAAGTGGAAGCCCGAGGTAAGGTTCTTTTTCCAATCTGACTATTCGAGATTGTTTATGCCAAAATTACTATTTGAGTAATTTTTACATTAATTATCTATAAAATCCATATATTTTATTACATTATAGTATTTTGGTTTCACATTCCTTATTTCATTTAAATTTCATTTGAGTCATAATTCAACTGAAAGAATGGTTTTAAGTGGAACAAACCATATCTCTTCATTGTTGTTGGGAATCATTTTCCTCCATGTCCATACTTTTTATATTGTTCTATTTATATCATTTTGTATAAATAAATTATTTATTATTTTAATTCTATATTTAATTTTAATTTCTTCATAAAATTTTAAAACCAATATACTTAACATTTTCCACACGGGTTATTATTAACTTTCTTTACAAAAGGGTGAATGAATTTTTTAAACTGTTTCCACATGAATTAATTCCCCACCATTATATAAATTACTATTTATGATGATTAATTTAAATGTTTTCATGGTTTTAAAAATTAATATTTTTTCCCATTTTTGGGAATATATTTTTTTAACATGAAATTTATCAATATAAAAGGACATTTATTCTTATTTTTCAATGATATTTTCAAATGTTCTCATGAATGTGTTTTTCATAATTGTCTACATAATTTGATGATTATTATGATTAAATTGGATATTTTATAATAATACCATACAAATAAACTCTCTAGATAGATTATTATTATGTTATGATGAAATTTTCATGATAATAATTTCCTTCCAATGGGTTAATTAAGCTATGATGAAATTATGAATGTTTTCATGTTTATGTTTCAAACATATGTATGGTCTATTGTTATATGATAGGTGGGTCCATTATATCCCAAAAATTCATTGGGTAAGACATTATATCTCATGATATTACATTTAAGGTACTAAAGAGTGAACCTAATCCACTATGGGACATTGGACACTATGTTTTTGGGAATGGGGAGAGAACCTAATCAACTAAAAGAATTTGTCAACAATGTGGTGATGGATTTGGAAGTAAGACTTAAAGAAGGAATTATTTTATATGATTATGTATGTTACACACTCTTATGACTTATTATTATGTCTATATTATGTTTTCATGGATCATGATTATTTATTTATGTCACCACACCATTATTACACATGGTTTATGTTATACTGAAGCTTTATGGAATAAATTAGGATTTATGATCTATGTTTTATTAGGTATGATTATATTATGTTATATCTAATATCCTTTATTAAGAACTCATACCTATATAATCATATTACGATCACTTATTATCATCAACTAACATCTATTATGTTTACCCTTATAAAGTGTTTTACAACACCCTTTCATATGTTCTTATTCATAGGTCAAGAAGAATAGTATTTTGGATGATATAACTACAAGGGAATCACATATGAAACATTTTTGTGGGATATATTGAATATGTTATAAAATAATATTTATATGTATCTAATCTCCAAAGACACTAAAACTCTAGGTTTTGAGGTGCATTTTTTGGAAGATATAATGAATATTCATCCAAAATGTTGTTCTGTGCATGTATGTTAGGGTTGGGTCATCTCGATTTGAAAAATAAGTCAATATGAATTGATTAATTTGAATCTTGGAGATACTATTTGATATATATTTAGGATTAAATTAGGTGGTTACTTTATTTTCAATATTTTTCAAAATGGAAAAATATTGAATGATTCAAACATAAGAATGGAGATTCAAATAATAAGCACTTTAGATCTTGTTAATTTTTAAATTTACAAAAATATAAATTAAATTTTGATACATATAGATAAATTATCTATTTTTTTCTTTTATAAATTTAATGAAATATCATATATTATTGAAATACCCAAGTAATTGGATGCGTGAATTTGGGAATGAGGTTTAATTAGTGTCAAATTATTTTATAATTTCTCTTCTATTATTAATCAAAATCTATGACTAGTTAAGATAAAGATAAAATTAGGTCTATCATCCCATACACATATATATAAATTATGTAATGATAAATAGTACAAATAATATTTTTACAAGGTTGATCCCCAAGGTGCTTGACTACATCCATGATGTGGTCGGGTTGAGCCAAAGATACCAATTTTATCACTAATAAAAAAATGAATATAACATATATAATCTGAAAACTTATCTGTATAATTCATTTTATATTTATTACCACTAGTTTACAAATATAATCCAAACTATAACTAAAATATTATGTAATGCCTTGGAACAACTCACTCTACGAAAAATAATCTGACCAGTTTTCCAGATGACCTCAGTCGCACCTCACTGAATGCCAGAGGTTACTGACTAGAAGTGTAGGCCTAAGAAGGTATTGTGTGGAGACTATACCACCTCTATATGTTTAAATAGTAATAAAAAATAACCACACTTCATCCTCAACAATAAATAATGAGAGTACACAATGAATAAACAATAATCAGTATAAAATGTAAATTGGGAGAAACAGAGTCAAACATGGATGATCACTCATTGGGATGACCACATATAGAAATAAACAAAATAAGGAATAAAAAATTATATGAGTATCAACCAAATATTTTAGCATCACATAATCTTGATCTTCAATTCTGCACTATAGTCCAAGTATATAATACCAACATCGGGCCTCAGTCCAACTTGTGCCTGTATCAAGATGAAGGTATTCTCAGGTATCCAAGTGTCATGGATTCCTAAATAGGGATTGAATATAAAACTCTATATGAAACCTCCAATTTGTTCCCTTACATAACCATTATATGTAAATTACGTTCATATGACATGTTCAACTGAAATAAATAAATAAATAAATTGTAGAAAATAAATAGTCACCCAACTAACATATTTGGATCCATGCTAGAATTTCCCTGATCATGCAATGATGACCATGCAAAATTGCAACCTAACCACCTTGAAGGAACTTATATATAAACCTGGTCTGTGAACAATAACCTTTGTTGAACCTCATGTCCTTGAACATGATTGAACATACATTCCTTAACTTTTACCAGAGTGTCTCTGAGCATGAAGATCACATCAAGGTAACTTCTGTTCAATCATTGGGGATCTTGTTCCCACAACACTATCATAATTAGCAGAATCCCCTAGGTTGTTACCAAATATCCATTACCATTGAGAACTCAGGATATACCCCATGATCTCACATGGTCATTCTTATTGCTAGGATGCCATCTGATTATTGGGAGGGGGGACCTTGAAAATTCAATACATCCAGGTTTGAATGATTCCTATGTGACCTAATAAATCAATGGGAATAAAACTATATCTCACGGTCAATTGCCTATGTATCCAATAAATTAAGGCTCCACAAATGATCAAACATGGGTGCATCTACCTGATTGTAGTGGGTATCCTAGGAATCGATCGAGGGGATATAAACACGACCCTTAGGATATCCAACATCCATGCACAGGAATGTAAGATCACCTAGAACTATATATTTATATTCAAATCCCAAGAATTTTAGGTTTTCTCAATTTTCTACTAGTATTATCATTCAAATATCAGTACCTTAGAATTCAAAATGATATCACAAAATCAAAGGAACCCCTACTATCATGAGTATTGTTGTATGCGCAAAATCATTTATCTCTGATAATAGATCCTTTGTACCATATCTAGGGTTCCATTCCTTTATTAACCATATTAGTGAATGCTATCCTATATACCCATCCACACCTAATATATTGTGAGACGGGATCCCAAAAATATCAGGCATCCCAAGTCCTCAACCTTGTTAATATTTGATTCCCAGGAATCTCAAAAATCCCATCAGTTCCAGCTTCAACAATTGTTTCCCATGAATACTTGGTAATCACATACTATCTTAAAATAAAATAAATAAAAACATCAAAAGGTCCGGTCAAATTCCTAATCTGAAACCTGAACATCCACAGCCCCTATGCCCTATGTCGTCAGTATATGCTCTATGATGATAGCCGCTACCATCACTACCCATTCCCAAGTCCACCATCTAACTTAGGTTACATAAACCCATACATCTCATTCATAAATATTACATATTATTAAATGAATATCCAATAATTAACATAATTATCCACAGTAGAATCATATTAGATTAGTGTCTTTGGAAACATTGATATAAAAATAAATTGTTCATAATAGTTCTATATTATCTCCTATTAAGTTATTTATAATAAGAACAATTATTTTAAGAATCATAATTAAATCCTTTATTTTTAACTTTGGGAAATGAAACATAGGAAAGAGTGTTCTCATATGATCAATAAGGATAAGTAAGGAAAATATCAATGATAACTTAATAATAAAATGATCATAAGGGTACGAGAACATGATCATAATATTTGAAACCCATACCCATCAAATCATAGATTATAATATTGAGTTATGGAATAAAAATTACAAGTTCATGAGACATGAATCATAAATGAATAAAAGAACATGATCCATGAGATAATATTATTGGCAGGAGACATAAGTTTGGGGAATACAAATATGTATAGAAAATAATTTCATTGGTCGAGGATCACTGCCAAAACCATCATAGTGGATTGGGTTCACTCAACATTCCATCATATCCTTATCCAAGGTTCATTCCCAAGACTATCATAGTAGGCATAGTCCATTACATGAATAGGTTTAGTCCCCATTGTAGTTCTTATTATCTCATGATATATTAATATTTACCCAATGTTTTAGAGTGTTATATAATTTTTATCCAATGGATCACATAATGAAAATCATACATACATGTTCCCTAAGATCATAAAATGTCCATCATAGCATTAACCCTGAATGATAAATAGGTTTCATAAATATTTCATCATTTCATCATAGCATAATCTAGGGAAAAGAAATGACTTACACAAAGATTTCACCATAACTTAATTAACCCATTGGAATGAAATAGGTTTCATAGAATCATAATTAAATCATCATCATCATAGTCTATAAAAATAATTAAATTTGATTATATCATTGGATAATATCCCCCATGAAATCATAAGTGACATCAAAGTATGTTATCATAGTTAAAAATCCCTTTAAAAGGTCACTTGAACATTTATTAAGGAAAATACCTCTTTCAATTTGAAATCACTTATTTAAAATCTAAAAATATTATAAATATTAATGAAATAATATTCATTGAAAATAACCTTGTAATATTTTCAAGGAATCTTCAAGTTCTTAAGTGATCATGATGGAAGGAAATTTCATACATGTCTTGTAAGTTTAAACAAAGATTCCTTTCCCATTTTCATTAAAAAGATAAAAGTACCTTATTTTGAAAATGAAAATAATATTCCATTATAATATTTTTTAAAGACCTAGAATTTCACTGTAATTTTTCTTAAATAAATGGGAATTTTACGAGTTTGTGAAAATTGACGATGCGTGATTCCGAGGCCTGATGTGCCCAGAATCAATTTCTGAAGTTTTGTTTGGGTAAATTCAGTAAACGTACTAGTGGGTTCTTCTAACTTTTCAACCGGTGCTCAGAATTGAAATATGAGGGCATAGTTGAACTCATAACATCGATATTCAATTAAGGAGATATTCACCTCGACGAAAGTTGGTCGAGGGTGAAAGTTAATTTTTGGGATTTTCGTGGATATAATAAAAAAAATAAACACACATTTTATTTTATTTTGTTGTAACCAACCTTCTTATGAAAGTTGAAGGTGGGGACCACCAGAACTTTACCTCCCAGGAGAGGATATGGTGGTGGTTACAACCCAAATGATAAACTCCCATGAGAGTTTATGGTGGTGGGGACCACCCAAAATTAAATCCCCTCAAAACTCCCATTAATTGGTAGAAACCCTCAAGTCCCTAATAAATGTGGGGGAGCCTCTTCAACTCGTCCACATTAATTGTGCCAAAGCACGTACCTTTAATTTGTTTCAACCTAATTAATTGGCTTTCCCCCTATTAAATTACGTAACAACATCGTTGGAATTTAGGAAGGTTCATAATAAATTAACCATCATAAATTCCACGATCGTTACTTACCTTCTCCCCTCTCTTATATATAAGGAGCTTGATAGGGGGATTCAGTACAGCTTCACGAAGCGACAAAGCGCTGGTAAAGTGACGTGACACCCAACACTTGGAGGTTTATGCTCTCCAATGAAGAATGCTCCATCGATGAAAAATTCATTAGACTATGAAGAATGACCTCAACATCGACTATCTTCCTTGGAACTTCCTCCGACGTAGGACGTGTTCGTCTACAACGAATCGACGTCTGCCTTCTCGCTCTAACATCAACCAACAACGAGAAAGGTAGGGGGTTATATTTGTTTTCTTGAATCTTCTCGATTATTATCCTCATTCTTGGTTCATTATTAAAGATGATCCACTTTCTAACACTTTAAACGTGTAGGGTACGGGCCAAAATAACATGGACTAACCCCTCCGCTGATCTCCTTTGGTGTTCTTCGCGAAGTAGAAGGACGACATCCAACGTAGAGGAGCACGAGAATGGTGACAGACACCACTGCTGGCTGCAACTAAGGAAACGGCGCACGATACCGCTCCGCGGCCCCGTCGCACCCTCGAAAATGCCCCAACCGAGATGCCCGCACCCTCCCAGTAGCCCCCGGCTGAGTCTTCTATACGCCCGGTGCACCCAGCGCAACCCGCGGCTCCGCCGTCTGCGCGCTCCGGGTGCCCCGCGCACCCCGCAGATCTACTGTCCGCGTGCCCCATGCACCCCATGACTCCTCCATTTTGGCACCCTGTGTGCCCCGCATCCAGACCGCCCGCCCATGGCTGATCCGCTGGCTCGCGACCGGTCCGCCGCCTTGCGGCCAGTCCTATCACCCACGGCCAGTCCGCGCCCCTGCAGCTGGTCCACGCCCTCGTGTTACCCACGGCCAGTCTATACCCTCGTAGTACCCTACAGGCTGGGCCACACTACAGACTAGTCCAGACCCAACGGGTTAGGCCGGGTCAACCCGAACTGTGTCGTTCTGACCGGCTCGGACCGGACTTGGGCCCACTATGACCTATTTTACTTCCTTTGGCCATAACATTGGCACTAAACATCCATTTGACAAACTGTCAGCGGTGCTGGAAATCCTGATGCCTAACATTTCCTTTGAGAATACCCCACTATATTTGTGGGTTTAGTTGTGATATGGTCAGGTTGGATCAAGCACGAATCCAACCGGGCCCTTGGGAGTGAAAGGCTAATAACTCACAGACCGGGAGTCTGATTGATGTAACATCTATTGCGTTGAGACTCCTATGATGTGATGGACATTTGAGATACTTTTTCGTGGGAATTTTCGATAGTTGGATTATTGACCTATGTCTTGGGAAGCAGTTTCCCCAAGCGCGATACGTACAGAACACTACGACTGGTAGAGACCTGACGACTACTGACCGTTTGACTTAGAGTGACTCTACTGACCCAGTAAGGAGCACCTTGGTGTCGCGGAAGACCCATAGTGGGGAGAGACTCTGTGTGATGAGACATACCCAAAGTACTTGACAGGAGGAGTACCTCATCAGGCTACGAGGGGGTGAGTGATTGGTGATGTGACAAACACACAGTGGGGAGCGCTTCTGTGTGATACAACAGACCCACGGTACACGACAGGAGGAATACCTCAGCAGTACAAGGACAGTGGGAAGTGTGCTTGGTGACGCAGCATGCCCACTGTACTCGAAAGAGGAGGATTTATCTAGCAAACTAGGTGTTTGACAATGTGAATGGATATTTTACTTGATAATACCCCTAGAATAAAATCCTGGTTGAGCTGAGTCAGCACTTTTGTGTTTTCCTCATGATTGAGATGGATTACTTGATTACATAGATATATTTAAGGGAATGTACCTATGTGGGGTTATCTTTTGATTTAATACTTTGTGGTTTATCCTTGGTGGATTTTTGTTAGACCTTAACGGTCTCGGGGTCCCTACTGAGTATCGTTATACTCATCCATACACAGACAATGCCTGCACCTTGTTGTGTTGGATGCAGATGACAGACAACGCTGACTGAGGCTAAGAGTACTAGTACTGGACGGTACCCGAAGGTGGACCATACGACGTGTTGGTACATGGAGGAGACAGACGAATGAGGAGTTCTGAAGAGGTGATCTGTTCCCACCCTTCAGGTAGGAACCCAGAGGACAACCCAGTAGCTGTTTTTCCTTTTTTTCCACAAATGCACATGTACTTTCAGTTTCTTTTAATTTTCAGTTGGGCTTGTATTCTGGCCTCCTATTACTTACTGTACTCACTTGATGGTTATACAGTTTATTCATGTTGTTATCTTTTCGTGTGTGTTTATAGCTTATAAAGGAAATGCCTTACCAGTTTTAGGAAATTACGCCTTTGTTGCTAGTCGCCAGCCACTGGCCAATGGAAGGCGGGCTTTGGGTAGTCACGGCACGGGCCTCAGGGGACGGGTCATGAAAAAATGGTATCAGAGGAGTTAGTTATACCATAGAACTAATGACTCTAATATTTTATATGAATCAATAGTGTTAAGGGTAATGAATGTGGTTTTCAGTTTAGGGAGTCAAGTGTTGGTGCGACAGCCGACGTATCCATACACTAGGACCCTGAATTCTGATTTATGACTCAGTGCATGAAAACACTGATTGCATGCATGTTTTCAAAAGTTTTCCTTAAGTCAGATCAATTAGGTCAGCTCACCCGGTATAAATTTTTTACTGTGTCACATCTATTTCTTTTCAGGATGCCTCCATGTAGATAGCTAGTTAGAGTTCCAAGAGTTGCACGTACTGACAGCCCATGGAGAGACGAGGCCTCGGTGCAGGGCTCTCTTCCAGTAGAGGCACCAGTGGAGGCACCAGTGGTACTATTACCCATTGGGCCACTGATTCCCCCAGATTTAGCAGTAGACGGTGCACGCCGCTTGAGCGCTTGGCATGAGTTCCATCACCAGAGGCCACCCAGGTTTAGGGGAGAGAAAGACCCACAGGAGGCTGAGGATTGGTTCGAGGTCGTGGTGAGAGTTTTCCAATTTATAGGGACACCAGCAGACCTCATGGTGATCCTTTCCGCCAGTATTTTATAGGCAGCAGCGGGCAGATGGTGGATCTTGACGCTCTATGTCCACGATGAGATGACGCTTCTCTGGGCAGACTTTGAGAGCCTGTTTCGGGCAGATTTTGTCCCAGCGATGCTTTCCGCAGTGTGCATTCAGGAGTTACTTCATCTCCAGCAAGGAAGCATGACTGTAGCTCATTACTCAGCATGGTTCACCGACCTCTCATGTTACTCCACCGATATGGTGTGAGACCCATTCTTCAGGGCCCGGACCTTTGAGGAGGGACTCAGGTGGGAGATCAGGGCTTCAGTGATCTCACTGAGCATCCCGACGCAGACGGGGGTGTTAGAGAGAGACCTCCTAGTGGAGAGTTCCCTTACTGAGATGTCTCCAGTAGCGAGATCAACCACTAATCGACACGTAGAGGAGTCTTCCGTATCTACTAGTAGAGAGATGTCTTAGATGTCTTAGAGGTCCAGACGTACAGTTGTACGACCTCATTACTCTAGGTCAGTTGTGTGGGGCATAGGTGATAGAGCCAGAAATGCCAGGAGCGGGTAGTGTTTCTCATGCGGCGGGCAGGGTCACATGGCTCATGACTATTTGAACCGTCGTACAGATGATCAGAAGACGGTCTAAGGACCACCAAAGTAGAGACTAAGTTTGATCGAAGAGGTATGTAGGGAGCAGACATATGTGGTAGAGGAGTTGGCCGTGCAGCTAGTGGTGGGTGACAATTCGAGATGTTACTGCCACCACCACCAGGATGTCCACCCAACCATAGGGAGTAGGTGGATAGGGGAGAGCTCATCTATAGGCAGCTGAACCCTACGATCACAGTGCTCCGGAGATGATATGATGTATGGTCTGTGTCTATTCCACCATAACTGCAGTATTTATAGAAATAGGTGCCAGTCATTCTTTTATTCCACTTCCCTCATTCGGAGCTCGGAGATTATGAAGGAGCTGTTGGTTTGATCCATACGGCTAGAGACTCCTACGAGAGAGGATTCAATGATTACTCACTGGTGCCGGAAGTGCGTGATTAATCTAGGAGGAGAGAGCTTTGGCTGGGATCTCCTAGTAGCAGGGTTGAGGCCTTACGACATCATCTTGGGTATGGACTTGTTATCTATAGTCCATGCTCAGATTGACTATGTTAGGCACAAAGTGCGGTGTGTCCACCTGGATGAGATGAGGTTTACCTTCACCAGTGAGAAGGGAGCCTTTGCAGATCTAGATGGACTTTCTCGGAGGAGGGTGAAACCAATCAATCATTAGTTGGCTAGACTTACCCTCAGAGTAGTTGATGTGGAGTGTCTGAGTTATCCTGTAGTGGTGGACCAGTATGAGGATGTTTTTCCTTGATGATGTTACAGTCCTACCTTCTCACAGAGAGGTGGAATTTTACATTTACTTGTACCCCAGGACGGAACTGATATCTACAACAGTATATCGGATGACCCCCACAGAGATTTGTGAGCTGCAGGAATAGCTGGGGGACTTGCAGGGGAAGGGATTCATCTGGCCCAGTGTTTCTCCTTGGGAAGCCCTGATTCAATTTTCCAATATGGCATATGGGAGAATGAGGATTTGTTTTGACTATCGGTGCCTGAACCAGGTGACCATTAAGAACAAGTACCCACTCCCGAGGATTGACGATCTCTTTGATCAGCTGAAGGGATCATGATGGTTCTCAAAGATAGACCTTCGATCAGAATATCACCATCTCAGAGTGCGAGATGAGGATGTGCGGAAGATGACATTCAGATGTCAATATGACAACTATGAGTACTTGGTTATGCCATTCGACATAACCAACGCTCTAGCAGTGTTCATGGGACTCATGAATAGGATATTTTAGCCATACCTTGATCGCTTTGTCCTAGTTTTTATTGATGATATTATGATCTACTCGACTACTGAGGAGGAGCATGCCAATCATTTTCTGGTAGTACTGCACACACTTCGAGAGAACCATCTTTATGGTAAGCTCTCAAAGTGCCGGTTCTGGATCTGAGATGATCACTTTCTAGGACATGTCATCTCGGAGGTAGGAGTTGAAGTGGATCCAGAAAATATTGAGGCGGTACATTCTTGATATCCACCTACGTGTGTGACAGAGGTATGATGTTTCTTGGGTTTGTCTCGATAGTACTGGAGGATTGTGACAGATTTCTCCAGAGTTGTTGCACCACTATCAGCATTGATGAAAAAGGGGAAACCCTTCGTGTGGTCAGAGAAATGTCACCAGAGCTTTCGGGATCTGAGGTAGAGGCAGACTAGTGCCCCCATCTTGAGGCTTCCAGAGGAGGACATAGGGTACGTAGTCTACTGCGACGCATCAGGGATCACGCTGGGATGTGTCCTGATGCAGGAGAAAGCAGTGATCACATATAGTTCTCAGCATCTTAGACAACATGAGAAGAACTACGCTACCAATGACCTGGAGTTAGCAGTAGTGGTCTTTTCCTTGAATATGTGGCGGCACTATCTAATGAGAGAACGTTTTACAATATACTCTGATCACAAGGGTATTAGGTATATCTTCTCTCAGAAGGACCTAAACCTGAGACAATGAAAATGGCTTGAGTTCCTCCAGGACAATGACTTTGAGATAGTCTATACTCCTAGGAAATGGAACATTTTTGTAGATGCCCTCAACAGAAGGTCTGGTATACATCTGCTATGTGAGGTGACAGAGCAGCTGACTAATTTAATGATATCCATTGTGGATACAGATAGAGAATCCTTCCTTCAGTCTCTTACAGTCACTCCCCTACTTCTTTAGGAGTCAGGGAGGCGCAACATAGAGATGCTGACTATGAGACACAATGTGCTAAGGTATCCACATGATAGGCACCTAATGAATTTTGTGAAGGTGGGGAGCACGTCATCCTCTTCATAGGATGTACCATGTTACCAGTGCCTCTTCATGATGAAGTGTTGAGGGATTTCCACACATCCCATTATTAGTACATTTAGGAGTGGAGAATATGTACCAAGATCTCCGATGACATCACTGGTGGACGGTAATGAAGAAAGAAGTCGTAGTGTTTTTCTCTCGATGCCTCACATGTCAGGAAGTGAAGGAAGAGCATCTGGTACCAGCAGGCTTGGTTTAGACTTTAGAGGTCCCAGAGTGGATGTGGGATGAGATTTCCATGGATTTCGTGAGAGGACTTCCACATAAATCTAGGGGACACGACTTGATTTGGGTGATCGTCGACTGACTCACCAAGTCGGCCCACTTCATACTGATTAGAGAGAAAGGTTCAGTATAGATCTTGGGACGCCATTATGTGCAAGAGATTGTGTGCCAACAAGGAGTACCATCGACGATTTTCTCCGATCGTGACGCACGATTTACTTCCCGGCTATGGAAGGGGTTACAGGAAGCTTTTGGGACACAAATTCATTTGAGCACCGCCTTCAATCCTCCGACAGATGATCAGACTGAGAGGACCATTCAGACCCTCAAGGACATGCTACGTGTTTGTGTCCTCGACTTTAGTCACAGCTAGGAGGATCACTTACCTTTGGTGGAGTTTGTATACAAAAATTTCTATCACTCCACCATTGGGATGGCACCTTTCAAGGCGTTATATGGGCGACCTTGCAGATCACCGTTTTGCTGGAAAAACCCTGGGGAGTTAGCACCAGGGGGGCCCGAGATGGTACGGGCTACCACAGAGAATGTTCAGATCATCCAGAAGCAGATGAAGACTACACAGAGTAGGTAGAAGTCATATGCTGACAAAAGACAGAGGCCTATGGAGTTAGGGGATGGAGACCATGTCTTTTTACGGGTCTTACCTCGATGAGGTTTGAAGAGATTTGGCTGAGGTGACAAGTTATCTACGTGATTCATCGGACCTTTTCAGGTCCTCAGTAGAGTTGGTGAGGTGGAATACCGCTTAGCTCCTCCACCTCAGTTGCACTGGGTGCATAAAGTGTTCTATGTATCCCAGTTGAGGAGATACGTGAAAGACCCATACCACTTCATCGACCACAGAGAGATAGACGTCGACGATGAGGCGACTTTTACGGAGGTTCCAGTGGATATTGAGGATCGACAGGAGTGGGTCTTTTGTGGACGGTCGATACCTCTGGTACGTGTTTTCTAGTAGCATGGGAACCTCTAGGAGAGCACATGGGAGCGGGAGGCACAGATGCGTGCTCAGTACTCCCACTTGTTCCCTTAGTTAGAGTTTTGGATTATGGGGACGTAGAGCCCTGAGGTGGGGAGAATGTAAAGACCCAAAATTTCCAAGTAATTATTTTTAATTAAATGGGAATTTTACGAGTCTGCGAAAATTAATGGCGCATGATTTCGAGGCCTGGTGTGCCCGGAATCAATTTCTGAAATTTTCTTTGGGTACATTCAGTAAACGTACAAGCGAGTTTTTCTAACTTTTGAACCAGTGCTCGGAATTGAAATATGAGGGCACCGTTGAAGTCTTAGTGCCAGTATTCGCTTCAGGAGACTTTCACCTCGACAGAAGTTGGTCGAGGGTGAAAGTTAGTTTTTGGGTTTTTCTTGGAAATAATAAAATAAATTAAACACAAATATTATTTTATCTTTTTGTAAACAACCTCCTTCTTAAAGTTGGAAGTGGGGACCGCCAGACCTTAACCTCCCATGAGAGGTTATGGTGGCGGAGACCACCCAAACCATAACCTTCCATGAGAGGTTATGATGGTGGGGACCTCCCAGAATTAAATCCCGTTGAAACCACCCTTTAATTGGGAGAAACCCTCAACTAACTAATAAATGTGGTGGAGCCTCTTCAAATCCTCCACATTAATTGTGTCAACACACATACCTTTAATTTGTGACAACCAAGTTAATTGGATTGACCCCTATTAAATTAAGTAATAATATCATTGGAATTTAGAAAGGTTCTTAATAAATGAACTGTAATAAATTCCATGATTGTTACTTACCTTCTCCCCTCTTTTATATATATGGATCTTGGGAGGAGGATTTGGGATAGCTTCACCAAGCGACGAAGCACTGGTAAAGTGATGCGACACCCAATACTTGGAGGTTTACGCTCTCCAATGAATAATGCTCCACTGATGAGAAAGGCCTTTGACTACGAAGAACGACCTTGACTTAGACTATCTCCTCGGAACATCCTTCGACGTAGGACGTGTTCATCTACAACGAATCGACGACTGCTTTCTCGCGAAAATGTCAACTAACAACGGGAAAGGTAGGGGTTATATTTGATTTCTTGAATCTTCTTGATTATTATTCTTGTCCATGGTTCATGAATAAAGTTGGGATTCTTGCTACCACTCTAAACGTGGAGGGTGCAGGCCAAAATAACATGGCCCGACCCCTTCGCTGATCTCCTTTGGCATTCTTCGTGATGGAGAAGGATGGAAACCAATAAGGAGGAGCACGAGAATGGTGGCCGGAACCGCCACTGTCCACGACAAAGGCAACGGCACATGGCCCTGCTCTGCAGCACCACCGGCCCTACCCACCCCTGCAGTATCCCCGGGCGATCCGCCCGCACCCTCGCGACAGCCCAGGGTGAGCCACCCGCGCCCTCGCGGCAGCCCCCAGCCACGTTGTTCGCGTGGCCTGCGCGTCCCGCGCACCCTGCAGCTCTGCCGTCCGCGCGCTCAAGGCACCTCATGGCTCCGCCGTCCGCGCGCCCCGAAAACCCCGTGGTTCGGCCATCTGCGATCCCCACACACTCGGCGGCTCCGCCGTCCGCGCACCCCATGGACTCTACGGCTTCGCTGTCCGCGCGCCCCACACACCCTGCGGCTCCACCGTCTGCGTGCCCCGCGTACCCTGCGGTTCCACCGTCCGCCCGCCCCGCGCAACCTGCGGCTCCGCCTTCCGCACTCCCTGCATGCCTCGTGGCCAGACCGCTAGCCCGCAGCCAGTCTGCCGGCCTGCGGCCGGTCCGCGCCCTCACAGTACCCTACAGGCCAGGCCGCAATACGGATCGGGCCAGACCCAACAGGTCAGGATGGGTCAACTCGAATGGGGTCAGCCTAGGCCGGGTCAGGTCGAGTCGGTCCGTATGGGTCGGACTGGACCCGGGCCCACTACGACCTATTTTACTTCTTTTGGCCACAACCTTGGCACCAGACGTCCATTTGACGAACCATCAGTGGTGTTGGAAATCATAAAGCATGATAGTCCCTTTTAGAATACCACACTAGAGTTTTGGGTATAGCTGTGATATAGTCAGGTTGGATCGGGCACAAATACAACCGGGCCCTCGGGACTAAAAGGCTAATAACTCACAGACCGTGCGTCCGATTGGCACACCTTTTATTGTGTAGAGACCCCTATGATGTGATGGACTTTGGAGATACTTCTTCGTGGGACTTCACGACAGTTGGAGTATTGACCTATGGCTTGGAAAGTAGTTTCCCCAAGCACGATATGTGAAGAACCCTATGAATGACTGAGACCTGACGACAACTGACCGTTTAACTCGGAGTTACTCTACTAGCCCAGTAGGGAGCACCTTGGTGTCGTGGAAGACCCACAGTGGGGAGCGCCTCTATGTGATTTGAAATACCCATGGTACTTGAAAAGAGGAATACATCAGCTGGCTACAAGGGGGAGCGCGCTTGGTGACGCGACAAACCCATGGCGGGGAGCGCCTCTGTGTGATGCAGCAGACTCATGGTACTTGACTAGAGGAGTACCTCAGCAGTCCAAGGTTATTGGGAAGCACGCTTGGTGACACGGTAGGCCCACAATCCTCGATAGAGGAGGAGTTATCTAGTAGTTGAGGTGTTAGACAATGTGAATGGGTATTTTACTTGATAATACCCCTAGAATAACATCCTAGTTGAGCTGAGTCAGTAGTTTTACATTTTACTCATGATTTCGATGGATTACATGATTACTTGGGTATATGTATGGGCATATACCTTAGTGGGGTTATCTGTTGATTTCATACTTTGTGGCTTATAATTGGTGGATTTTTATGAGACCTTGATGGTCTCAGGATCCCTACTGAGTATCATTATACTCACCCCTACACGGGCAATTCCCACACCTTGTTGTGTTGGATGTAGACGACAGACAACATTGACTAAGGCTGAGAGTACTAGGACTAGACGATACTCAGAGGTGGACCATACGACGTGTCGATACACGAAGGTGACAGACAGATGATGTGTGCTGAGGAGGTGACCTGTACCTACCCTTCACGTAGGAACCCAGAGGACTACCCAATAGCTGTTTTTACTTTTTCCTCAGTTGTACTTGTACTTTCAGTTTTCTGTACTTTCCAGTTGGTCTTGTATTCTGGACCCTTTTTACTTACTGTACTCACTTGTTGGTTACACAGTATACTAGTTTTTGTATCTTTTCATGTGTGTTTACTGGTTATAATGGCAATACCTTCCCAGTTTTAGGGAATTACGCCTTCGGTGCTAATCGCCAGCCCCTGGCCTATGGAAGGCGGGCTTGGGGTAGTCACGGCATGGGCCCCGAGGGACAGGTCGTGAAATTTTTATATAAATTCAAAAATGGGTAAAAATAACTTTAAATAATCATTTTATAATAGTAAGAATATTCTTAAAACATATTTATAAAACATTGACATGGAAGAAAAAGAATTTTTGACCGAAGAGACAAATAATGCCAAATTTCTTTAAAAATATTCATTCAGTATCTTGAATACATAAAGAGAGTAAAATGAATGTGAAACCTTAAATGTCTATAAATCACCATTTGATAAGAAAATTCATGAGTTTCTTGAGAGTTAGATCATAAAATTCAATCTTTGGAAACTTAATCCTAAAAACTCTTGATAAACAATGATGTTTTAACATAAATCCATTACCTCAAGATAGAATTTCTTATATAGAGCATAAAACATAATTTTAAAACATTTAGCTTTATTATGATTATATACCAGAATCACATCATATATGACCCACTTATAACATTTCAATTCCAATTTAATAATAATTTCTTAATAAAATAATCATTTTGGGGTGTTAATTATTTCGTTTCTCATTACAATTTTGGTTTATTAGTTTTAATACTTGAAATTTGATCATGGTTAAATAATATATAAAATGATAATAATGATATAAATATATTATATAATCATTATATAAACATTTATATTCTTTCAAAAAATTTAGTCACGGAAAAATGAATTACACTGTTCATGGAGATGGTAAGTCGTACGTGAACATGAACGTTGTTTTCAATTTTAGAAGGATGGAATGAAAAAAGGGTGAATAAAAATTAACCTTTATAAAATATTTATTATATTATATATATAATATATATTTATTAAATATATAATTATTACCATCCATGTAAATAATAAACAAGAAACAAATAACATCGCTTTGTGGAAGTGATAGTCCACACATAGACATAAGTAACATTATGATTTTCCAACATATGAGAAGGTAAGAAAGAAGATATGATATTATAATTAAAAAATAATAATTATATCATTAATATCATATATAAACATTGAAACCATCATAATAACCATACATGAAATATGGTGATGGAAAATGAATTTTATTGCTACATGGAGGAGGTAGTCCACACATACACATGAGCTGTACTTTCAGTTCCCATTTGATGGAAAATAGGTTGAATAATGGTGGTTACATAATAATAATAATAATAATAATCATATTTCAGTATATTTATAATACAAAAATTATTATTTTAAGATAAATATAATTAATTTAGAGTAGTTAGAAGAATAAATAATTTGAAAGAGGTCGGGTAGGATGATTACCTATCCTTTGGTTTTCCTCTTTTAGATCCTCCCTTAAGAACCCCTTCAATAATATTTTAAGAATTAAAATAAATCAGAATAATTTATAGGGAATTTTATAATATAAATTTTCAGGGGTTTTCAATATATATGGATACAATAGGTGTAAATAATAGAAAGAAGGGGGGTCCTTTTATAACTGGCAGAGAGGACACATGTGGAATTTCTTAAATGATTAAAATTTAATATTGTCATACTCAAGAGAAATGATTTTAAATGGTTAGATATTAAAATATGGGAAATTATTAGGTTTAAATATTCATATAAAATAGTATTTAGACAAATTTAATTCGTAAGAATACCCATATCACTTGGTATAACACTCGTTAAACCTGTTTTAACCTCAACTGTGATATTTTTTTTTACTATTGTCACTATAAATTATGACCAAAAAATGAAAGTGTATAATTTTTTTTGTTCAAATTCAATCCACATAAGTGGCATAATTTATTTTAAAATTAAACCAACAAAATGTGACAAAAAGCAGTTTTCCAAAAAAAAATTCTCTTTTGTATAAAAAATTTTTATAAAAAAAACACATAAAATTATTTATAATTAAATAAATTAGATTATTAATAATATAAATGAACTAATTTTACTTTTAAATCCTTTTAAAAGTGGAAATTTGTACATTATTTAAACAAAAAGACTTTTTTAAATAAAAATTAGTATGTTTCACTATTCATTGAAAAATTAGTCTTTTCATAAAATTTTCACAAATTAACTTTGAGATAATTTTAAAATTATTATTTAAAAAATTATGTTATTTTTTTAAATATAAATTTTCAGAAATTACTGAAAATTATTTATATTATTTTCTAAAATGAATTAATTAGAACCATTTTTGAGTAAGAATGTATTTTTCAAGCATATAAAATTTACTTAAAAATGAGTACTTATTTATCAATATATTTTATTTATATAAAAATATTAGACATAATTTTAAAATATTTTCCACTCTAATTAGTTTTTTCAATTTAATTTATAGTCTATAATGATATACTATATTAAATTTCATTTAATGCCGGGGTTGTGTGAATCACAAGCTATCAAATAAATTAAATTTTTTCGAGGAGAAATATATCATAAAATCTAAATGTGTCACATTATACCAAATGTAAAATGATTTTATCCTTCAAAATTACATCTCTCTGAAAAAGTGATAACATCCCTATTCCATTACATCCTTAGGTTCCTATATAGCTTCATTAAATTTTTTATTCTACTAGAGAACTTTAACCAGGTGAGTAGAATTATTTTGAAACACATTATCTCAATGATATAAGATTTATTCAAATTTTTCATCCTATGAAATATCATGATCCAATGGTACAAAATTTTAGTTTAGTACATGTGATGGATCTGGTATGTACTTCCTTATGATAGATACATAGAACACATCATGAACTTAAGAGAGGTTCGATGGAAGCGCAAAATAATAAGCTATTGTCCCTACTCAGTTGAGAATATAAAAGGGGACAATATACCTAGGGTTAAAATTAAACTTATTTCCAAATCACTTATCGTTATTCCATGGATAAATTCATAGGAATGACTTCTCACCATCTTTAAATTCCATATTTCTTCAATTGTTTTTATTATATCTTTTTTTTTTGAGTTTGAGATTCCCTAATGTGGTACCGAATGGATTTAACTTTGTCTTCAATTTCCTCATATAGATTATATCCCATAAGATTTATTTCTCTAAATTTATACCACAACATTAGATTTATAAACTTTTTTCCATAGAGGGATACATAAGGATTCATCTGAATGCATGATTAAAAGCTATTTTTGTAAGAAAACTATACTAGAGTAAGGTGTGGATCCAAACCACCTATGAAATCCATAGAACAAGATCTCAAAATATTCACTTGGGTTTATGTGGTTCTATTAATCTGAAAATTTTTATGGGGAAGATAAACAGTACTAAAAAACAAATATGTATCGAAATCTTACTAAAGACTTCACTAGAACATTGAAGTAAACCACACATCCTTATGATATACGATAAAGTGTGGTACACCTTTCAATATTACCAATTCCTTAATTTATATTATAGAAAGTTATTCAAGAGAGACATATTATCTAATAATAATAATGTTTACAGAATTCATAAGGTGATCATGTACAAAACAAATCACATTATATCCTTTAGACATTTTGGGGAGTCTGTAGAAAAAATACATGGCGATGTTTTCCCAATTCCATTCTAGTATGATTAGTGGTTGTAAAATCCCCCTAGATATTTGTCTCTCAGACTTAACTTTTTAACATACAAATCATCAAGTTACATACTCTGCAACATCATTCTTCATATTTTCCCACCATTAATACTCATTCAAATCTCTATATATATTTGTACTTCCATGATGAAAGATAATGATGAACTATGAGATTCATCCAATAGTTCCTTCTTCAAATCTGGTATGGAAGGGACACATAAACAATTCCTTGACCTTATCATTATATCATAATAATGCTTAAACTCAAGAAATTTTTTCCCATACTTTTAAAGCTATACAAATTTATTTTAATCCTATTTAATATTTACATATATTAATGGTTGAACAATCATTTGATAATTATAATATTTATCCCCTTACTTCAATATTTCAAGATCTATCCTTTGAAAATGAATAAATATTAGACCTTTTGTGATCCTCATCATTGATAAACTAGCATGATCCTTTTTACTCAAAGCATATTCCTCCTTTTTCACATTCCCAGGGTAGTGATATATTGAGAATTTATAATCTTTAATCAACCCCAACCACATTCTATGGGTCATATTTGACTCTTTATTAATGATTATATAATTAATACTATTAGGATTAGTATATATATTTCAAATTTCATTGTGAATATAATTCCTCTATTTATTTAATTTTAATGTCGCCAAAACTAACTCATAATCATGAGTTTGTTAATTTTTCTCATAAACCTTAAATTATCATGAGACATAAGCTATAAACATACCATTCTATATGAGGACTCATCCCATTCATTTCTTTAATATATAACCGTATATCAAGAACCCTTATCCACTAAAGGGTAGTGTAAGCATAGGTGCACTGAATAACCTTCTCTACGATTACTTGAACTTTTAATCACATTAATCTATCCAAAGATACTTGGATCCCTTCCGAATTAACATAGTGAGAAGATTTGAAAACCATGAAAATTATCCACAAAGCATAGATAATATCAATCAAAACCAATAATAATATAGATATCAGTTACCATGGTTGGTTTGGGATAATGTTTAATAACATCCATCTTTAATGGATCCACTACTTTAACCTATCATGAGATTATATAACCCATGAATAAAACTTTTTTGTAGAAAATATTAAAACATGGTAAATTTCTTCATACATATTCTCATTCCTTATAATCTTTAGTATAATCCCCAAGTGATATACATTCTCTTCTTTACTATTAGAATATAAAATAATGTAATCTATAGAGACTAGCACAAATTGATCAAGGTAATCTCTAAAGAATATATTCATTCAATCCATGAAGATAATGGGGGAATTAGTAAGACCAAATGAGATTACTATAAATTCAAAGTATATATACCTTATTTGAAAGGTTTTCTGGATATTTTATTCTCTTTTGACCCTCAAATGATAGTATTCAAATTGAAGATAAATCCTAGAAAAATATTCAGATCCTCATAATTGATTGAACAAATAGTCAATACAGGGATGCAGATACTTATTCTTGATTATGATCTAATTCAGTTCCTGATAATAAACGAAGAGTCACATTGATCTATATTTCTTCTTAATAAAAAGAATAGGTTCACCCCTAGGTGATTCACTTAGAAGAATGAATCCCTTATCAATATTTTCTTTGAGTTAGTTATTTAATTCTTAAAATCAATCTAGGTCATTTTATTTGGAGAAATTAAAATGGTCATAACACCCATTTTTTTAATTCTATTAAAAAATCACCTTCATGATTCATAGGAATACTAGTAAATTTTTCTAGAAAGACATAAAAAACTCCCATAAAATAGACATATATTTAATGTTGATTTTTTATCCAACCATCTTAGATAAACACCCATTTTAATAGGTATCAAGAAACATATAATGGATGTAATTTCCATTTTAAGGTCATATTTATTATTGCATCGGTATATGATAATAATTTGGTTTAGAATATCAAACGCATCATCCCCGACTTATAAATTTATGTTGGATTTATGTAAATAAATACAATCCATTTCTATGATAACATCAAATTCAAATAGAGAGAGAATCATGATATTTGTAGGAAGTCTATTTACACAAACTTCAATTAGAGAAGAGTAATAGACTTGAGATGTAATAATCATGCCATTAGGGGTTTTTATATTTAATTCCCATGATGATTTTTCACTTTTAATTTAGAATCTAATAATTAAGGTGGTATTTTTATAACCTTATAAAATTTTATACATATATAATAGTCTGTAGATATAAAATAAAATAAGACATTAGTAGTTATTGAGTGGATAGTAAGTGTGCCTTTCACCACTTTTCTATCGCACCCTATATCAAAAATAGAGATCACATTGTATTTACATTTTTCTTTAGGCATAAGAGGTTACTAATGTTGATCATAATCATTAACCTTCATATATAATAATTGGTTAGAATAATGTCTATACTCCTTGTATTTGAAACATTAGAGTGTGGGTGGTGAATTTTTTGGTTCTTTATCTCCATTATTATCTAACATTTTATTCTCAACACATCAGTATTTGAGTGCTTGCTAACATTCCTTTCTACTTTGAAAACATTTTTTAGTCCCCTTATAAAAATTTACTCTATGTTTCCATCCACACTTCAATAATAAATGAAATATCATCTTCTTATCTCCATGATTCTTATTATAAAAATTTCATTTGAATTCCATATTTTTTTTATCAAAACCATAAGATTGATGGATAACTATACTCTCTATATCCACATTGATAGAAAATCAAACAATTTATTTATATCATTGAAGTCTCTTATGGGTAAATACCTCTATATTATTGATTTAAACCACTATAGAATTGATCAATCCTAATTTCTGTTCGGATGATAACACGAAAAGGGTACATACAAAGTCTTAAAAATAATTCCTCATAGGTACTAATTAATTAATCATCCTTCTAATTTAGCTCAAGGAATTCATTCTTCATTTTCAAATAAAGAATATGAGGAAAGTACATATTGGAGAAAAATATCTTAAACTCATACCATTCCATGGAATAAATGTATTAATGTTGCTTCATGTTCTCAGTAAGGGTCCAAGATTGATCATCTTATACTTCCAAATGATTAAAAACTATAATAACTTTTTCATGTTCAGAACATTGGAGAATGGGAAATATTTGTTTGTGTAGTACCAATCCATTTCTCAAAAACGAGCGTATTAGCATTCACATTTAAATATTGTTGATTTTACCTCATAAAGGACTCAATAAAACATTATTCCATCCTTTTATCATTAATAAGATCAATATGATTCATAGCTTAATGAATATGTGTAAGAATAAAAATAATGATTTTTTATTCCACCTCCCATAACATTAGGTTTCTAAGGAGGAAAATCGTTTCATTTTCCATCACAATGAGCATTAAAATGATTCATTTGGGTTCTATGTATTGACTAAAACCAAAACTCATAGTGTAGGAAATAATAATCATATTGGGAAACCATATAATAATAACGAATCACTTATAGGATGTCTAAATAATGACACTTTATTTTTAATAAATTGTACCTTAGGTTTAAGATAGGATATTCATGATCATTATCTAGTCAAATCCTTCATAAATTTTCACAAGGAAAACATTAATTAACTCGATCATATCCCCAGAGAGTGTCAAACCAAGTGAATAGTAAGAGAAAACTCACAATTCACTAGAATGAAAGTTAAGATTTAATTGACCTGCACTTTTTAGGGTTATTGCACCTAGATGAATCTTTCAAAAAACCACATCCAATTATAGTATCTATACATTGATGTTTTTCTCGTAAAACTACAGTCATTTCCTAAACAGAACTTGGGACATTCTACTATACATATGATTATCCTAAGGGTTATCACTAAAGTTTTCTCATCCTAGTTTCTAAAGGTAATTAAACGTTAATGTAATAACAACTATATAAACTAATAAATTTCATACATAAATAATATATCTTATTATATAAATAATCTATACCTAAAATAGTAATCTATTCTAGAATCATATAGGTAAATTGTATTTGGAAACTTGGATACATAAGAAAAATATTCATTATATAATTACGTAATCTCATAATAAGTTATTTATAACTATAATAATTATTAGAAATATCACGCTTAAAACAATTACTCATAACTTGGGAAAAGGGGGCATAAGAATGGGTGATCTCAAATGCTCAGTAAGGGTAAAAATATAGATATCTTTATCACATAATAATAACATGAGAATAAAGGTATGATAACATGTGATTAACATTTTAAAATCTTAAAAATGATTTCATGGATCATAATATTGAGTCATGGAATAATTCTTGGTATTTCATAAGACAGGAATCATATAAGAATCAAAGAACATGATCCATGAGAGAATAACATTGGATAACACATAATTTTATGTAATAAAAATAATATAGAAAATCATTTCCTTAATCGTGATAACTTCCAAAACTATCATAGTGGATTGGTTTCACTACTAATTCTATATTATTATTAGTTAAGGTTCACTCCCAATATTATCATAGTGTAAACATTCCCTTACTGAACTAGGTTTAATCCACATTTTATACCTTATTATCTCATGATATATCAATCACCACCCAATGAGTTGAAGGGGTATATAAATTTTTGACCACCCATCACATAATGAAAATCATATATATGTGTGCCACAAGATAATAAAACATACAAAATAATATTAATCAATCAAAGGAAATTAGTTTTATAAACAATTTATCATTTTATTATAGAATAAAATGTGGAAAATAAATAGGTTTCATAAGGGTTTCACCATCAATAAATTAATACATGGAAAAAATGGGTTTTATTGAATCATCCTTAAATCTTCATCATCATAATTCATACAAATAATTAAATTTTATGGTATCATTGGATCATATCCCCAATAATGAATAAGTTACATCAAATAATGTTATTATAGATAAAAAATTCCTTTAAAAGTTCACATGTTCATTTATTGAGGAAAATAACCTTTTCACTTTGAAATAATTTATTTAAAATTTAAAACTTTCCCTAATATTATGGGAAAAATTTAATTTAAAGTAATTTAAAATAATATAATTTAATATTAAAATAATTTATCTGTTAGGATGGTGGGAAAGTCTGTTTATGTTGTGTATGTTGATATAAAGGATCCATTCACTTTTTTGATAAAAATTCAGAAGTACCTCATTTGGAAAATGAAAAGAGGAATTAACTTTTAACCATTTAATAGAAAGTAAAAAATGGATAAAAATTAATTTAAATAATCATTAGATAATATTTAAAACATTGTAGAATTTTATTTAGAAAACATAGACATGGAATAAAAAAATTATCAATAGAAGAGAGAAATAATGTCAAATATCCTTAAAAATATTATTTAATTGTCATGAATAATTAAAGAGAGAAAAATAAACGGGAATAATGTGATATCAAGAAATAATAATAGGATAATAAAATTCAATAGTTTCTTGAGAGGTATATCCTTAAATTTCAATATTGAAAACATAATCATAAACAATCCTGATAAACAATGAGATTGCAACATAAATCCCATTCCACAATTTTGACTCTAAAAGATCTCTATCACAATATATAGTAAATTTAAATTTATCATACTTATATACCATAATTATATCATATATTATCCACTTATAACATGTTAACTCCATTTTATTAATATTTCCCTATCAAAATCGTTATTTATAGTTGTTAAATGTTTCATTTTTCATGCGAATTTCAGTTCTGTAGTTCTTGTCGTTGTACTTAGATCATGTAACCATCATATTAATAATATTTATAATGATAAAAATATCATATATATTCATTATATATATATATATATATTCATCAATAAAATGTAGATATAGGAAAATGAATTACACCATTCATAGAGACGATATGACATACAATTGCATGAATGCTAATTTAAATTTTCAATGGATGAAATGAAAGAAAGGTAATAAATAATTCACCTTACAAAAATATTATAATTTAATATATAATGTATTTATTCATTAAATATATCCTTATTACCTTCTATATAATGCATAAAATAAAAATTATTCACATTACTTTTTGAAGGTGGTAGTCTATACGTACGCACAAGCAACGTTATCATCTTTCAACAGATAAGAAAGTTATAAGTAAGTTATGATATTATATTTATATTTATTATATCATAAATATCATATAAAACATTAAACAAATCATAATAACCATCCATGAAATATGGTTATGGAAAATGAATTGTATCGATATGTGGAGGCGGTAGTCCACATGTACGCACTAACGATTCTATCACTACCCATTTGATGGAAAATAGGGTGAATAATGGTGGTTAAATAGTAATATATTTTTTAGTATATTAAATATAAAAAATTTATCATTTTATGAAGGATATGATATATTTATAGGGTGGTAGAAGGAAAAATAATTTGAATGCTGTCAGTTCGGATGATTACCTCTCATTCAGTTGGCCTCCTTTAGATAATATCTTAAAGGACCAATGAAATAGTCTTTTAAGAATAAAAAAACCTATAATTCATATCTATGTAATTTTATAAGAGACTTGGGTAGGTTTTATTATTTATAGATGTCCTAAATTATTGTAAATAAGAGAAATGAGGGATTTCCTTTTATAAGAGAGAGGACACTCTTGGAATTTCCTAAAATATTAAAATATAATAATGGAATACTCAAGAAAAATGTATCAAAATGGATAGATATTAAAATATGGGATAACATTATGTATAAATATTTCCATAAAATAGTATTAAGGGATTTTTAATTGGAAAACATACCCTTATCTCTTGTTTTAACCCCTAGTATGTCCATTTTAACCTTAACCACGGTGACAACTTTCAACTATTTTTACTATTCATTATGGAAAAAATGAAAGTATCACCATTAAAGAATTTGTAAATTATGATTCTAAATTTGGAATCCATTTTTTGAAGTTCAAATAAATTAATTACCAGAATTTAATTTAAAATTGAACATGAAAAGCACAATGAAAAATAGGTTTCTGGAAAACATGATTTCTTTTGTATAAAACATTTTTACTCCAAACCCCAGAATAAAATTAATTATAATGAACATAATTTTACTAATAAAAATATAAATGAACTAATTTTACTTTTAGAACCTTTTAAAAAAGATAGTACTATGAAAATATTTTAAAAGAAAAGATAGTTTTCAATGAAAAATATTATTTTTCATTATTAATCAAAAAATAAGGATTTAAATAAAATTCTCTAAAATTCACTCTAAGAAAATTATAACATGAAATTTTAAAAAATAAAGTTTATTTTTTATAATATTATTAATACAAGTGACAAAATGAATAATACTATCTTCTATAAAAATCAATAAAAATATTTTTTGAGGAAAAATTCATGTTTGAAACATATAAATAATTTTGTAAAAAAATGAGTACTTATTTATAAATATATTTTATTTATCTAAATACTTTAAAAATAATTTTAAAATATTATTATTCACATTAAATCTGTTAATTTAATGTCTAGGCTATAACATTATACCATATTATAGTTCATTTAGATTTAGGGAATCTTGTATCGCAAGTTATTAAAGAAATTAAATTTATTAGAAGAGAATTATATCACAAATTATTAGGGTGTGATAGGGGTTAAAAGTCATAGGGGACCTAAAAGGGTTCCCTATGCCTCATTGAGGTATACATGGCCTCCTAGGCATGTTAGAGTAGCGAGATGGACCTAATCTCATTCCCATTCTTGGGTGTCCTTGGTCGATCTGAACACCCGATCCATTCCCTAGTCTTTGTATGTTATAACCCCCCAAGTAGTCATACCCCGATGGGGGAGGGACACTTTCCCCCATAGTCACCTTAATGATCCAAGAACCATAAGGTATCTTCCAAGAAAAAACCCTTAAACATGCATTCTGTTTTATTTCCCCACAATACCTAGATGTTATTACGTCACCCACCATAAGGTACCCTACAAACTATCTATTAAAATTTATGTCCATGGACATTGAAAACCAAGATGTTTATTAAGAAAATGATGGTCCATCAGGGCCCTCTGAACTTTGTTCAATTTCAAATGTAGGCTTTGGTTTTTATTACAGAACTTATATAATTTAAATAGGACCACAACCGAAAGTTATGGGTCCATGCATGATACATACACAAATAAAATGAAACAATACTTAAGTGTAGATGCATGAAGATGAAATACCTTATACCTAAGTGACTATATATCTTCCAAAGCATCTCAGAAACTATTTCCATGGATTTTCGAGCTCATCGAAACATCGCCCAGCACGTCTCAGTTCCACTGGTAACTATCCACCCTCTCAGAAACCAACATCACACCAAGGAACCAAACATAATTACTTATAACCAAAAATAATTAATTAAAATATTTTATCCAAATAGTAATAATGACTAATTTCTCATCGAACACCATTTCCACATTGGAACTACACCAAATGATATTCCAGGGGTCTGTCTCACCTCACAAACCCTACATTGAGAAAAATTTGGACAAAAAATTCCCATTTCATATTCAATATAATTTAATTTTTTAACAAAAACCTAAAATAAATTGGCAGTTTAACATACCTTGGTTGAATCTATGATCCACTAGGCACATACAGTGTCCTAGGCGACAGTCTTCCTATATTCAGAAAAATCCCCATTGTGATTGTCCAATTACACCATAATCTAGTGGAATTGGGACCAAATACTTAATAAAGATATCTTAAAATTATAAAAATGATGTAGGATAAGAACAATGGGAAATAATAGTTGATGAAATTTACATCGAATTGACATTAGAATCCTCCAAAATCCTCTCCTATAAGGGTGCCTAAAGGGAAAAACCAAGGGGAAAGAACCCCTATAGGGGGAACCAAGGATTATAAAGAAGAGAGGGGGTGTACCACATGAACTAGAGGGGAGAATAAGGGTAATTTAGAACCTTTAATACACTCACTAGATAGAAGGTAGAGGCCACCTACTAGTCAATTGCTCCACCATAGCCTTGGCGGAAGAAACACAAGGCCACTCTTGGGGCACCTCTGAGCCCCTAGTAGGAATCTAGAGCCTTCATTCATGTCCTAAAACCCCTATTTAGGTGTCCCAAGCCTCATAAGATGATTTAGAGTCATGGTTCTCAATTTTACCCTTACAATAAACCTAAAAATAAATATATTCTGGAATTATTGAGTGTTCGTTATGAGACGAGGCCTTAATAACTCTCCACCATAACACTTGTAATCCCTAAAAAGTCCCAATGGTCATCCAATCGATCATCCCAACCTATCCTGAGCATTATACCACAATAAATTTCCTTATACCATTCATATAAACCAAACACAATTCTAAAGTGATACTTTCCACAAAAAATTATGAATTCCTAAACACCTGATCCAATGTTCACTACTACCATCGAAACATTGTGATGATAATACCCAAGTCCATACATCCAAAAACATGCCATGCATCCATCCAATTCATCAAATAGCCTATGGTTCTACCCATAATAAGACCCAGGTAAATTTTTCAATCGCAATGATTTAGTTCCCCTACCATTGGAATTTACAAAAGGAAATACAAATCCATGTTTCCTCAAAACACCCCAACAGTTTCCATTCTAATGTCTTAAAACATACAAAAAACACTGGTACTACAATTATAGCTTTATTTGTTCTCAATTTAAAAAATAGATGAGTCTCCCATGTATAATAATATCATGAACACACTAAATATTCCTACAAAAGCCTTAAAAATACACAAAAACAATGATCATATCCAAAATTATATACCCAAATAATTTTTCATCTCACCTCATTCCATCTCACAAAAAACAACAGTTAGACCTCCAATGTATGATCCTTATAAAAATGATTTACCTCACCCAAAAACACATTAACAAACTCTGGTTCATGATGAATCTAATCTGAAATTAATATTGTGATCATCTGAGCGCACTCATCGAATTCGATTCCATACTCCTAGAGGTATTTCTTAATTAGATCCTCAAGCATCCAAAATCGATGTTGCATCCTGATGTAAGCACTGACATACCTCTAATCCATACACACAAGGATCCCTTAAAATTACACCCCAAGCCTAAAACCATGCTCATTATCAATCCAATATTACATCCAATTAATTTACATGGAATGACCTTTGTAATATAATCATGAATCAAATTCATTAAATTATAGGATCCAAAATCCATACAGACCATCCAACGACAGATCTCAAACTCCCATGACCCTTCTCTCACGGGGGTCACATGCTTATGACCAACCTCTTGATCCCCAGTATATGATTATTTTGTTCATCACAGTACTAAACCAAGATCTTGATCATTGTGGACCATTACACATCCATCACAAAACATAATTATTAGCATGGACAAACTCAATCTTTCTTAAGTCCCACTACAACATTGACTACCACCCATTCTTGGCTCCTGTGAATGAAACCCATGAAATATAACAAGATATATTCCATAAAAATCTAGTGGTATTCGGTGCACATTAAACCATATAAGTTTCATATAATACCCTTCATGTGCAACGTCACCAGCTTCCATCACAAAAAGCATGTCGCTCCTCCCCAGCCACACTCCTTTTATCCTAGGAAGCACTTCGATTTAACTGCTTTTGGATTGACTATTTAACCACACCTGATCCATTTCTAATATCTCATCTACCATGGAAGGACATTTCCTATTTTATCAAAACACTAAACCAACCTTCCTTCAAGTATTTTATAAAAACTTCTTGGCACTTACATCACACATGGTAACTTTCCTATTCAAAACTCAACTTCACCACGCATATCCAACACACACTACCTTGATCTCATCTAAAAAAGGAATGGGTACATTCTCTAGTCAGACCCAAACATAGAAAAACCCACTCACACACCCATGATTTTCACATAAGAAATTTGGGTAGATAACTCCCCACGACATGTCAACTAATCAAGCTTGGATATTCCTTGGAACTCCTCTCCAAAATAATGCACTTCACGCATTCCATGTTTTATTACATGACCACCCATCCGTTGGTGTCATTCCAAAAATATTCCTCCCCATGCTCCAATGAAATTATAAAATTCATCCAAGGTCAATAAGTCTAGGAACTCAAACACTAATTCCCTTCCAAACTATCCAAAAACCCATCATGCTCGAAACCAAGGTACTTGATCCCATAATTCCCTAAGTTATAATAATACCTATGTTATAAAATTAATAAAACCTCCAATGAATTTCTCCCTTTTTCCAAAGTACCTACCAATATTTTCCATCACTAACAAAAGCACAAACATCAATAGAAACCCTCTAAAGGGTTTCCCATGATCAACACCTCAACTTTTTGTGTCCCTAAACATTGAGTAATATCAATAATATCGTTAGGTAATCTCACCTATCCCACAAATAAGGTTTCAAAATGGTCAAATAATGATAAATATCTAATGTTCCCATCTACACTCATACAACATATTACATTACAATGCCATTTTAATGGTCTCATATCTATGGTACATCACATGCCCTTACAATAACCTTACAAGGAACTAATTATCAACAATCATCCATGCATGGGACTTCCCCCTTGAGAATCAAAACATATGATGATCCCCCATGACACCATGTTGGATGATCTGTGTCATGAAATCATAGTCATGAATTTTGGGTATATATAATTCTATTCCAAGTTATATGGGAAGGCACCATATAAGTTGTTACAAAAACATTAAATAACCAAAAATACTATCACATCACAAAGGTATACTAACTTAACATTCATCACCATATGACTTTCCATATCCACCAACAACTATTAATTTGTCCAGTTAAATAGAGTTTCATTCCAATCTATATGGTAAAATAACATATAAGCTATTATTGGGACTTATGGAACTCACCCTCTTTGACCATATGCACATCCGAATTCACTCAGTAGGACCTGGACACACCACGGTCAAAACTAATGACATCATCATGAATGATCTATAAAAATGAAAAACAACAATTACAAGCTCAGTTAAGTAGAATAAAATTCCAATCTATATGAAAAAATATATATAGGTTGTTACAGGCACCCTTTGTAAATAATCCCATATAAAACTCACCCTCATAGGGTGTACCTATAAGTATAAAACTACCCTTACCACCCATTCAAGGTCTCAATTATCCCCTACCGAAGGGACCATATCATCATCTTCATCATAAACCTTCCCACCATATGATCTATAATACCTTCCACTAGAGTAAAACACATATAAAATTTGATCGAACAGAGTATAATTCCACCATGTAATTATACCATAAAACATCATATAAGTAGTTTTTGACACTTAGAACATTCTAGCCTCAGGTGTCAATGAAAAAAAATCACACTAGTTGTAACATATCATGTTGATTTTATATGGTTGATATGATGCATGATATTACTCTTTCATTTACAAGCCACGAGCCGAAATCCAATAATCAGTTACTTTCTAATAGGACAAGATTCAAAAACCAATAACACAGAAGCCAAAAATCTCAAGCCTCAAGTTCATTACAATAGGTTAAAATAATATAAACTATAGTATTTGAATAAGAAAATAAATCCCATACCCATGATAAACTGGACATCACTCAGAAAAGGTGTTCTCGAATCACCAGTTCAGATTCCATATCAATCTCCAACATATTCTTATATATCCATCTTATAAATCCAAAATTGTACAAAATATAAAAACAAATCTCATACGACTTTATAATGACCCGGACCATCTCACTCTATTAAAATTAATAATATTGGATCACCACATAACCTTAGGCATGCCTATCTAATTGTTAGATGCTACCAACTAGTAGTGGGGGTCTAAGGAGATATTGTGGGGTAACTATAAAAGATGTATCATAGTGTGAAATAATAATAAAAAATAACAAAAAATTATCTAGAAAAATAAATTATCAGAGTACTTAAAAGAAATTTACAATAATCAATATAAAATTAAAATCAAAAGACGTGAAATCATACATGGATGATCACCCATCTGGCCGATCATATATAAAACTAAAAACAATAAAGAATAAAAAAATGTACAAGAGGCTTACTCACATCTCTAAGGATAACCTCATCCTGATATCCAATCCTACCCCAACTATATATCTATATATCTTAGAGAAGACATAGATAATATGTCTAATTATAACTTGAGCCCTTAGGTTATAGGACTCCACTTCTTGTAGCTATCTTCATCCTAGTCCACTAGCACTCTAAGCCTAGCATGGACCACCTGGGGGTGGTAGTGGAAATAAGTTAAAATGTAAGCCACCTCCAGCTACTCTCCCTACTCCCCTACCACATCCTTCACTATGTGAATCTTCCTTATCCTACCACTATCTCTACCTAGATGGTCCATCAACCATCTCTATGTCAGTTGTACAATAGGTTATAAAATCCTACATGAGGTGTTCTTGACCATCATAAAAGAAACACCACCTCTCTCTCAGCTAACTAGAAATGTCGTGAGAGCTTAGAAATACTAATCCTATATCCTGGGATATTCTCATGAAGTATGTCACAAACCTAGATCCCTATGTCTATAAAAAACTACTAGCTTCCAAGATCTCAGTTCTTTCATACCAAAATAAATTATTGGAATCTTCCTTTCTAGGAAACTATCCACTACCGAATCCCTCTCTATCACCCTAACATAGGTTGGAATGCACAAAGATTGTTTTAATAGTGGGTTCCCTTGACCGCACTTGAATTGTAAATTTTTTTAGCATATCATGTATACAATGATATATACATGATGTATTCTTATAGTTATAGTGTAGATATTTATATATCCACTATTTAAAGGTAATTTCCCTAGATTAACTATCATAGCAAAAGGATACAAAAAATTCAAGTATATAAAGAGATCTATTGGATATAGTTACATTAATCTTAAACAAAGGTCATATGGTCTAGATACTTTATACTAACTAGACACAGTTGAGGTTTAACTATCAGGTTCTGGGGGATTATAAGTATTGAGACTTCTTCTCATGAAGTTCACAATTGTTGATCTATACTAGTGAGATCACGAGGAATTAACCACCACTAGGAACACCATATATTTCACGTTTCATTGGTTTTTCCTATATAAAGACATGTGTATTGGACACATCACTTGATATCATTATCAATGTGTGACATTTGATCACATGAATTTTTGTAAGGAAAAACCATGATATTAAAATAATCGTGAGGTAGCTTGTGTTTGGTGTGTCATTGGTGGTATGATATAGGTTGAATGGCTAAGAAATGATTTGTCACTTACAAGTTAAGAAAGTAATATATCTTAGCCCTGGTTGATCAAGATGAAACTACCTTCATAAGTATTTTTTCAAATAAATAAAAATGTAAATACATCTGGATATATCAACAAATAATAAAGCAAGAAAAGGGAGATGGAACAAGTGTGCATCTTCCTTTCTGAGACATTTAAAGACAAAAAGATTATATCACACAGTACATGTTTGTAGGTTGGTTATCATTGCCATGACAATCCTTATCTCTTTAGGGGCCTTGATGGGTTTTTAAACAATGATCTTTGTATATATATGTTATTCAATGCCATAGAGATAAGGGCTTATAATGTCACACACAGTAGCGTATTCAAGAATCCACCATATTCAGTTGAATATATATTTTGTACATGGTAGGCCCCACTATGGAGTCCGACTGTTTTCTAAGTTATCAATCTACGATATTTGAATATGTTAATATTAGTGATGTTAGGAATAATTTTGTTGATTTTATTTAAAGTCTTTATATGCTAATAAAAAGAGATAAAATATTGTTCGAATGAATATTATTTTAGTATTCCATATTTGTTTAATATTAAGTGGGAATGATGAGTTGAGTTAAATGACTTGGTATTTCATCACAATATATATATATATATATATATTATAGTTATGTGATAAATTATAAATAATATTTGTGTCATATTTTAGTTTGTCATGATTTTTATTTAGTGGATGTTAAATTTTTGGGGGTTGGGGAACTCAACCAGGTATTTTGAACATCCACTATTTATAGGAAGAGAGAGGCTCTCACTCTGTACTATTAACTATGAGAAATCTAGAGCCTATCTCTCCCCTCCAGCTTTCTAGAGAGAGTTAATCTTGATCGAGGCATTTGGATCATGTTCTCCCTCACGCATCGCAAGCTTGATGATGTGGTGATCGTCGGGGCATCGAAGGCATCGTAGGATCTCCGCGCTAGCACCTAAAATTCTATGATTGATACTCCATAATGTTTTTTAACTGAATTTGGATGATATAGAGGGATCATGTTATAGATCCATAAAGAAACACTCTACTGAGATCTGAACAAGTATGTTTTCTATTTACACTTATGTGCTCCTTTAATTTATGTGAGATCCTCAGACCGTGTTGGGGATTAGATTGTTAGCGATGAAAATTTTCATCATCATGATAATGAAAATTGAAAAATCCACAACCCAAAGGATTTCATTGCATTTGTTGTTACCTTTAATTGTTATTAGATCCTATTTTTGGAATTATTTCATCCAAGAAAAAAAATTAATTTTCATACAAATTTAGTAGAATGTAAAATTATGGTCTCAATGGAATATACCACACGTCAATATGATTTCAAATGTTCATGTTATGGCCATTCAAAAATTTCAATATGGGTTGATTTATGGTTAACTAGTAATAATTTTTTATGAATACTTTTTTTTGATTCTGATTACAAGAAACTATTTTGGATGGACACTATAGTCGGAATAGTGTTTTCAAGTTATAATAATAATTATTATTTTTATACTAGAATTAAAATTAAAATTGTAATTATATTTAAAGGCTATGTATATTTTGCACTCCTTTCCATCATAGAGTCTAAATGACTGAAAAAGGGGAATACATTAGCATAAAGTGATTCATCCTTTGAAGAAAAATAAAAAATTGACAAAGGAATGAACAAAGATTTTCTTCAGCATGGGTTGTGCAGGTTCCAAGATGGTCGCGCAGGGTACCTGCATGCCACATATGGGCACGCAGGGTACCTGCGCACCCTATCTGATTTTCAACCGGGGTCTTCAGCAGCCTATAAATACCTCTTGTGGGCCCCCCATTTCGAGGATGAAAAATTCCAAAAGCCAGATTTAAGCTCTTGGCGCCCTAGTCTCTTCTGGAAGTCTTCTTAACCCCTCTAACTCAATTTATTACCTTGAATGGAAGCTCTAAATAGGGGAAACAATGCCTAAGTGTTGAAATTCACCAACACCTACACGCCTAGGTGTTTAACCCTTATGGGAAATGGACACACATGCGCGATGCATTATCCCTTCACCAGAACCTGCACGCCACTCTTTTGGAACCCCCTAGGGATAATACTAAGGTCTTGAGCCAAGCCTCACCCAAGTATTACCCTTTGGGTCAACTGTTGCACAGGTACACCTATGCCGCGCAGGTATAGCTGCGCATCCAGTACCTACACGCCCACACAAGACCTTCGCGCCTACTTATTTTACGGTGCCCTTCCTGCCTATTCACATCTCTTATTCAAATCCACCTCTCCTCTTCAATATTCAGCCTTCAGAACCCTCTTCAAAGCCTTTTATGGCATGCTTTCTTAGTTGGCTTCTTTATCTGAAAGGAATTCTATGGAACATCTGTCAAATCCTAGTGATTTACATATCTTTATGTCACTAAGGTTATAGATTTAATTCATTCACCTCATCCTTTAAGATGAGAGGATCTTTAACATGGGCCTCCTTTTCAAGAGTAAGCCCCAGTCCAAGTTCTCTTCACCTGGGCATCCTAAATAGACGTAAGCCCCAAGTCCCCTATTCATGGGATTCCTTTTCAAAAATAAGCCCCAAGTCCTTTAACCTGGGCATCCTCCTTAGGATTAATCCCCAGTCATAATTTCCCAAACCTGGACATCCTTCTTAAGAGTAAGCCCCAAGTTCCCAAATTCTAAATTCCTTTAACCAGGGACTCCTTTTCAAGAGTAAGGTCCATTTTTCAAATCCCTTTAACTTGGGCCTCCTACTTAGGAGTAATCCCCAGTCATAATTCCCTTTAACCTGGGCCTCCTTCTGAGGAATAAGCCCCAGTTCTCAAGTCCATTTAACCCAGTCCTCCTTCTCATGAATAAGCCCCAATCATAATTTCTCTTAACCAGTATCAATTTCTTTTGATTTGGGCTTCCTTCTAAGGAGTAAAACCCAATCACAAGTACCTTATAATTTGTGCATCCTTCTCAGGAGTAAGCTCTATGTTAAGTATTCAAATCTCCAAAAAGCACATATACCTTTATGGACCGTGTTCTCGGGTTTCTTCTCTGAAGTAAAACCTAATCTTCATCTATCTAGGCAGTCATACATACATAAGCCCCACATTATATCTTATGATTGCATCTTTTGTGGCACAATCGTCAGATTTTACCAATACCTATTGTTTCTCACACCGATCATGATGCACGTGAGCTTAGAGCATAAAAGTAATTATGACATCTTTCTTTGAGCCATCAATCATGAATAAACATCATACTCTCTTACTCAAACTACGTGGGTTCTGATTCCTTTTCTAAACAAGGATACGTAGGTAGCCCATCTGTGGGTATGATCCCAACTCTAAAATAATCCATGTCCTTCTGAATGACAATAAAGTTAAAGTGCCCCACTGAGTGGCTTTAAAACCAGTATGGTTATCATAATGACCAAGAGATTTCTATAAAATGTGTCGAAGGATACCATTGACTAAGAATCTCTAAACAAATACAGATGATTCTCTATCGATGAAGAACCTTGAATATATATAAAAGATTCTCTAAATCTCCTA
This sequence comes from Viscum album, assembly GCA_963277665.1. Lineage (NCBI taxonomy): Eukaryota > Viridiplantae > Streptophyta > Magnoliopsida > Santalales > Viscaceae > Viscum > Viscum album. The sequence goes on from OY728135.1 coordinate 241,651,389, forward strand.
CGTAATAATCATTAATTGGCAGATCTAAAGGAAAGCTAATTTTCATACTTGGTAACTTAATAAGGATTCACGAACATAATTCAAATCTATAAAGAGAGTCCCAGAGTAGACAATAATTCCCCCAAAAAAGGTGTGATGTGTCTGACCTCCCATCCTCTTGACCAATGAAAATTCTTAAGCCTTATCAGTTCATAACAAATGAGAACCTTCCTTTGGAATGTAGGTCCAAATGGATATAGAATCATTGGATGTTTCCGGTTCTATGAACAAACCCGTTAGAAACCGATTGGAATGTTTGAACCTTAAACCAACGAGGTCATCCCCAATTCTAGAGGGAAACAAAAAATGGTGATCCCAACGTGAATCTTTAACCAAGTTAAAATGATGTTTTACTTCTTTGTTAGGACCCTATTTAAACATAATGAGAGGGCCAACAAAACAATCAATAACATATGTGCTCATCCAAAAGATTTAGTGGCTGAACTTATCTTGATTATGTCTGTTATATCAAAAAGTCACTCTTTTTCAAGATCTTCTACATTATTGAAATGGATTCTCTTATGTTCACACTTGTGAATACCTCTGCTGTGAATGCCTATACTACTACTCCTGCTGGATCTTCGTCCGCTCTGAGGACTAAATCACCTACTCAGCATCTTCAACACTAGGTATCAAATGCGATGGTTAAGGAATATAGTCAAAATGGTACTATTTTGACTCTGGAGGCTGTTCGACAAGCCCTCCATGTCAATAATTCAACTTGGTTGTCCGGACAGCGATGACCAGTGATCAATAAGCAGGTGGTGCCAACCACCGTTTTCAACTGTTTCAGGTCGTTATCCCCAGAATGCAATCACCAGTCCCTCCCATATTCTTGCAAAGGTGAATGAGAAGGTCACTAAAAGCTTTAATTCATGGAAATAGGAGTCCTTCCCGAGGGATCCCATCAACAATCGTCGCCAAACTCGTGCGGTAGATCTCCCTCAACATGATGAGGGTGTCGTCTCCAGGCATTCGGCTCAGGTTCCTCGAACCAGAGCAGGAAAGACGAACCACCAGAGGCGACGATCGGTCATCAGTGAGAAGGTTCTGATCTCTACCATTTCCGAAGAAGTCCACCAACCTAACTTGGTGGAAACCAACGATCGGGCACACACACCCGTCTGTTTTAATTCCGCTGTCCAGCAGACTTGTCTGGCAGCAACATGCCAATACCACCAGACAATTCTAGCAAAGTACTATAGACAGGAACATACACCTGTTTATAACTCATCAGCTAGTCAGCAGTCTCGTCTGACTACAACCAAAGAAGCCCACCAACCAAATGTGTTGACAACTGGTAAACAGGCACATACACTTGCATACACTTAACAATTCTGTCAACAACCTCATCTGCCAGTATTGAAGGAAGTTCATCAACCACATTCGGTGGAGTGAAATCAGCATGCATATAAACCTTATAGTATTTATCAATCCTACCAACAATCTCGTTTGGTAGCACTCGGAGAAGTCAATTGGAAAGCCCCAATGACAAACATGAGGAAAAATCAACTCTCTGCCCCACACATGAATACTCTCAGAATTCACTAATAGGAAAAGGAGGAAAGAAGCAGGAATACACACCTACTCCAAGCACAGAATTGACATATGTACCCGTTCTGGCAGCTGAAGTCACAAAGAATATTCGGTCAATGGTGAAAGAGCAGAATCAAATTCCTGCACATATTTTGGATGCCTGTCAGAATATTATAACAGCTTCTGCAGCATCACAAGGAAGGAAATGGAAATCTGTCCCTACCAGTGGAGTGACACATCATCATATCACTCTAGAACAGACACAAACCACTGTTCTAGTCGAAGAGGGTTGTGGGGCATACTCCCCCATGTCATATGGAAAACCAAGTCAGGCACAGAGACCTAATTTGAGTAGAGATAATCAGCCTAACTTGATCATTTCTCCTGAGCAGACACATACACCTGCCCATAATGACCACATTCCTCAACAAGTGGTTCCTAAAGTGAGTAATAAGGCGTCTAAGAATAAGACTCGTCCAACACAGTCAAGAAATCAAGGGCTAATTTGTAATAAGGCCTTTCTCGATGCTGGAGTTATTGAAGCCCTTTGGAAATTATCTATTGGAATTCAAGATTCTACTCTCTCATTTCCCAATAGTGGGAACATTAATTCCGATGGTCTTCATCATCCACTTTCTCATGAAGTATTGCTTCATGAAAGTTCAGTCGATCTCGAAGTTTCATCTTCAGATGAGAGACACAAGAACCCTCTGTGTGGTCAGAAGATTTAGGATAAAAATGTTTCATCTTTTGTTGTAAACCATCATGGAGGTCCTCCTCATGATGATGAATTTTCCTGCGAAATTCTTCTCCGCAGTATTAATTCACATTTCCTGGAAAATGCTCCAATGGAAAATGTAGTGACAAGAATGCCCTTTTATCTTGAGGCACATGAAAATTTGAATCTACTCATGTCTGATGCTTTACCATTAGCAGGTGAAATACTTTCTCAATCAGAAGATAACTCGGGGTGTAGGTCATTCTCCGAACCACCACTGGGTCATTCATATTCTAGTTTGATCAATGAATTCTTTACCAATCTTGTCAAATTCGATGAAGCAACAAGGAATAACCAGCTCTGGTCTAATCAGGTAGAAGAATCTTTATTAAATGATAAGGAGGAAGTACTGATTATGAGAAAACAACTATCGAAAGGTGAAGTACCAGTCATGTTTTGGCCTCTGGCTGACTCTAAATATGACATTCCAGAGATGTTGACAGAAGATGGAATTCATGATATTCGTCTCAACATATGGAAAACTCTTTGTCTATTGAAAAATAAAATATTATCTTATGATTAGTATGAAAATCATGTCAAGATAATAAAAAGGTTACAACGCCAAATTGACTTGGCATCTCTCTCAGTTTCGCAGTATCCAAAGGCTGAAAAGTAGCAGAGAGCCCTTCAACGTTCATGCCTTAGCGCACTAATAAGATTGCACTAGTTAATTTCCAATGCCCCGTCTGGTATTCATATCAAGGGATGGGGTGTTCATGGAGAACTACATTTCACTATACTCTCTAGTCAGCAAATCCCTCCAAAAATGGTCTCATGCAATGCTATTTCCCATGGCCGTCCATATCCAAATGACTTTGTTTGTAATCAAAGTCTTGGTCAAGAACATGCCTCAACTAGTTCTTCTCAAAGTCAAGCATACAAAGAAAAAGTTGTTGAATTACTCTTGCATCAAGAGAATGAGAATATTGAATAGGCCGCTCGTTTAGAGAAAGTGTATCATCAGGTGACAGAAGTGTCAGAAATCATCCAACTGTCTTTTAAACCATGTGATTTTAGTGGATGTCAGTTGATGCATCCAGCCAATTTCCGGACTAATGTCTGCAAGATCTAGAGAGATTTTAAGAAATTTTTAGATGTAGCAGCTCAAGACCCACACCAGCTTTCCAGACTGGGGACTCTTTTAACCCAACACTCAGAATCAACAAATAGGATTCGAGGAGTTGAGCAAGAACATCAGGAACATCCCCAGTCCACTGGACTGAGGACTTTTTCAAATCCTCAATCTCTTCCTGAGGGAAAGCCAGTCTTCTCTTGATTAGGGAAGATGTCCAAAGTGGAACGAAGATCCGAATTATCAAGGTATTCCCTACAAATTACGGTTCGTCAATAAGTTTCTGAGGGATCAAATCAACAAAAGGCAATGTCTCATCAGTGACATAGAAAAAGAAAATATTGCAGAAATGCCGATAGAAGGGATGCAATGCGTTATGAATCAATTAATGTCATCAATGACATTATTTCTGATCCTCCAGAACATGAGGCTCACTCAGAGGGATCAGATGAAGAGGTTCTGACTCAAGAAGTTGTACGCACAGACACAAATGAAGAAGGTGTGTGTACACGAAATCAAAGGCTTACCTAGAATTTGGGTATTCTTTCAAATAACTATCTTCCCCCTCTCCGAAAGGCATCCAACAATGGGAAAGGAAAGAATCAGGTTACATACCCTTATTCTGGAGAAGGCGAATTACTGTCACTAGAGAAAATATTTGCACAACAAGAGGAAGAAATGAAGGAATTGAGGAGGTTGAGTGCAAAACTACTTCAGGTTAGCCTTCCTCTTAAGCGTGCTGGAGTCAGTCAACCAAAGGAATTTGTTACAGCTACTGAGATGGATCAAGAATATCCTCCTCTACCAGTACACCCTCACAAGTCTAATTCTATGGGTCATGTGCAAAACACAATCAGCGGTGCTACCATTAGTTGCCGTACCAGCCACCAAACCTATCCAAGATCCAGTCAGTGCACCTGCTTTGGACCAAGCTCAACCAGATGTTTATCAAAAGTTAATAACTACTATTGAGTCATTAACAGCTCTTTTGGAATCTATGGAGGGAAAGCGTGCACAAATTCAACCATAAAATAGGGCTTACCCTGAATGGGTTGATGAAATTTCTACCCCATCAAAATTTACTAGTACCACATTCCCAATCTTTAATATTTCGGAAGACCCCGAACAACACTTAAAAAATTTTGTTTCTTGTTGTGATCATATGATGGGAACCCCTCAGCAACAGGAAGAAGTTAAGATCATGTGTTTTGTATAGTCATTACAAGGGCCTTCTTTTTTCTGGTATACCAGCTTGCAATCCTGGTCAATTACCGGATGGGAAGATCTCCATCAACGATTTCTTCTTCAGTTAAGCTCAATGTTACCAAAGATAACAATTTTTTATCTTAAAAATTGTAAGCAAATGGATAATGAAAGGGTTTCAGATTTCATTGCTCGCTAGAAGGGATTAACATATTCCCTAAGCTTAGCACTCCCTCAAGAATAATTGTTTCCAATATGTGTGGAAAATTTTCATGATGAATTATGCCCTCCGTTGATCCCTCTGAAATACACAGGAGGGTTTCGAGACCTTACTTCAATCGCTCAAAAGATTGAAGATTCTCTTACAAAGACTAAGGAAAAAACTCATGTAATTCCATTAGCTCCAAGAAGGAGAATGGGTAGAGCAGTGACTGTTACAGTTATGATTCAAAAAGCACATGTACCTGCTTCTACTTCAAAAACATCATCTTCTTGAAGGGTTCCGCCTCCTTAGCATCAACAACAGAGAACGTTTCATCAAGACGATCAAAGAGATCAATGACAGAAACAATTTGATGAGTTTAAGAGAAAAGTTTACTTTTTACGAAATGACCAAGTTCCTGGTTACTTCATTTCAGCATTAGAGAATAATTTGGTTCAATTTACAAGGCCCAAGAGGCCGAAAAAGGAAGGAGATGAAGACCGTACCAACTATTTATTGTTCCATAAGATGTTGGGGCATCCCATTTAGGAGTGTTTTGTCTTCAAGGACCTCCATCAAAAAATGGTCGACTCAGGAAAAGTCAAATTTAATGGTTGTTCAGCTCAGGTAGCATATGTTACCGCTATAGATCCAGAGGAAGAAGGCTAGTGGCAAGAAGTAAAAAGAAAAAAATGCACAGAAATATGATGATTGGATGGTCAGAAAAACGATCAACCGAACTCATGCCATTTTGAAAATGCAATTGAAGAAACTAATTGTGCCTTCTGCTATTAATGTCACAGCAAATCCCCCTTCACCAGAGGGAGAAACCTCAAAGAAACAACATAATTCAAAGAATGAAGAGAAATCAGAAGAAGATGAAATCGTTTCAAAGAGCAAGTTGTCTTTTACTTTAGAATATTTTATGCCATCTACTTCGAAGCCACAAGAAATGCCCCACCAAATGGCACAACCTAAATTGGATAGTCAGGTAGAGTCTTCATCAGATGAAGAGTTGATCTTCGGTTCCGTTAATATGATTCACTTAACAGATCCTTATGCTAGTCGTAGTTTTTATTTCAATGAGCATGAGTTCCCTGTATCGAACAAAGGAATTAGAGGGACTTCCAGAAGTCTGGGATACAGAGGAAGATGTGGATATCCCAGAATCCACTATTCTAATTCTACTCTTGCTAGAACTGTGTATTCAGCAGAAACCCGTGGTAGAGCCCTTCAGCGAGCTCAACAAGAGAAAGCAAGTTCTTCCATGCATGGGAGATTCAGTCCTGGCAGAGTCATTCTGGAGGATTGGTTGGAGATTACACCTTCTTCCTCTCTGCAATTAAATAGACCTAGTCAGTCTAATTTTCCAAAGCCAGGAGTATTCTCAACTTCTATCTGGATACAAGATGCATCTACTTACAAAGTATCAACTTCCAAGGCACCTGCTAAACCACATGTTCCTATTGGGAAACACATACCTTTGGATCAAAAGTATGATGTATTGAAACACCTGGCCCAAGTACCGGCCATGTTATCAATTCTGGATGCCTTGAATTTATCAATGGATCCTTGGGAGGCCCTCATCGAGGCTTTTTCAAGTCCTCGGGAGTTTGAAATTGAAATTACTACAGCTGAAGTCTACCATGTAGAAAATAATCCTATAGAATGCCATGCAGTAATATATTTTACTGATGAAGATGAAGATGATGTTTTTCATGGACATGTTAGACCTTTGTATTTATCTAGAAAGGTCAATGATGTAGACATTCGATGAGATTTCATTGATAATGGTTTAGGAGTCAACCTCATCCCCATTCGTACACTTCGTCGATTGGGACACACCGAATCTGATTTATCTCCTTATACTTTGATGTTTCAAGGGTATGATAAAAATGAACAAGAACCTCTGGGCGAGATCACACTCAGAACCCAGTGTGGAGGCTTTATATCCAATTCAAATTTCATGGTGGTTCATCATGACACAACTTTCAACATCCTACTTGGAAGACCCTGGCTATATCAACATGTGACTATCCCTTCATCATACCATCAATCTCTCAAATATTGTTTCAATGGTAAAATTGGGACACTGTATGGTGATAAATCCCCATTCAAGACATTTGAATCTAAATACATTGAGGCGTAATTCTATCACATGGAGGGAAAGGAGAAATCCACAGTAAGGGAGGTTACCAAAGTTAATGCTCTATATGGTTTGGAAAAGATTCCAGTAAATCCATTTACACATGTGAGTACAGATTATGTGTTGCCTATCCATCAAATTGACAGGATAGACCCAAATCAAAATACTCTTATGGTATCTTCTATAATGTCAATTATGGCAATCAAGCCAGACTGTGTGGGAGAAATTGGTGACTCATGAAGCAATGATGAAACTCAAATGGGGATGTCTTCATTTCATCCACTGAAATCCATCAAGTCTATACTTTTCCAACCAGGCCAGAAGAAGTTATATCAATGTCATAGGGGAACGATGATGTTGATTCTCAATCCATCATCTCCTCTTTATTTCCCAATGAAGACCCTTCATCATCAATAGGGTCAGAAATGGTATCTTCTTCTTTAAGATGTTCAAATTTTAACATCTCTTATGATCATGGAACTTCTGCTTCATCATCTATTATGCAAGTATAAATAGAAGAAATAACACATGTTGAAGAAGAAGAAGAATAAGATCTCAGGTATTCTCCTCCATCATTTGAAGAGGGTATCTCTACCACCATGGATGACCATAGAGAAATAAATCTTGCTACAAAAGACGATCCACGCCCCACTTTAATTAGTGTAGCCATGACTCTTGAAGAGAAAGAGATGTATATTTCATTTTGAAAGAAAAATCGAGATATATTTTCATGGAATTATACAGAGATTCCAGGGCTTGATCTTTATGTCGCTACTCATCGTTTGGGTTTTCCAGAAGAACATCGAGGATTTAAGCAAGCTGCAAGAAGAACACACCCAACTTATGCTTCCAAAATTGAAGCTGAAGTGGATAAGATTATCAAATATAACATCATCAGAGAAGTTCAATATCCCAAGTGGCTGGCTAATATTTTCCCTGTGAAAAATAATAATGGATAATTTATAATTTTCATTGCTTTCAGAGATCTTAATCAGCATTTTCATAAGGTTGATTTTCCAGTTCTGATTACAGAACTCTTAATTGATGAAACAACTAGAAATGAAGCACTTTCCTTCATGGATGGATATTCTGGGTATAATAAAATATGAATGGCTCCATAAGGTGAAGAATATATAACCTATAGATCCCCTTAGGGTGTGATTTGCTATTGGGTAATTCCATTGAATGCGGGCGCAACATATCAACGTGCCATGCACCGTATCTTAAAACCCTTTTTAGGGTTGTTTTTTGAATGTTATGTGGATGATTTGGTGGTCAAATCCAAACAACATTATAATCTCTTGTCTGATTTGGAAGTCATATTCCACAAAATTTGACAACATAATTTGAAGATGAACCCCTTAAAATGTGCTTTTGGGGTAACCTCAGGAAAATTTCTCAGGTTTGTTATACGCCATTGTGGTATCGAAGTCGATCCTGAGAAGTCAAATTCAATCATTGGTATGTCACCTCCTAGAAATTTGAATGAATTGAGAGGGCTTCAAAGACACTTGACCTATATTCGGCATTTCAACACCAATTTGGCAGGCAAAAGTTTACCCTTCACCAAATTGATGAAGAAGGGAGTTACTTACTAGTTTACTAAAGAATCTCAAGAAGCATTCGATATTCTCAAGAAATATCTATTGAGTCCGCCGGTATTAATGCCACCTATTGAATGAATACCACTTATCCTCTGACAACTTTAGAGTGATCATTGGGTGCCTTTCTAGCTTAGAAGAATGATGTTGGGAATGAAAACAACCTCTACTATCTCAGTCGGACTATGCTTGAAGCAGAAACCCGATATTCAAGTATTGAGAAGTGCTTCCTAGCATTAATATTTGCTGTTCAGAAATTGAGACACTACCTACAACATCATGAGGTCCAATTGGTATCTCGCAATAACCTGCTCAAATTTATCCTTAGTCGTCCAATGCTTACAGGACATCTGGCAAGGTGGGAAGTTATTTTGCAGTCATTTGATATCCCTTATGTGTCTCAAAAAGAAAAAAAGGGCCATGATCTGGCTGATTTCCTTGCTGATCATACTTCAGTTGAAGATACATCTTCAGACATTGAACTTCATGATGAGGAAGTATTCTCTATTCAAGATAGTCCTCAAGTATGGGAAATGTACTTTGATGGTGCTTCCATAAGTCCAACAGGGAAGAAAATGGAGGATCCTAAATTCAACAAAGTTGGGTTAGGAATTGTGCTCATTTCCCTGAAAAAGGCAGTTCTACCTTATTCCTTCTTATTGTGGGAAGGCGGTACAAACAATGAAGCTTAATACCAAGCTCTCATCACAGGATTAGAGTTGGTGCTTCAAGAACAAGTGAATCACTTAAAGGTGAAAGGTGATTCAGACCTTGTAATCAAACAAGTCAATGGGGATTATGCCATCAGAAAAGAAGAGATGATCCCTTTGTATGATTATGTCAGAGAGTTAATGGCAGAATTTCCTACGAAACCGACATTTTCTTATGTCCCGCGATCACAAAATGCCCAAGATGATGCACTGGCCAATATAGCCACAACTCTGACAGATCCAAATCGGGACAAGACAATCATCAGTATTTCCCACCATCATATAATTTCACCTTATGTTCAAACCATAATAGATGAAATCAATGAAATTAGTCCCATTTCTGAACCATATGTTCATACTACAGGATGGATGAAACCTATAAGGGAATACCTTCAAAATGGAACACTTCCACCGGATAGAGTAGGGAAAGAACGAATCTGGTGGCGTGTGGTCAATTTTAATCTTTATGATAGCCCAGATCACCTAGAGAAAATTCTCTACAAGCGTGGTTTTGATGGAGTTCTCTTCAGATGCATTGATGGTGAAAAGACAATGGCTTTCATGAAAGAAGTACATGCAAGAGTCTGTGTTGCCCACCAGTCTGGACATAGACTATCTGATCAAATTCGAAGGCTTGGATACTTTTGGCCTTCAATGATACAAGATTGTGTTGAATTCACGAAGAAGTGTCATTCATGCCAAGTATGTGACAACTTCATTCATCATCCCCCAGAGTTTCTTCATACAACAAAATACTTATGGCCATTTTCCATATGGGGAATGGATGCAGTAGGACCTTATCCTTCAGCTACAACCATGTAGTTTAAGTATATTCTTACTACTACTGACTTCTTTTCCAAATGGGAAGAGGCAATACCTCTCAACGAAGTTAGTTCTAAAATCATTGTTAGCTTCATCAAGTCTAACATCATTACCAGATTTTGTGTCCCTCATACCTTATTGACAGAAAATGGCACCAACTTCTATTCATCCGAGGTAAAGAAGTTGTATCAAGAATAGAATATCAAATCCAACCATTCATCTCGGTATCATGCAGCAGCCCATGTCCAGATAGAAGCCTTCAACAAGACTCTTTCAAACATACTGAAAAAGATGCTGGATAAAGATAAGAAATCATGGCCTGACAAACTCTTCCATGCTTTATGGGCTTATCGGACCACCACCCGTACTACAACGTGGTCAACTCCATATTCATTGGTATATGGAATAGAAGCAGTCTTGACCATTGAAGTTAAATTACCTTCACTCAGAGTATCCAGTTGTGATCAGTCATCTACAGATGAACAATATCAAAATTCATTGGATGAATTGGAACGGTTAGATGAGAAAATACTGTACACACTGCACCACTTGGAAGTCTATCAGAATCGAATAGCACGAGCTTTCAAAAAAAAAGTTCGTCTTCTTTCATTCATTTAGGGAGAATTGGTATTGGTTCTCAGAACTCTAATGATATCAGGAACGAAACCTCCCAAGCATGATCCAAAGTGGGAAGGACCTTATTCAATACATAAGTTATACTCCATTGGAGCTTATTCTTTAATCTCAATGGATGGAGAACTCATCACGACTCCAACCAATGCCAGATTTATGAAGAAGTATTTTGTATAAACAGAAAATACATCAGTACGGTCCATGTATATGATCTTAAAAAAATTTCATTTCTCTTTTACAACATGATATTAAACTATGAAAAAGTCCATAATACATCAAACATGATGCCAAACTGTATGATCCATGCATATGACCTTAAACTATTCGCACTTTCGTCCAATATAATGTTAAATTGTGTCATCATCCAACATGACGTTAAACTGTGTCCCCTTCATTGTCCTTCCTATATGACACTAAACTGTACAACACTCCATCGTCCAACATGATGTTAAACTGTATTTTTTCCCTTCCGTCCAACATGATTTTAAACTGTGTTTTCCATACTTCATGACATCAAACTACAAAGTCCCCAAAGTCCTTACTACAAGACTTTAAACTGCATAGTCCCCTATTGTCCAACATGACGTTAAATTGTGCTCAGTCCCTTATATGTCCTACATGACATTAAACTGTGATTCATTTGGGTTGTTGCTACCTCTTGTTTCTCACACCAAGTATGACTCACATGATCTTAGAGTAAACATCAACCATAACACCCTCTCTGGGCCACTAATCATGCATAAGTCCCAGCACCATTTTTTAGGTCATTGTCCCCAAAAACAACTTGATCGGTAATTCATTCTTTAATTGAACTACGTGGACTTTGACCCTTGCCTTCTAGGCTGGGTACGTAGGTAACCTCCTGAGGTTCAAGTCCAAAACCAATATCTTCCCATCGGTTATCCTCCATCTCATACGATGTTGATTCGTGAAGCCACCCGCAGAATCAATATCTTTACATTGGTTCACCTTTGTCCTTGCTATATGACGTTAAACTGTACAACACTTTTGTCCGATATGACAATAAACTACAACATTCTTTGACACCCTCACCTGATAGGGAATCGTTATTTACATTGATATCCAATCATGTTATATTCTAAAGACTATGTGCATACATGGAAATTCCTAAACCTTTTATCTTGGGTCAAACCATCATTGTACTAAAGTCCCATTTCACCCTTCACTTGTACAAACCAAATCTGTACAGAGTGTATTTCAAGAACTACGTGCGGCTTGATTCGCATCCTTATGGGATACATAGGAATGTTCGAGTGTCACTTGAACACATCCCCAAGTCTTTGGGCCAAACCCCAAATTCCACTTTCAGTCCCTTGGCTGAAAATTCCCCCTGTGAAAACATGAATGTGGTATTAAAACCCTAGTGTTCATTCACATCAGGTTTATAAAACACACACTGTGTATTCATTATTATGGTCCGAGCTCTATGACCCTAAACTAAGATCTCTCGTACTGTCGTCCCACATGACGTTAAACTATATATCAGGAACTACCTATGGCTTGATTTCTATCCATATGGGATACACAGTGAAGTCCAGCATATCAGTTCAAGACACATACACAACATGATTATGGTTAGCCTTGGTCTGTGTATCTCTACATGCATTGAACAATGACCATTTTTATGTTTCATACTCCTAACCTAAAATATTTTTAGATCTTCATAACCCTTTTCTTGACTTCTGGTCACAAAATGTCCAATACCTAAGAGTTCTTTTGCCTGACTCTGCAGCATGTTCCCTTAGGCGGCCTTGCATAAACAGTCCACATAACAGACCTGTCTGCCGAAGGATACTATTATTTGAATATGCAGCCAATTCCCTTAGGTGGCCCTGCATAATTCAACCCCCTAACAGGTTTTTTAAATAATGGTAACTTCATTCATGGGACGAAAACCTCTTTTGTCATTAATTTCCATAACAAAAATATGTAAGGATCCGCAAAAATAGCAATCCTTAACACATTTGTCCCATACTCTTTTTCATGATCTGAAAGTATTCAAGTCTATGGATTATATTTCCCTTCCCTACATTGAGTCAGATCTTTGTAGGATTGACATTCATCCAATTCTTAGACAATATTTTTTGGAAATATCTTCTCCATATTCAAGTACTTTTCTCCATAAATCAAACTCTATGCTTTGGAAAATTTGAATCTCCATAAACTTTAACTGTCTTTTTAGCAGTAGAAAAGTAAATTTCTGAGAGTTATTTTTCCTGACTATGTAGCACGTGCCCTTAAGCGGCCTTACATAATTAGTTTACATAACAGACCTGTTAGCCAAAAGATGCTATTATTTGACTATGCAGCCAATCCCCTTAAGCGGCGCTACATAATTCAACCCCCTAACGGGTTTGTTTATTATTGGTAACTTCATTCTTGGGAAATATTTCTTCTAATGACTTTTAGACCTTTTTCGTATCATTCCTCATATTCAAAATTTCTTAAGTCATAGTTTACATGTTTTCCCCCATACTTGAATATGGTAATATGTTTTTAGATAAATTATCAAGGAATTGAGTCAATTTTAATCCATTTTGTCAAATCTATTTCGACCTTAAACATTATCCTTTTTATGTCCAACGTGCATGACTTTAAACTGCCCACAATAGACAAGGGAACTACAAATAAAAGTCAAGTCCCAGGTCACTAAACATACATTTTTAATGATTTTAGGTAATATTGAGCAATAAAAAGATTCAAAGTTTATAGGGTTATTTATAATAATCCTAGAAATAATCAAACTATGCTTACTAGGCCCATTGGATTAGGTAAAATCTAAAGAAGTTAGCAAAAGAATACAATCACAAATGATTGGAGATGAAAGTGTTTTTCGTTGATGCACAAGAGTTAGAAGGACATCCACAGACTAGAGTCTCTTCTCTTTTTCAGGAATTACAAAAGACTTTCAACATAACTCTTCATTTAATTTACGACATCCTGAGCTTCATAAGCAGCCTCCTAGAATTCATTTATTCAACTAGATACAATAAGAGATACAGTGATACTATCTCTTCATGGAACAATTATAAAAGAATGTTCTTGAGTGCGGTTTGAGAAAATTTTCTGCTGATCAAACAGTGACTCTATTTTTGTCCCAGAGACTTAGAATATGGATACATGGATTTGAGAATGGCGCATTGGAAGTAAAGAGCCATTTGGAGAGAGTACTCTTTTCAGATATTGTTCTAATGTCATGATAGTCTTCTCTCTACCAACCAGCAGTGGAAAACATTTCAGCCCATGGGTTTTCCATTTTCATATCTGCAAAGAAATGGAATGGAGAAAAAAAATTTGAAAATTCACACCATTTTTGTTGCTCTTAATAAAAAACAAAATCGAAATAGAGGAGTAGAAGTGTAGCTGCATCTCAGTCAAAGATTTCTTTGCATTTAGAACATTGACTCCTTGCTGAAGACCATATCCATACAGAGGCATGTAGATTCTCTCTGGAAAGTTAAGCTGATACTTATTCAAGTAAATGGCCAAGTCTAGAAGAGTACTATCGCAAAACCTATAGTAATCATGGACAACAACATAAATCATGTCATCAATCCTCTTTCTATCCAGTTCATTAGCCGTTCAGATTCTTCTAGGAGACATTGAATCTGCACAAAGGTCGAATAATTAAATCATAAGTGGGTTTATTTTTCATAAAATTTGTGAAAAATTCGAAAAAATTGGCTAAGGCATTAAGGGGCGCAAGTCCAAATTTTAGCGCACACGTGTTACTGTGTCACGCAGGTTTTTGGCGCGTAGGTATCACTGCGCAAGTCAAAATACCTCTGCATCAGCACGACATGAAAAAAAGCAATGAGCCTCCAAAATCATCCACCTGCACGACAAAATCTACATGTTCTGTGATAGCGGAATTGTTTGAGAGCTGGGTGATTTGCGCGAGAATGGCCGTATATTTATAGGCCAGGTCCCACCCCTACGCGCCGAAGCCTGCACGCCTCTCACCTGCGTGCTAGTATCCGTGTGCTCAGGACCTGCACGCCGCCTTTCCTTGGTTTTCTTCTTTACCTCAGAGTCACATTCTCCTTCCTTTCAGATCCAACTCTAAGGGGGACTTATTTTGACGCTCCTTTCCGTCACAGAGTCTAAATGAATGAAAAGGGGAAATACTTTAGCATAAAGTGATTCATCCTTTGAAAAAACATCAAAAATTGACAGAGGCATGAACAAGGGTTTTCTTTGGCATGGGCCACGCAGGTTCCAAGACAGTCGCGTAGGGTACCTGTGCACCACATATGGGCGTGCAGGGTACCTGCGCACCCTGTCTGATTTTCGCCCAGGGTTTTCAATAGCCTATAAATACCCATTGTGGGCCCCCCATTTCGAGGAAGAAAAATTCCAAAAGCCATATTTAATCTCCCAGTGCCATAGTCTCTTCTTGTAAGTCTTCCGAACACTTATAAGGTAATTTATTACCTAGAATGAAAGCTCTAAACAGAAGAAACAAGGCCTAAGTGTTAAAATTCACCAACACCTGCGCGCCTAGGTGTTTAACCCTTAATGGAAATGGAAACACTTGCACTTCGCCTTATCCCTTCACCAGAACCTTCACGCCACACTTTTGAAAGCCCCTAGGGATAATACTAAGAACATGAGCCAAGCCTCACCCAAGTATTACCCTGTGGGTTAACCGTCGCGCAGGTACACCCGTGCCACATAGGTATACCTGCGCGCCCAGTACCTACGCTCCCACGCAGGACATGCACACCTACTTATTTTTGGGTGCCCCTTCTACCTATTCACCTATCTTATTCAAATCCACCTCTCCTCTTCAAGATTCAGCCTTCGAAACACTCTTCAAATCCATTTATGGCATGATTTCTTGGTTGGATTCCTTATCTGAAAGGAATTCTGTGGAACATCTCTCAAAACATAGAGATTTACATATCTTTATGTCACTATGGTTTAATATTTAATTAATTAAGCCTCATCCTTTAAGATGATAGGATCTTTAACATGGGCCTCCTTTTCAAGAGTAATCCCCTGTCCAAGTTCTCTTAACCTGGGCATCCTCCTTAAAAGTAAGCCCCAAGTCCCCTATTCATGGGATTAATTTTTAGGAATAATCCCCAAGTCCTTTAACCTGGGAATCCTCCTTAGGATTAAGCCCCAGTCATAATTTCTCGAACCTGGGCATCCTTTTTAGGAGTAAGCCCCAAGTTCTAAAATTCTAAATTCCTTTAACCTGGGCCTCCTTTTCAAGAGTAAGCTCCAGTTTTCAAATGCCTTTAACCTGGGCCTCATCCTTAGGAGTAATCCCTAGTCATAATTTCCATTAACATGGGCCTCCTTCTTAGGAATAAGCCCCAGTTCTCAAGTCCCTTTAACCTGGGACTCCTTCTCAGGAATAAGCCCCAGTCATAATTTCTCTTAACCATTCTCAATTTCTTTTGATTTGGGCTTCCTTCTTAGGAGTAAAACCCAATCATAAGTCCCTTCGAATGTGGGCATCCTTCTCAGGAGTAAGCCCTAAGTTAAGTATCCAAATATCGATAAAGCACATATACCTTTATGGACCTTGTTCCTGGGTTTCTTCCCTAAAGTAAATCCTAATATTCATCTATCTGGGTATTCATACATACATAAGCACCAAATTATATCATATGATTGCATCTTTCATGGAACAATCGTCTGGTTTTAACAATACCTCTTATTTATCACACCGAACATGACTCACATGAGCTTAGAGCGTAAAAGTAATTATGAAATCTTTCTTTGAGCCATCAATCATGCATAAAGATCATACTCCCTTACTCTATCTACGTGGGTTATGATTCCTTTTCAAAACAGGGATACGTAGGTAACCCATCTGTAGTACGATCCCAACTCTGAAATAATCCATGTCCTTCTGAATGACAATAAACTACAAGTGCCCCGATGAGTGGCTTTAAAACCAGTATGGTTATCATAATGACCAAGAGATTTCTATATAATGTGTCGAAGGATACCATTGACTAAGAATATCTACACAAATACAGATTATTATTTATCAATGAAGAACCTCGAATACATATAAAAATTCTCTAAATCTCCTACAAACTAATCATTGATGATCAGATCTAATGGAAAGCTCATTTTCATACTTGGTAACTTAATAAAGATTCACGAACATAACTCAAATCTATAAAGAGAGTCCAAAAGTAGACAATAATTCCCACCAAAATGGGTTGATGAGTACAACCTCCCATCCTCTCAACCAATGAAAATTCTTAATCTTTATCAGTTCATAACTAATGAGCACATAACTTTGGAAAGTAGGTCCAAATGGATATAGAATCATTGGATGTTTCCGGTTCTATTAAAAACCCGTTAGAAACCGAATGGAATGTTTGAACCTTAAACCAATGAGGTCATCACAAATTCTAGAGGGAAATAGTATACTTTAGAAAATTTCATAATTCATATGGAAAGTGGATTAAACAAAGAAACAAACAAAAAAATTATTTAAAAAAATTCATGTTGTGGGAGGGATGGCGACTGTTTTAAAAACAAGTCCAAAAAGAAAAAAATTCTTGTGTTTGTTTTTCTAGCAGCCCCCTTGTCATCCACTTGGGTTGACCCCCTCAGGGAGTCACCTCCAAAGATGGTGGCCCCCTTCTCAGCTAGTTGCCTCCTCCATGGTTCTCATGCGGCCCCGTCCACTACACTGGTAGACCGACAACGCCCCTTTCCCCACAATGATCTCCATTCCTTGTTCTCTCATCTAGAATAACCTTCAACGAGATTCCCCTTCTCCTTCCAGTGTCACTCTTCTCCCTATGATGGAGCCTCTCTAGGATTCCTACCTCTATGGGGATGACCCATCTCATAGATCTAGCTAGATCTGAGTGGATGTCATCACCTGGTGTGGCTGAGAGGCACTACAACCCTCTCTTTTTTCCGATCTGTAATTGGATCACCTCCACAATGTTTTTATATTTCGTTTAAGCTAGTCACAATGTTTTCTACTACCAGAGTCAGCATCCATAGCCTTATTATGCGCCATCGCCGCCTAGTCCTAGGCTTCCCAAGTCCCGACTACTGCATCCATTTCATCATAGACCAGGAGAGTACCTAAGGAATCCCATCCACATCTGCTATACTAGACCATTGATCATACCCTTAGATGATACTACACCATTTGAATCATGTGAAGAACCTGCCCCGTACCTCAAAATAAATGTCACACCCCTTTCCACTAATCCATGGATGATTCCCCTCAGATCGACACTAGATACCCTGGTGGGTTGCCTCTCTCAGTCATCCACTACGTAGTAGGCATGCTCCCATCAACCATTGGTGCAGGCGAGTCCTACAGAACATTATTCCCTCTGTAACAGGTTCTACCAAACCCGAATCACCATAAAAATGGACCAAGTTGTTCTTCCCAACCCGAAACGGGTTTGGGAAGAACTGCCTCTCCTAGAATAGGCTTCTACGGGCTTTAAATGGCTGTTATTGGTCTGCACAAGTTCAGCATGAACCACAATGGGCCATGGTAGGGTTTGAGGACCCGGTTTAACCTAAATTAATTTAAATAATTAAGTTAATTTTAGTTTTAAATTAAATTAATTAATCTATCAATGTTGTTTCAATAATAATTATTATACCCAGGGAAAACTCGATTTAATTTAGTTTTTCTATTAAATTAATTGATTAATATAATTTTTGGAATAAAATTAAATTAATAGTGGTCTGAAAAATAATGAAATTATTTAAATTTTGATAAATTTATTTAATTAAATTTAAATACCCTCATACTTTATTCAATACAATTTAATTTTATCGTGCATTTAATTTACATGTGACTGGTCTTGAGCAATGACCTGATCTATATAACGATGCAAACTTTTATCAATGCAATTTCTCCATTTATATAGTAAATTAATATATTATAATCACATAAAGTCACATTAGGAAACACAATACCACATCATTCTTAAATGTAAAACGAAAATTATATGTGACCTTTAAATATAATTTTTCCACTTCTATTATTTTAATTTCAAAAATCATACATACATGGTTGCTCTCAGTTTGATGTTTGGATTCTGATAGAAAACACTTAATTTTTGGTGAACACTAACATACCCTTATGAATAATAATTTTACCCTTATGAATTGTAATATGAACCTTATGAATAGAAAGTAATCCAAGTGAATTTTAACCTTACCAATGATAGTATAAATAAAATATATCCATCCTGTAAGTGAAAACATGATATAATTATATTATAGTGTCCGCATTTTTGTAAGTCATGAATATTTAATGATTAATTAAATACTTGAAGAGAACATTTACTTTCATAAAATGTGTTCATAAATTAACTTTTTTATGTCTTATGGTTTTTAGATAATTTTATGAGACCTAAAGTAATTTATCAATGTTTTATAAAATCAATTTTAATTTTAAAATCTATATTTTCCATGTAAATGATGGTTTTTTAATATTAAAATTATCCATGTTTAGAAAATTAATTTCATAAAATTGAGTTTATATTTTAATTCTACACATCAAAAAATGGTTAGGTTTATTTTTTTATATTTTTCTAAAGTACTTTAATTTTTGGTGAATAGTAAAATACAATAATTTAAGGTATTAATACATTATATGTTAAATAAAATATTCCAAATATCATGAGTGATGTCAGCACCCAAATACTAAACTCACATGCCCTCTTTGATGTATCGAGTCTTGGAATCATCATTATTTCTTGTCTTGAGGTAAAATAATAAACTAATGAATTAGATATTGAGAAATCATCCCTCCCCTCCACTATAAATACCACCCCTCACAACCTCATATCCTCACAATTCCCAATTTTTAATCCTTGTAGAAATTCTATCCGAATCTCTTCCCTACCCCCCCCCCCCATGTCCAGGAACTCTTGGTGTCATCTAAAGACCAAACATAGGTTCCTTAAAGAGGATTTCAAGAGGAGAGTTCAATAGGTAATTACACTCTCTCTTTTCCTTGAATTTCCTTTTTAATTTCATTTCATTTCTTCTCTTATCATCATCTTCCCTTATTAAAACGTCATGATAACTCTAGAATGATTGATATAATGGTACGATACCATGTGAATGGGAGAATATTTATTATAATCATCTCTATATCTCTCTCTATTTATAAAAATGAAATCATCATCCGTGATGTGTTAATTTACCCACAACATGCATGATGAACTTACATTTCACTTAAAATCCTTCAAGAATGTCAATAAAACCATTACATTGTGGAAAATTAATTGTTATGTGTACGTTTTATCACCTTTTATGATCTGGAAACAAGTATTATACATAATACTAAATGATAAAAAACATGTTCATTGTGATCCAAAACCGCCTAAATTAACCAAAAGTGATCATCATTAAATTTTATCTAATGATTCATCCCAATGGTATATGGAAAAATTTAATATAATATAATTTTACCTCCTGGAAGATCATTAATAAAATGTAATAGAAATTATGTATGTTTATCCATGTTCTACACTAAACTTCAATCTTGTGTACAAGTGAACCTTTCCTGAAAACTAAGCAAAACAACACTCTTGAACAATGAATTTAAACTCTATAACTCATCCAAAGGTCCATAAAAGAACTTAATGAAACTATAATGAACCATATTAATTTATAAAATGTTATTTAATTTCTAATTAATTAATCTAATGTCATTATATAGGACCTAAAATTGAAGAAATCATTCAGATACCAGGTAAGGGGAATTCTGAAACCCAACATTCAATATTTGTGTTTTCCCTCTTTCACACCATTTTAAGAATGAATTTTCCATAAAAATAATATTTGTATCATTATCTAACCTTTTCTGAGATATAAATGTTTTCTATTGGAGTTTATGTCAAAATTTATATTTTCCAAAAGATCCCTTCTTTCAAAAACACACCTTTTACTTATCACTTAAGGTTGATGGTTCTTGTATCAAGTATGTTGTTTCCTCTTTGATTTGGGAACCCAAAGTTTATTAAAGTATTATTTGTGAAGTGAAACCCATTACTTTCCATGGGGGTTTTATGTTAAATTTTTATTTATTTTCGATGTGTCATGCATGATAATGTAAATGTTATGATGTGACAGGTTAGCCCAGAATTATATAGTGAAATGAAAATGAAATGATGTGATGGGTGTGCCTAGAATTATATAGCGCTTTAATTCATTGGGTAATGTGAAGAGCCACATGAGTAATGTGATGTACGTATGAACATGATGCTATATTTATTAACAACTATCTGTGCTAGTTAACCACTAAGACATAAGGATTCATTTTTATGTATTCCCACATTCCATGCTATTTTCTAATGCTTCTTCTCATGATTATGTTGATGATGATGTTGTGATTATTTTCACCCCATGTTACATTGTTTCGTGTTCTTATCTATCCTCTTACTAGTATTTTATCTCATCCCCTTTTTATGTATATCATCAGGTGACTACTTGTACTAAGGAGAAGTGAAGAGCCAATAAGAATCTTGAGAAGAAAGAATTAAATAAATGTTTTATGTTGTAAATAATATGTATGGTCCTAGTTTTCCAAATATACTAGACCTTTGGATCTATGATGTGTATTGTTTTAATGTGGTATATCATTAAAATGACGTAAAATTAATGTAATAAAAGTAGGGTTTCTATAATTGGTATCAAAGCAATGATTTAGTTAATTTGTAAATTATGATTAGATAACCTTAATGAAAATCCCTATTATAAGACTAATTATATGTTATCATACAAGGAGATTTTATAAAAATAGTGAATCCACAAGGTATTGTTTTAGTGTTAATTGCATAAGGTAATAAATTATTTGTTCATGACTTGTTGAATTATATTTTGTACTAACCATTTATATTTTAGAAAATTTTGGGAACCATGAAAAAGAATGCCAATAACCCATGCAAAGGATAATTCAGTGAATGCCTGAACGACATCCCCAATGTTTTGGTAGGGGGAGTTAAAAACCTCATGTCAATGCTTACCCAGTTGTCTTAGGTTATGAATAATAGCCTGAATAATGTGGAACATCCTTCATCACCTAATAGGGAGCACCAAGATATCGAGTGTTTTATGTGAACACGACCACCGATATTTAGTGGATCTTCCAATCCACAAGTCTTGGAACAATGGTTCAACTCAATGGAGAAGATCTTTTTTGTGTTTCACTATTCTAAGACAGAGATGGTGAATCTTTCTATTTATCTTCTAGTTGGAGAGGCTGACCAATGGTGAGATCTGATTAAGAACACCAAGTGAAGATTTGAAAATGAACCGATGTAATGGGAAGACATTAAGATGATGTTTTTTAATAAGTTTTTCCCACAAAATCGTTATACCAAGGTAGAGAAAGAATACATAAATCTTAATGGAAGGAAATTATTTCCCTACCTATACAGATAATTTCCCAAGGCTTACAAGGTACGATTCTCTATTTATTATCAACAATGATAGAAATATTTATTGATTCTTTAGTGGATTAAATCCACACACTTGAAAGGATCATTAAATTTAAGAGTTTGGAAGTTATGAAGAAGTTGTTCAATGTGTTTTCAAAGTGAGGATAGAGTTTGGATAATGGTTAAATGGATATGTTGATAAAAAAATGAAATATGGCGTTTCATGCTAGAGGATCTAATGAGAATGGTGGAAAGAAAACTCAACACACTAACATGTCAAAAATGTGGACATATACATCAGGGGAACTACCTAAAAGGGATAGGGAAATGCTTCAAGTGTGGGAGAGAAGGCCACCATGCTCAATAGTATTTAAAAGACAGGAGAAGGAATGAGAATGTGGTGGAGGAAAGGGGAGAATCACCCATGGTCCAATGCTACAACTATAGGGAGAAAAGGAACTATGTAAGCCAGTGCACTAAACCTTGAGTTCTCAAGGGTAATAAGCCTCATCATCCACCAAATCCAAAGGATAAAGGGAAGACTTATTCCATCACCACTGAGGAAGTTAGGAAAGGAAATTAATTAATTCAAGGTACACTTCTTATTCACTCAAGAATGGAAAAAGTATTATTTGATTATAGTTCTACGCATTCCTTTATATCTTGAAAGTTTTCTAGAACCATTGAATAGAAGACTCAAAACCATTATGTATATATATCTATAGAAACACCAAGTGGTGAAATCATTGAAACCCAACTGTTGTACTCTTCTCTTATTAGTGTATGTTGGAAGATTATTCTAGTGAATCTCAAGATACTTCCCTTGGTGGAATTTGATGCTATAATGGGAATTGATTGGATCTTGTAATATAGAGAACATATCAATAGTGGGGAATAGGAAATATCCTTTAATATTATAAACCATCCCATACTCCTCTACAAATTCAAGTAAGATCATGAATCTCCTCTAAACAATCATTTAATGGTGTGGGTTTTGATTACCTATAAAGAATAATACCTCACCCAAATGGTTGAGTCATAAGAATGTGTCACACTAGGGGAAATGACCATCATGAGGGAATACAATGATGTATTTCGTGAAGAGTTACTCAGACTTCCCCTAGATCGTGACGTAGATTTCTCTATAAAATGCATACGCAGATCTAATCCTATCTCAATGTTTCTCTATAGGATTCCTCCTATCAAACTGGAGGATTTAAAGAAGTAGATGTAAGAGAATTTAGACAAAGGGTTCACATTCCCTAGTGCATCACCTTGGGTTGCGCCAGTTCTCTTTGTTAAAATGAAGGATGGATCAATGCAGACATGTATCGATTATCAAGAACTCAAGAACATCACCATTAGGAAAACTTATCCTATTCAAAGGATTGATGACTTGTTTGATCAATTGATCAAAGCTCAGTACTTCACAAAGGTGGATCTTTATTTGGGATATCATCAGCTAAAGGTGAAGAATGGATATATTTAGAAGACTTCCTTCCATACTAGGTATGGGAACTATGTGTTTCTGGTGATTCCATTCAGACTTACTAATTTCCCTACAATATTTAGGGATTTGATTAATAGAGTCTTTATACATTACCTCGAAAAATTTATGGTAGTGTTTATCAATGATTTTATCTTCTAATCTAAGATCAAGGTGGATCATGAAGAACATATAAGACTTGTGTTGGTGATATTAAGAAAAAATAAGTTGTACTCCTAGTTCAACAAGTGAGACTTTTGGATGAAGAAAGTCACTTTACTGGGACATGTGAACACAAGTTAGGGAATTTCTGTTGACCCTTCTAAAACCAAGGTGATTGAGGAATGACCTAGACCCTATAGTGTCACAAAAATATATAGTTTTCTTGAATTAGTTGTGTACTACCGAAATTTTTTGAAAAAATTATCATTATTATCAAGCATGATAAATAAGTTAACAAGGAAAGGGGGAAAGTATGTATGGATAGAGGAATGTGAGAAAATATTTGAGAAGATAGAGAGAAGTTTGATCACTGCACTTGTACTCACATTATCGAAAAGTGGATAAATTTTTGTGATATACGATGATGATTCAAATAATGGTTTGGGTTTTGTACCCATGAAAAATGATAATGTGAAAGCCTAAACCACTAAGAAGATCTGCCCGACACATGATATGGATATAGTAGATGTGTTTTTTTTCTTTGAAAATCTGGAAGCACTACCTCTATGGAGAGAAGTGTGACATATATACCTACTAGAAGAGCCTAAAGTATTTTTTCACAAAAAAGGATCTCAACATGACTCAAAGGAGATGGTTAGAGTTAATCAAAGACTATGATTTCTCTATTCACTATCATCATGGAAAGGAAAATATGGTATTCCATACTCTTAGAAGAAAAGAACCTACTACTCTATCCATGTTGTGGATTGCAGAAGACCCTATATTCATGGATATGCAAAAAACAGATTTGGAAATAATAATGGCAGGGAATACTTCCAACCTTTCCCAAATGATTTCCCAACCATCTATCGAAGAGACGATTAAGGAGGCCTAGAGGGATGATCTGGAGTTTCAAAAGAAGGAAAATACAGTAAAGGAAGGTAAGATTCATGAGTTCCATATTGATGATGATGGTATTATATGGTTTGGAATGAGGATCTGTGTTCCTTCATCTCCCGGGATAAAGAAGGAGGTATTGGACAATGCACATAGCTCAAATCTCTCCATCCCTCCTGGTAGCACCAAGATATATAAAGATCTCCGAGAAAACTCTTGGTTGGATAACATGAATAAATAGATTGTGAAACATATCTCAAGGTTCATAATATGTCAGAAAGTTAAAGAAGATAGAAAAAAGTCCAAAGGGATGATGCAACCAATGCCTATACCCTATAGAAATGGGAGAATATCACTATAGAATTTGTCATGGGTATCCTAAATATAGCTATGAGAAATAATATGATATGGGATATGGTGGACTGACTCACCATGAAATCTGAATTTATTGCTATTCAGGAAAATTTATCGTTTGAACAACATACGGTGATATATGTGAAAAAAGTGGTGAGACTACATGGGGTTGCACTATTGATTGTATCTGATCATGATGAAAGATTCACATCTAAATTCTGGAGAAGTCTTCAACATGCCTTGAGTATTGAATTGAATTTCAGCACAACCTATCACACCCAAACTGATGGCCAATATGAAAGGAATTTTTAGATGTTTGAAGATATGTTAATAGCCTATTCTTTAGAATTCAAAGATGGATGGGATCAACATATCCCATTGGTTGATTTCTCATACAACAATAGCTTCCACTCAAGTATTCAGATTTCTCCATATGATGCTCTGTATGGGTAGTGATGTAGAACTCTAACCTATTGGGATGGATTTAGATAAATAAAGTTAATTGGAATTGATCTTGTGAAAGAGATGAAAGAGAAGGTTCAAGTCATTCAGAAACATATCAAAGATGCTCAGAGTCGAAAAATAGATATGCTAAAAACCATCTAAAGGACTTATATTTTGATGTTGGAGATAAATTATTCCTTCAAATATAACAATAGAAGATATTCATGTGGTTTGGAAATAAAGTGAAGCTAATCCCAAGGTACATTGGACCCTTTGAGATCCTTGACTGCATATGAGTTGCGGCCTATCAACATGCACTTCTAACGAATATGGCTGAAGTTACTTATGTGTTTCATGTATCACCTAGGAGGAAGTACATACAAGATCCATCACATGTACTTAACTCATATGTGGTACAACTAGAACATGATATCCCTTATGAGGAGGAGGCAATAATGATTTGGACTGGAGAGAAATGTTCTAAAAAAAACCCACCTTGTCAAAGTGTGGTGGAGGAACCATATGTATAGAGAAGAAACTTGGGAACTATACAATGTGATGAAGGAGAAGTACCCTCCAATTTTTATGCGAAATGAAATTTTGAGGGTGAAATTTCAAAAGGGGGGAAGATTGAAGTGACCTAAACATTTATCAATGAAATTCACCGATTCTTATAGTAATGTAACATTGTATAATCACATAATTTCACATTAGGAAACACAATTCCACATCATGCTTAAATGAACTACTTAAATTCTATGTGACCTTTAAACATAACTTTTCCACTTTGGTGATTTGAATTTAAAATATCTGACATACACGATTGGGATCTGTTTGATGTTTGGATTCCTATAGGAAAAACATAATTTTTGGTGAATAGTAAAATAACCTTTTGAATAGTAATGTTACCCTTATGAATAGTAATATGACACTTATGAATAGTAATTCGTCCAAGAGAATATGTACCTTACCAATGATAGTGTAAATAAGGGATTCCGTATCATCCAAAAAAATTACAACCTCCATCTTCTTGAAATAATGTTTCACATCATGGTTTTATGAAAAATACATACCAAGGATTATATCAAAGTCAATCAAGGTTATTACAATAAAATATGCAGATAAAGCATGTTTATATGCCATAATTGGGACTTCTTGACCCAAACATGATGCAAAAATAATTCCCTTAGGAGTTTTGACTAACAACTCCCATACTAAATCAAATTGGAAATATATAATTTAATTAGAAAACTGGGAAGATATAAATGAATACGATGATCCAAATTATAATAAAGAATTGGCTAAGTCTGAGGAAACAATTCAAATACCTTCCCCCACATCAGTAGGAACTTCAATATCAATAGTTGTGATCACATATGATTTTCCCGGCTCCCTTAGACTTTTCTATGGCACGTTTCCTTGACTCTTTGGAAAATCATTATTATAGTGTCCCATATCCCTAAAATTATAGCATTTAACATTAATAGCTTCTTTATTACACTTGAAAACACCAACATGAGGAACTTTCTGTCCACACTTCTAGCACACCCATTTTACTTTTAAGTAGGCACCACGATGTTTCCTTCCACAATTATCACAGGGTGGAAAGTCAAATCTTCCCTTCTTCCCAATTTTCATATTGACTTTTCTATAGTTTTCAGCAACCCTCTTCTTCTCTTTCTTTCTTTTAAAGTTGTAAGACTTAGAGAGCTCCTTTTTCATCTTGATAACACATGTGACTATATCTTCGTTTGATGAGATTGTTTAGAAGACCAACACCCGTCAGAGGAATGGTTTATACCATCAAAGAATCGATCAATCTTTCTCATTGGATTACATATATAGTCCACATTATGCCTTGATAACCTTGTGAAGTTAGTTCATACTATGAAACATTCTTATCTTATTTTTTCCTCAAATTCAGAAACTTCCTTTCCATATCCGCTCGCTGTTCATGAGGAATGTATTTCTCTAACACAAGTTCTTTAAATTCACTCTATTCTATGATTTATATCTGTTATTCCTCCTTTGTGTTTTGAAATAGTGAACAACATTAATCAGAATCTACCAACAGATGATAAACTTCCATGACAACCTTCTCCCTTTTGTTACTTCCCAAGGTGAGAAATATTTTCACAAAGGAACTTATCCACTAGTCTACTTTGAAAGGGTTTATAATCCCATTAAATGATGGAGGATGTTTTCACATAAAGTGATATAACATATCTCCTCCATGTTGTGGATCTGGATGCTCCATACATGTAAGGTTATTATTTATAACCCGAGTAAGTTTTCCTTGTATAGTTATAAGTTGCTCCACACCAGTCACAGCTCCAGAGTAAACATCATTATCTTGAATAGGAGGGAAATACCTACATGGGATACATGTTTTCATGTGGTTTTTATTACTTACACTAGGAGAAATTTATAAATAATGGAATACACTATATTAGGTTATGAATCATAATGTAAAATCTCAAATTTAGCAAAATACTAAGCATAAATTGAAATCCTATGCATGGCTAATCACACAATCACAAACATGGTTTCTATTAGAAAAAATTTACACTTAAATCCTTCTTAATGTCTTATAAAAAAAGTGAATTATCCTAATAATATCTACCGTGAGTGTCAGAACAGGTGTGCAGTAAGGCCCATTTTTGTGTACCAAGATACCTCGGGTCAAGACCAAAAATCCTTGTCAAAATTTTCAATCCTAGGTATATATCTTCCAGAACCACATCCACTTGTAGTATCCAGACATGGATATACTTTCAAGAAAGATGCACATAATCTATTTTTTACAAAAAATCCAGGATGATCTTGAATGTTTATCATAAAATACTATCTTAGGGATTTTTTCCCTAATAAATATTTTCTAAATCTAGTTTCCATTTTTCTACTAATCTTCCTCTGATACAAACTGTAAAGACCCAACACCATTTCCCAGAGCTGGTGCCTTATTACATTACATTGGAATAATTACAAGAATGGTGTATCCTAAAGGAATGAATATATTGGTAGATTTGGAATGTTAGATATATACATAACTTCAACATTACAACTTAAAATTAAATAAAATATATAAGTTATATTGGGAACATACACAACTATAGGTTTATCCCTACATGTCATTCATAAAAAACTTCTTCATGTCCTAAGAAAAAGAAACATACGAAAGGGGTGAGATCAAATTATTAGTAAGAATAAGAAATAAAAAGGAAGATAACCTAAACACAAACATAGGCATGGTGAATAATTGAATACATGTGCCTTTGAAAATAATAAACATGAACACATAATGGTTGGAATATGTGTTGAGTAAATATTGCCCCAATATAAAATAATCATGGGTATTATACTAGTCAAATAACCAAATGAACTATGAATTTCTAGATATATAAAATGAGGAAAATGAATATGATGGATATTTAGAAACATATCATCAAGTCCTTGGCCAACACATAAAAAAAGTGATTAAGGCCTTGGCCAAAACCATATCTAAAAATGGGCAAGGCCTTGGCCAAGCCCATATCTATTTGTCTCATAGGACATATCGATGCATCAAGGGGAAATAACAGGCCCCACCCATAACATTATAAGTCCAACACATTCCTCATATGAATGGGGATACACATAAAATATATATACATTCATATTGAAACTAACATATGAAATGTACCTAACTTTCTCCAATCATTAAACATAAACACCAACCATTTAGAGTAATATTGTGAATGGTTTCATGATAGAACATCTATAGTCAAAATAATCATAAAAAATTAAAAAATATATTTTATATTTTATATTAAAATATTAGTCCCATTTGTACATAAGAATCAATAAGATAATTGAAATATGTGAAAATACTCTAATAAAATCATCGAGTCATTCTTTAGATAAATAATCTTTTACATTAAAAAAAGAGTTCTTTTGGATAAGTGCTTGTATAAAACCATAAATTATGTAAGATAGTATTTTCATAATAAAATTAGTGATTTTATAAAGAGAAAAATTTATAAAAATATAATATATAGTGCCCTTGAAAATAATTAAGAATTTGAGGAATTCCCCTGAGTTGGGCTTGTATTTCGGGAAGAATTTTTGAAAGATCATTTTAAAACATATAACTCCCTATAAATGATGGTATAATTATGGTTTGAACACATATATATAACATTCACACAGAAATTATGAGGAGTATATATTAATGAATAATAATTTAATTGAGGTATGTAGATAATAAAAGAACCCAAATGAAAATGGTGGTTCAAATGGAAAACCCTTACCTTATTTCCAAAGGTGTTACTCAATAGTTCTTAATGACCTGAATAATAAAATATAATTTCATAAATTAATAATTCCAGAACCTACTATACATGTAGTTTATTTATTATATCCTTATTAGGTTCATTCATGGCCTTTTTATGGGTTAAGAGGTTCAATTTCATTATTTTGGAGGATTTTACTCCATGGTTTTCATGATCTGTTTACTTATATTTATGTGTGGATAAACATGTATAATTTGAATGGTTGTTTAGAATATAATTTTGATGTTATTAGTTAACAAATATAATATTAAATGGTAATAAAATTCATTTGGTTATTTTTATTGAAAACTTTAATGACAATTGTTTTGGTTAATTGGTGGGTTTTTATCACAACGAACTCATTTTGATTTATAAGTTAATATAATCTATAAAAAGGATTAAAGAATGTTAAATAGGTTATAATACACATATTATAGTTTGGTTAAACCATAAAAATGGTTTCATGAATATAATTGAAGACGGTAATAGAAATTCAGAACCCATTGTCCTTGAACGGGATAAATTTACACCTCTTAGATGGTGTTTTCATTTCAAGTATAAAAGAAGGGGAAATGAGAGAAGATGAGGAATTATTACATTATCATGAAAACATTACAATATATGTAAGGTAATGGAGTCATCAAAACAATTGTATGAAAGGAGTTGAGGAAATAAAATGAAAATAATGGAACTTGAAATAAAAGAAATGAAAAGAGGAATCTACCTCTTGAAGTAATCTTCCTTGATGGCCGATTTAGGGGAGAGGTTTTGGTATTTTTATGATTCCAAGGGAACTTGGAAGTGGGGTAGGATATTGGGAGGATATTTAAGTATAATTCAATCGAGGAACAAGGATGGAGAGGAGTGAAGAGAATGAGAGTAGGGGGGATTATATTGGAGGAGAGGAGGGGTTTCCCATTATTTTACTTATTTTTTTTTATTTTACCAAAGAAAACCAATAATATTGATTCGTGTGAAAAAATAGTAATATGTTCATGTGAATTTGAATCAAGTTTGATTACATCATCCAGGATGAAAGTAACAGTTATTTTAACTGATAATGTATATATATGGCAAATTACTGGATTTTAGTATTCATATAAAATTCGAGTATTTCTGAAAAATCCCAAAAATTCACCCTTAAAATTTTTCTACGTATAAAATTAAAAAATGAATACTATATTTGGAAAATAATTTTCTAAATATTTTTGATTTAATTTTTAAATAAAATCATAATTTATTTAGAAAATAAAATTTTTAAAACTATAATTCATTTTATATCAGCTTGAAAAATTAATCAAGATATCATTATCTTATAACATTAAGACATTAAAATAATAATACAATTTATTATTCATAAGGGTCGTATTACTTTTCATAAGGGTATTTTACTATTCAACAAAAATTATATTGGTCTTATTAGACGCTAAATATCCTACTAAACACAACTGTGTATGTCAGTTTTTTAAAATTCAAATCATAGAGGTGGTAAAATTATGTTTATTGGATAGATTATAATAAAGTGGTGTTTTTTTTGAGAATTAGTGTTTCATGCATTCAATATTAAATTTATTTGAAAAATCATGGTGTGTCACATAATGTTAGAAAATACATCCTACATTTATTAAATGATTTCCCAAACATCTATCCAAGAGAATATTAAGGAGGCACAAAGGGATAATCTGGAGTTGCAAAAGAAGGTTAATGGAGTAAAGGAAGGGAAGCTACAAGAGTTCCATATCGATGATGATGGTGTAATACAGTTTGGAACAATGCTCTATGTTCCTTC
The DNA here is from genome assembly GCA_963277665.1 of Viscum album. Lineage (NCBI taxonomy): Eukaryota > Viridiplantae > Streptophyta > Magnoliopsida > Santalales > Viscaceae > Viscum > Viscum album. The sequence continues at coordinate 241,682,996 of OY728135.1, forward strand.
ATCACCCGAGATAATTAAGGAGAAATTGGATAATGCACATAGCTCATCTTTCTCTATCCATCCTGGTAGCACCAAGATGTACCGAGATCTCCGAGCGCACTTTTGGTGGGATAACACGAAGAAAAAGATTGTGGTATATATCTCAATGTGATTGATATGGCAGAAAGTTAAAGAAGATCAAAACAAATTCCAAAGGGATGATGAAACCATTTCCTATACCCATGTGTAAATGGGAGAATATCACTATGGACTTTGCCAAAGGTCTCCCTAAGACATCCAAGGGAAATAATACGATATGGGTTATGGTGGACTGACTCACCATGACTACCCAAATTATTTCTATTTGGGAAGATCACTAACTTGAACAAATTGAAAAGATATATGTGAAGGAAGTTTTGAGAATTCATGGGGTTCCAATCTTTATTGTCTCTAATCATGATCCAGGGTTCACATCTAAATCTTAGAGGAGACATCAACAAACCTTGAGTACTTAATTGAATTTCTGAACATCCTTTCACCCCCAAAAATTATGGCCAATCTGAAAGGACTATTGAGACACTCAAAGATATGTTAAAAGACTATTATTTAGAATTAAATTGTTAATGGGAATATAATATCCTATTTCGTTAATTCTCATAAAACAATAGCTTCCACTCGAGTATTCATATGGCTTTATATGAAGCTCTGTATGGAAGTCGGTGTAGAACTCCAATCTAGTTTGATGAAGTTGGAGAAAGAAAGCTACTTGGACCTGATCTTGTGTAATAGATGATAGATATGGTTCAAGTCATCTAGAAACATATCAAAGTTTGATATATTTGGCCAAAGAGATATTCTGACAACTGTTAAAAGGACTTCGAGTTCGACATTAGAGATAAAGTCTTTCTTCGAATAACACCATGGAAGAGTGTCATGCGGTTTGGAAAGAATGGGAGGAGAATAATAAGGGTCACAGTACCCTTTGAGATTCTTGAATACATAACAGCCATGGCCTATCAGCTTACACTTCCACAAAATATGGATCAAGTTCATGTTGTGTTTTACGTATCACTCCTAAGGAAGTACATACCAGATCTCACATGTACTAAACTCAATAGTGGTATAGTTGGAAGATAATACCTCTTATGAGGAGAATCCAGTAAAGAGTCTAGACCAGAAAGATAAGGTTATATTCAACAATATAAACCAGCTTGTCAATGTGCTGTGGAGGAACCGTATATATGAATAAGCAACTGAGGAACTAAAGGATACGATGAAGGAGAATTACCCTCACTTGTTAATATAAAATGGAATTTCGAGGGTGAAATTTCAAAAGGGGGGAAGAATGTAATGACCCAAACTTTTATTAATACAATTTATCCCTTCTTATAGTAATTTCATATAGTATAATCAGATAATGTCACATTAAGAAACACAATTCCACATCATGATTAAATGAACTACAAAAATTCTATATTACCCTTAAACATAATTATTCCACTTCTGTGATTTGAATTTCAAAAATATGATATACACGGTTTCAATCAGTAAGATGTCTGGAGTCTGATAGGGAAAAATAAATTTTTGGTGAATAGTAACATACCCTTATAAATAGTGATGTTACCCTTATAAACAGTAATATGACACTTATGAATTGTAAATCATCGAAGTGAATAGGAACATTACCAATGATAGAATAAATAAAATTAATCCATCTTGTAAGTGATAATATGATATAATTATATTATAGTATTGGTATTTTCATAAGTCATGAATATTTAAAAATTAATTTAAAAAGATAAAAGAAAATTTATTTTCATAAAATGTGTTCATAAATTAATATTTCAATGTATTATGGTTTTAATATAATTTTACGAGACCTTAAGTAATTTTTCATTTTTTTTTTAAATCAATTTTAGTTTTAAAATTTTTATTTTCCAAGTAAATGATGATTTTATTTAAAAATTAAAATTACTGTTATTTAGAAAATTATTTTCATAAAATGGATTTTATTTTTTAATTCTACACTTTGAAAATTGGTTAGGGATAATTTTTTATATTTTTCTAAAATACATGAATTTTTGGCGAAGAGTAAAATATGTTAACTTACAATATTAATACATTATAATTTAAATACAATATTCCTAACATCATGAGTGATGTCCGCACCCAAATCTCGAACACACATTAACTATTTACTATATCTAGTCATGGAATCATCACGGCTTCTTGTCTTGAGGGAAATTAATAAACTAATGAATTAAATATTGAGAAAACACTTCTCCCCTCCACTATAAATACCACCCATCACAACCTCATTTCCTCACACATCTCATGTTTCAAGAATTGTCCAAAATCGACAAAAATCTATTACCTAGACCTACCTCATGTCTAGGAGCTCTTGGTCTCATCCAAATACCAAACCTAGGCTCCATGTGTAGGATCTTAAGAGGAGAATCCAAGAGGTAATTCTTCACTCTCTTTTCTTTCAATTTCATTTAGAATTTCATTTCATTTCATTTATTATCCATACATTATCTTATAAAAATGTCATGATAACTATAGAATGATTTTAATAATGGTATTATATCATTTTAATGGAATATTGTTCATTATAAAACTCTCTCTCTCTCTTATAATAATGAAATCGTCGCATGTGATGTTTTAATTTACCTACATTATGGGCGATGCACTTCCATTTTAATTCAAATAATTCAAGGATTTCAATAAAACCATTAAATGGTTTAAAAAATATTTTAGCTTTAATGTTATAACATCTTTTATTTTCTATAAAAATGTCTTATACTATATACTAAATGATAAAACAAAGCATGTTCATTGTGATCCAAAAAACGCCCAAATTAACCAAAAACGATCATCATTAAATTTTATATATTGATTCATCCTCATGTTATATAACCAAATTTATTATAACTTCATTTAACCTCTTTTAATGTCATTAATAACATGTAATTTCAATTCTAAATTTTTATCCATGTTCTACACGAACTTCCATTCATGTGTACAGGTGACCCGTTCATGAAATCTATGAAAAAGAACACTCCTGAACAATAAATTTAAAATATATAACTCATCCGAAGGCCCATAAAATAAATAAATTAAGCTGAAATTAACCATATTAATTTGTGAAATATAAAAGACCTTAAAGTGAAGAATGTTTTCGGATACAAGGAAAGAGAAATTCTCGAACCCAACTTTATTTCTTAAGTTTTTCCCTCTTTTACTCCATTTTTAGAATGGGGTTTCCTAAAAAATAATTTATTCATCATTATCTTACATTTTTGCGACATAAAAGGTTTATACTAGAGTTTATGTCAAACTAAATGTTTTACAAAAGAACTCTTCTTTTAAAAACACACTATTTACTTCTCACCCAAGGTTGATGGTTCTTGTATGAAGCGTGTTATTCCCCCTTTCATTTTGGGAAGCCAAAGTATATTAATGTATGCTTTATGAAGTGAAAACCATTATGTTGTATGGGTATTTTTATTTTCATGTTTTATATATGTTCTATGTGGCATGTATGATAATGTAAATGTTATGGTGTGATGGTGTGATGGATGCACCCAGAATTATATAGCATAATGAAAATGTTATGATGTGACGGATGCACCCCAAATTATATAGTGCTCCAATTCATTGGGTAATTTGATGACACTCATGAGTAAAGTGAATTATTTGTGAACATGATACTATATTTGGTCACAACTATGAGTGGTAGTTAACCACTTAGACATAGTGTTTCATTTTATGCATTTCCACATTCTGTGCTATTATCTAATGATTATTCATATGATTATAAAGATGATGTTATGATTATGCTCACCCCATGTTACATTGTTTCATATTTTTATCTATCCTATTATTGTGATTTTACCTCACCCATTTTTATGTGTATCCTCAGGTGACCACTTGTACTAAGGATAAGTTAAGATCCAATAAGAAGCTAGAGAAGAAGGAATTAAATAAATGTTTTGTGTAGTAAATTTTATGGATGATGATAGTTTCCCCAAGATACTAAACCTTTGGATCCTCTATGTGCAATGTTTTTACAATGTATATCATTAAAATGTTGTAAAATTAATGTATGGAAATTAGGTTCTCTATAACCTATGTATGACGGCCTTTATGTAATTAATTATTTAACTGTGTGTGATTTTTGTAATTAATTAAATATTGGTCAACAAATCATCGTTATATTTGGTCAAAATGTATAATGCAATGTATGTCCAATTTATCTGATGTAAAATTCACTCCTAGTCCCCCTATCAAGCACGTGAGAAATTTTGTACAATTGATGAAGACGATGTATGACATAGACCCCACTAAGACCAAGCAGTACTTCATGATGAGGACGACGTAATAAGCAGAAAACAACATGTTGAGGAATTACTGCAGATGAGAAGTGGACCTACTAAATGAGGGAGAGCTACATCATAAGTCAAGCGATGACTCAGGTATGATGCCCCTAGGTTGCAGTTGGTCCTTTGAATTTATCTATATTAACCAATATTAGATTCTCAAGACCATTCATGTACTATTTATTCTTTGTGTATTTATTTATTATTTTATACATTTTATAATAACAGAAAAATACATAAAATAGTAAATAATATAATGTATAAAGAAGTGATGGATATTTTTCTATTAATGTTCTGTTATGATCTTGACAAAATAGATGAAAAAGATTAATATAAATGGATTGCATTGGTCGATAGAAAAATACAAAAAACCTCAAAGAAATATTAATTCTTAAATCCCTTCCTTCATTCAAATTTGGAAAAACCGGGTGTTGGGGGTTATCATCAACCAAAGTTGAGGGTGCCTCTTACTCCCAAGGAGTTCTTATGATAGCGGTGGGTTGAATTAACTAAATTGGTAGTAAGTAATAACCAATGATAACTTGATATAATTTTATACGTGATAATTGAGTAAATGTAGTTGTGAATTTAGAAGACGAGACTACACTCAATATATCAAGGAACTATGAGTTAATGTGTTCTACTAGTCAAATTCCTACCATGAACCCTCTGAGTAATGGAATAGGCAATGATTTTAGAATATTATGTGAGGTTCAAGGATACATTTCACTATAATACTAAAGCAATCATGTACTCCAATTATAGCATAGAGGTTTACTAGAATATTATAAAACAATGTGAGACATTTAATAATATAATCAATCAATAATGTCTAATTTTGTAATCAAGATAAAATTACTAATATTCTAGAATGTTAATTTTTTATAAAAAGTAAATTAATACCACTAGACAATGTAATAATATTGGAAAAAGTAAATTTCCAAACTAGCATGAATTTCTAAGTGTAGTAAATGAGATTTCACAAAGTACTATGATATAAGAAATTTCAGGTGTTGGTGTCCAAAAACCTATTAAAAACTACCTCAAGAAGCAAGACTGTAATATTTCGTTCAAGGGACACATGAATGAATAATATGATTCTTATTCCATAATTATATCACCAATTTCTGATGTTTGATGTGATTAAATCAATGAGATATTGATGATTACACGTTTTGTCACATTTATGAGAAGATTATAAAGAGAAAGTAAAGATGGATTTTAATGGGAGATATATTACACTAGTTTTGTGTAAATATTAAATATGGATCATAATTTTTGAAGGAATCCAAATCTTAAACCCAATTACTCTAGTATCATTTAAGAATACCCAACAAACTGGATGGAGTAAACACTTCATTATCTATTTAGGTAAGGTTCTCCATGTAAATAAGAATATAAAACAAATATTAACCTTTAAATCTTATGGAGAATAAATTAAAAGGAAAAGAGAAAAGTCTAATAGAAAGTGTAATTCCATAGACACATTCATGATTTCCTTCAATGAAATGAGGTTGTTTATTACACATGAGGTTGTTTTCTTTAGATAACATGAAATTGATTTATTGAAGTTTAAATTCAACAGACTAGATTAAAGAATCAATTTATCACTTTTTTTTTCAGGTTTACCCATAAATATAGTATTTAATGTTTTGGTCATACTTCTTGGGTATTAAATACAATATTACTTCCACATATTTTTATAAAAATATAATATACATGTAAATAATATAAACATTACATGAAGTATGATGGATTCTCCAAGCGGTTGACAAATGGTGATTCCTAAGTAAATGACGTGAAACACATAACTTCTAATTTCAAAGTTAATGATTTAAGTAAAAATATTATTGAGTATAACCAAAATATTTATCTCATGTTTACTTTGGACACTAGGAAAAGTTTTTCTATGTTTAGGAATGGATATTGTTTGTGGTATCTCATACTCAAAAAATAGTTTAGTGATATTTAATTCATAGGAAAAAAGTGATGAATATAAAATGAAACACTTTTACCCAGTTTTGGATTGATAATTCACTGAAAAGTAAAACTAAAAGTGTATTTGAAGAATATAAAAAGTTTGGTATTTATACCGAGTTGATCTAAACACCTTTGATAATATCGACGTATTTGTTTTGGATAAAGAAACCTTTAGAAATAAAGCTATACAACAAAACATTCAGAACCAGTTCAATAAGAGACGTGAACTATTCCAAGGGTAATCTAGTGGTAAATATAATTTATATGTATCATTTAACTATTTTAAAGAATTTGAAAGTGAATTATATGCATGGTTATAATGTATAAGTTTCTTTGGGCCAGCTTGTCAAAGAAAAAATTGACCAAGTGTTCATCAATCAATATAATGTAGCATAGAGAAATTCCTAAATGTACATTTTCTTATCAACATAATGACATTGATGCTAATAAGGAGGATAAATAATATGTCTTACATGCTAAAATTGATCAAAAAAATCTAGTGTGGATCAATTAATAAATTTATTTTTTATACATCATTGTCATGATGTAAGTAGTATGAATTTTACCACTTGCAGAATCTACCATTATATTTAGAGATAAGATTTTTAAATAATGGTGATATCCCATAACCATATGCAAACTATTATAAATAATGTATATCATACAATTTATAGTGTGATAGAAATCCATTATCATAATAACATTTGTATAGTGTTTGTTAGGATATAAACAAACTTGCATCAAGAAAATAAAATGTGCATCTAAAGTAAAAATTCAAAATGTTTCTTAGCATATTACAGAAACCCCTTTTATAAAAAAGTAGTAGTAAATAGATATAATAAATTTATATATGATGGTGCACATATCTATTAGAGATAGTGGGATCTATATTGACTTGGGTTTAGTCAATGCTAGAGATGCACATGTAGTTGTCATAGGAACTAGTTCCACAAGTGTGTGTGGAACAAGAATATTCCAATGAAACATATTGTGTAGTAAGGTTGAAACCAAAGTAAGGGTTTTATATTAAAAATGGTAGATGAAACATTATTCAGTGATAATGACATTACCTACATGTAAGTAGTATATTGAAATAATATATGATATCCAAGGTTAATTTAAATATAATAATGGATTCCATATATCAAAATGATAAGGGGATTATTATTTTGAATACTATGATGGGTATTCAAATGAGATGATATATGGATGGTACAAGCACAATACCTATAAGTATCAATTGGTTATACAAAGTCATTATGCCCAAATCTATTAGAATTCTACATATCATAACTACATTCAATGATCATTTAATTTTACATTGTATGTCAATACCAACTTTCATGGAAGGTGTCTATAAGACACAACAAAAAAAGGGATGTTGACACCATAGTATGCAAATATGGTTTTCAAGTTACTAAAATACAGTATTTTATTAAGTTAAAAAGACTAGATATAAGATTTTTAATTTGGAATTAACATGTTCCAAGTGTCTACTAGAGGTTATTGAGAGCGCCATTGTTTTCCAAGTGAAATATGTTCTGCAACATGTGGAAAAAATAATGGGCTTACAGTTAGTTGAGACCTGGATAATGGTTATTCTCTGGTGATTGACTTAAATTAGAAACCTATATTCTAGGGAATAGGATCTAATGTGGTATATCTAATTCCTTTTTGACCTAGACAATCATACATACATTGACATTGTTCTGAAAAATATAAGTTGGAAATATTCAAGTTAATAATTTTTTCTAGTGTAACGTGGCATAAATCTATCCAAGTACACATGAAATAGAATAGGAGGAGATTAAGTGGTGATTTTAGATATATACACTTCAAAAATAGATCAATCATGTCTTCCATGATTTTTATAAGATATGATATTTCCAACATATACTTTATAGAATGAAAATAATAGTTAGTTTTTTTGGAGAAATCTAAGTAAAGTTTTCTATACTATCTGATTGTACTTTAGAATGTAAAAATATATATACCTAGTGTATGGATAAAAAGGAATAATTTTAATGGTGGGAAACAAACCAATCTTCCTTTAGATAAATTGATTTAGTATCACAATTGGATAATGTGTTTAGTGATAAAAGAAAATAAAATCCAATGTTTTCCATAACTAAAAAAATGAGTACATTGCATCTTCTAATGCACCCAAGAAGAAGTTATTAAATATAAAAATATAATCCAATTATTGGGATAATATCTAACAAGAAAAGTATTATCAATATATTAATTCTATTATAGTTATTATCCAATATGTTAGGTTATGAAAGTGGAAAAAATGGATATACTTTGGGTTTTTATCTCTTGAGAAGTATCACTAAATGAGGTGATGTTGAAAATAGAAAAATATCCACATAGAGGAAACATGGTAAACCCAGTGACTAAAGATGTTACTTTGTAGAAACACGAACTTTATCATGTGAGAGCTAACAAGGTTTGTTTGCAAGTTGGATCTAGTGAAAGTGAGAGTGTTGTAACAGTGGATTCCCTAAAACCAAATTGAATAATAATTTTGATTCCCATATCATGTATATAATAAGATATATATTATATATTATTACTATGATAGTGTATAAATTTCTACATCCACTTTTTAATGGTAATGTCCATAGATTAATTATCATATCAAAAAAATTATAACAGATCCCAAAATATAATGAGAACCTTGAGATACAATGAAATTAATCCTAAAAAAAGGTCCTATGGTCTAGATAAATCATACTAACTAGACATATTTGATGTTTGACTATCAGGTGTTGGGGTATCATAAGCACTGAGACTTCTTCTCATGAAGTTTTCAATTTGTGATCTCTAGTAGTGAGATCATGAGGAAAGACCTGCCAATAGGAACCCCACATGTTTCATTGTCATTGGTTGTTCCTGTCTATGGACATGTGTATTGGCCTCCTAACAAGAGATCATTATCAATTTTTACCATTTAATCATTTATTTCAATTTAAAGAAAAACAATGATAATTAAATTGTGGCGACGTACCATGTGTTGGGTGCATCATTAGGGGTATGACATTGGTTGAATGGTCAATAAAGAATTTTTCTATTCCATGTTATGAATGTAATATATCTCATTCTTGGATGATCCTGATGGTATTAAATTCATAAGTCTTTGGCCAAATAAGGCAAAAGATAAATCCATCAGGTTAGATCAACAAATAATAAAGCAAGAAAGGGGAAATGTCACAAGTGTGCATATGAATTTATGAGATATTTTTTGACAAAGAGATTATAGTACATAGTACATGTTCGTAGGTTGGGTTTCATTGCTATGAAAATACTTCTCTCTTTAAGGGACTTGATGGCTTTCTATACTCTGCTCTTGGTCTATGCATTTTAGTCATTACCATCAAGATAAGGGCCTAGAGGGTCAAACACAATTTCATATTCAAGAATATTCCATAATCAGTCGAATATGTTTATCGTATATGGTGGGACCCACCTTAGGGAATGAGTGTTGTCAATGTTTTTCATCCTAGATTTTTAAATAATTCAAATTAGTCAAGTTAAGAAAAATTGGGTGGAATTTATTTTAATTATATACAAGTTAAGTAAATATACGAAAATATTATTTGAATGAATATTATTTTTTTATTCGAGGTTCAAGTAATATTAAACAGTAATGATGAGTCAAGTTAAATGACATGGGTTTTTATCATGTAATATATTTTTTATATATTATAGATATGTGATAAATTATAAATAATATTTATGGTGTAGTTTGATTGTAACAACCCGAGATTTTATGAAAAATGTTCCTTTTAATTTTATTTCTGTCTTGTGTTGTACGCTACACCAAAAGGAGTTTGCACAACACACATCCTTGACTTTCCTTGCATTACACGCAATCGCGACCTTCCTCGATAGCGTGTGTTGTACGCAACACCAAGTTTCGCTAAACAACGATATGCTATTAAGATATTATTAAAACTAGCTCTTGTGAATAGTAATAACCACTTTTTGAAATTTTGAAAATTTCATTTTTCAAAATGGACTTCATTTATGGATTTGGAGTATCGAATTTAGCCTAAGGTGAAATTTTGGTACTTTTCGGATAACTTTCATATTCTGATGAATAGTGAAAATTACTAAATTATAATTAAAAACAACTTTTTTAATCGAAATAATTAATAGTGATAAATTATTAATTTGAGTGGTTTTAAAGTATATTTAGAATATATTTTTACAATTCAATACAATGTTGGTCATTGTATGTAATTTCACATTTAAACGAGACATAAACAAGTGTCAATCTTTTGATAGATATTGTTTCTTAAAAACACGCTATTTGTTTTAACAGCGGGATTTAATTATAAAATTAATTAATGCAACTTCTATGTTATGAATTTGGTAAAATAGACTTCATTTTTGAATTTGGAATATGAAATATATCTTAGGATGAAATTTTGGCATTGTTCTGAAAAACATCAATTTTTGATGAATAGTGAAACTACTAAGTGGTAGGTTAAAAAATGAATTTTGCATAAAACTTAATTTTACCGCTTCTGTGAATGGAATTTTGAAAATCCGACAGACACGGTTGATATCAGTAAGTAAAATGTGGTTCAATGAGATAAAAATAATTTTTGGTGAATAGTAACTTTTTACTTTTTTTTACCGCGGTTAATAGTAAATAGGGTAACTAAGGGTAAATATGATATTAATATTACCCTAACACATGTCCTAATTCTATTGGACAAGTGTAATTCGACCAAAAACAAACTTAGGAATAAAATATGACCATTTAGGCCCACTTGGATTAGATTAGGACATTTACTATTAATTTATTTAAAGAAGGGTTAAAGTAGTTAAAATCAAAGTTTAATAAGTAAATCATTTTTAATATGGGGTTATATATAAGATAAATTCGATTGTAAATATTCATTAGAAAGCTAACAAGATTTACTACATGTTGGTATTTTATTTGTAATTTTTAGACATCAAATAATTTAATTTATTTATGACACAAAGATGATGCAGTAATTATCTTGTTAATGAAATATTGACATAATTGATGTTATAAACACCAAAATAAATGCAATTTGAGGCTTTTTATGAATTAAACTAATTTTCTAGGTTAGTATGATATACTAGTGTTGATTTAATCAACTTTTTTCGAACATATAATTCTGTTATGACTTTCACGAAAATTATATATCAAATAGTGTCAAAATTGACACAAAATAGTTTTTAAATCAAATATTATATTATTAATTGTTATTTTATTCCTAAAAATCTAAGGTTCGGCCAAATGACTTAGATAATGATATATATATTAATAATAAACAATTTGGGGTTCGTTTGGCATGTTATAGTAAGTGTATTAACCATATAGTGAAAGAAAACAAAAAGACATGGTAAAAGTTAAATTATTTAACTTAGAGTTAAATCTAATTGATAAGGTTAAAATAATATCCTAAACTTGTCTAAATTCTATTGGTTGATAGGATTTCGACCCATACCCACTTTAGCTTCGAAATAAGACCCTTTGGAACCATTATAAACCGATTTTGACTTTAATATAAAATAATATTTTGAGATATTCCTAAGGTGCCCCTCTCCTCTCCTATAAAAGGACACCTCCTCCCCCTCCTCCTCACACCAATTTGAGCACTCAAGCTCGGCCAACCCCTGAAAAAATCTCTTCTCCACTTCCCTAGAAATATCCTAGAGGTTCTTTTCTTCCTCAAAGACCAATTTTAGTGCCCTAAGAGGAGGTCTCAAAGAGGCACTTCAAAGAAGAGGTAATTACCGTTACCAATTCTTTCATCTTTATTTCTTCTTCCACTTATTCTTCTTAGGTTGTTTCATTATGAAGTAATAACATCAGTATCACTCATATACTGATATGTTATTATAAGTATGAAACAACCCTATTTCACCATCTATCCATCCTACGGAAAAAGAAATCACCGCGCGTGCGTACGAACGGAATACCGTCTCCACGCCGTGGTGTAATCTATTTTCCACCACCACCTTACATGGATGGGTATAATGGTGTAATGAATAACTATACATAGTTATTACATAATCATATTGATTCTGATATATTTTATATCCACTCCAATTCAGTTCAATATTTATGGAAATGATATCATCGCTCGTGCGTACGTACGGACTACCGTCTCCACGACGCGATGAGATTCATTCTCCATGTTAACCATTTAAGAATGATTATAAAGTATATATAAGAAATAATAATGAAATATATGACATTATAAAGCTACTGGATTTATGTATATATATATATATGTATGTCATCTACTTACTTCCATTTCAATACAATAAGGAAAGTAAAACAACGTTCATGCGTACGTACGGACTACCGTCTCCATGAACGGTGTTTTTTATTTTATTTATCTATCTATTATATATATATATATATACTGAATATATATGATGTATAAATCATATTTTATATTCTGGAAGTAAGTAAATCATGATATAAGTAATAATGATGTCAAGAACAACAAGTCAAAACACCTAAGATAAATGAAACGATTTTACCCAAAACGCTTCTTTAACATGGAATTTACAAAAGAACGGGTAATATAATGTCATAAGTGAACCATATATGATATCATAACAATGAATATGATTCTGGAATAAGTCAATAACATTATTTAAACCATTATACAGGAGCTTCGGACATGAACAAAGCAAATCGGACCTAAGGTAAGGGAAATATCACAATCTCATTTTTATCCGAGATTGTTTATTCGTAAGTATTTACTGGGGTGTATTTTATCATCCACATCCATGTTTCATAAATATGTAATATTATTTCCATCCAACTACAATTGTATAAATCCAATTTTACCCTTCGTTGAGTTTTTAGTAAAAGAAATGAAAGGAATCTTTTGTCGTTTTCCGTACGATGTACTTTTTGACTTTTCCGACAAAGGTACAAGAAGAATGTTTTTTTAACTTATACGGCACGAACGGATTTCTAATGTTTTATAAAGCCTTATTTTCATGAAGCTTTCTCTAAAAGATTTCATGAATATTTTCAATAAAATCTCTTTCTTTTAAAATTGCATGATGTTTTGTGAAATGAAATTGATTTTAAAGAACAAAGGATATTTTCCTCAAGAATTCAATTCAAGTGTTTTATCAAAATTATTTTCCATCTAAGATAATAAAGGGTTCTGCTTCTATCCATATTTTTACATTGATTTGACTATGTTGTGATGGAATTATGTTTATGAATTCCTTTATCTTATATGAATGGTTTTATGATGTTATGTTGTTTAAGAATCCCATTTTTATTACATGGGTTATGCAATGATGTATGATTTATGATTTTGTGGCACACATAAGAAAGGATTCATTATGAGATGGGTGGGACCTATATCTCCCTCTAATGCATTGGGTAAAGATTTCATATCTCATGAGATAGACATGGCTGGAATGGTAGGTTATACCGGTTTAGTGAAACAGGACTGAAACGAGGGTTACTCGATTCAGAAAGGGACTTTGTCCACTAAGATGGTCTTGGCAATGAGTCTTGACTAACAAGAAATGATTCTCTATGATTATGTGTGAATTCCACAAAGTTTCATGTTTTAAGTTATGATATTGTGATTACATTTCACTACCATGATTTATCCCATGTTATGAAATTATGCCCTCTTTTGCAGGTTAAGATTTCCAAAAGTTATGTTCTTATGAATATGATGTGATTGATTTTCTTTTGTTTACCCTTACTGAGCATTTGAGCTCACCCTTTTATGTTTTCTTTTCCTCAGGATATAAAGAAAGGTTTTAGGTAGAAAAAAAAAGATGATCTTTATGGGAGATGTTGAAGATCTTTCACCACGATTAGAAGATTATAGTCCGAGTTTCCAAAGACACTAAACTATTACGATCCTTGTGTGTGTGTGTTTTTGTTATGTACTAAGTATTCCGCAAAATTAATGTAATGTCAATGTACGTCAGGCTTCGGGTCTCTACAGTTGGTATCAGAGGAAAGGTTTAGTCAACCTTTGGAAACTAGGATGCGAAAATGTTAGTGAGATCCCTAGAGATATTTCTAAGGTATGTCTAGGGATGTCCCTAAGGTTAAGTATACGTATAGGTTATAGTACTAGAATTACGCTAACGATCATAGAATTAAACCTAAGATGTTAGATATTGAAGGTACTTCCCCTTTATTATGTTGTTTTCCCTAGCATGATTTTTGCCTCTCACAAGATTCTTTTTGTGTTTTAGTTAATGGAGGGAACCAGAAGGAATTCGGTTAACATTGAATCCAATGGACAAATTGGTGACTATGAGAAAACAAATTGTGTAATTCCTAGAGAGAAAGATCTTGTGATTATGCCAAATCAGTCATCGCGATATATGATTAACAAGGTAAAATTTAGTGGTATGACTAATTCATCAAAGAAGAGGAAGATAAACTATTATGCATGTTCGCATGTTGAGGAGCATAAAGAAAGGAAGATTGAGATTTCTAAAGAAGGGAAGAAGAACCTTGAGGAATACCTCAAATGGAGGGACCGATGTTATCTGTGTGGAGAAAAGGGTCATAGAGTGACATATTGTTATGGAGTTCAATGTCTTATTTGTGGAGAACATGGGCATTACCCAACTCAATGCCCGGACCTAAAAAGTTACTTCTAAATCAAGGAAGGAATTATTCCAGGACAATCATTGAAGTGGATGGACTGAAGTGTTTATGTATTGGTATTCAAGAATAATGTTGTTGAGGTACTTTTATGGTGTATTGGAATATTTATGTATTGGTCTATTGTGGTTTTCAATAATTTTAAGGTACCGGTAACCATGAAAAGTGATTCAGATATTTTGGAAAGTAGATGATATGCGCATAATGAAGGGATAAGGAGAAAATGAAATGTTTGAAAGTATTCATGAGCTCATGATTGATATAAGGACTAAGTGATATCATGGTTTGAGTATATAGAATTTTGAGGATTTTGGTATGTGGAAAGTTTTAACTTTAAACTGCATTCATGTTTTCACTAAGGTATTCAAGCGAATACATGATTAAGGACTTTGAATGTTTAGAATGTGACCAACAAGACATATCTTATGGGGATCGATGATGGTGTTAAATCTCTGGTAATCATTTTCACTATGTTATGAGAGTGGATTGCAGTATTATGGATAATCCTAAAGATTAGAATGGATTATGTTGGACAAAAGTTAGTATTGTTTAAGGATAGAAGTTTTTTTTCGATATTATTTATGGGATGTTATAGTAATATAGTTTTAGAAAAAGGACAACCTGCAGGACGGGCGACAGCCCATCGCTTCGGACAAGGCTGTGGGAATCGAACCCACAACCGAAGTGCGACTGGCCTTTATCGCCTACCACTGACCTACAGGAAGTCCCTGTTTAGTAGAAACTAGTTTTATTTTATTAAGCGATATGATATATGAAGTATAAGTTCATTTTTTGAACCATATACGATTAATCTAACCATAAGATGAACTTAAAACGTTTCAAACCTTTTGTTTGAGACAGATGGAATGACCCATCATTCTATCACATGATCTGCTAACACTTCACGAATAACAAATTCAACTTCATTTATTTAAGAGATGAAGTGGAAATTGTTCAAGGCACGAACAATAGTGCGACTGTACCAAAATAAAGTAAGTATTTATTCTAATTCAAATTTTCAACTTTAGGGAAATGATCTTGAAAACCAAAAATGTTGTCCTAGTGATCTTATACCTGATGAATCAGATGGTACCATAGATCGTCACAAATTTATGGATTTGTGATTACTGGATTTTTCATAGCCATGTTCTCTACCACTCTCCATCAGAACATGATGGTTAGATTTTTCTTCCATATCCATATTTTCACCTATGTGGAAACCCAGTGATTAGTTTATTTGGGTAACCGTTAGGTTTCATACTTTTGTTTTTTAAAGATTGGTTTTGGTATTCCTTTTTACGATGTGGGATTCTATTAAAGAAACTTTCGAATAGTAAACCATTTATAACCCCGACGAATTTCGAGGGCGAAATTCATTTTAAGGGGGGTAGAATGTAACAACCCGAGATTTTATGAAAAATGTTCCTTTTAATTTTATTTCTGTCTTGTGTTGTACGCTACACCAAAAGGAGCTTGCACAACACACATCCTTGACTTTCCTTGCATTACACGCAATCGCGACCTTCCTCGATAGCGTGTGTTGTACGCAACACCAAGTTTCGCTAAACAACGATATGCTATTAAGATATTATTAAAACTAGCTGTTGTGAATAGTAATAACCACTTTTTGAAATTTTGAAAATTTCATTTTTCAAAATGGACTTCATTTATGGATTTGGAGTATCGAATTTAGCCTAAGGTGAAATTTTGGTACTTTTCGGATAACTTTCATATTCTGATGAATAGTTAAAATTACTAAATTATAATTAAAAACAACTTTTTTAATCGAAATAATTAATAGTGATAAATTATTAATTTGAGTGGTTTTAAAGTATATTTAGAATATATTTTTACAATTCAATACAATGTTGGTCATTGTATGTAATTTCACATTTAAACGAGACATAAACAAGTGTCAATCTTTTGATAGATATTGTTTCTTAAAAACACGCTATTTGTTTTAACAGTGGGATTTAATTATAAAATTAATTAATGCAACTTCTATGTTATGAATTTGGTAAAATAGACTTCATTTTTGAATTTGGAATATGAAATATAGCTTAGGATGAAATTTTGGCATTGTTCTGAAAAACATCAATTTTTGATGAATAGTGAAACTACTAAGTGGTAGGTTAAAAACTGAATTTTGCATAAAACTTAATTTTACCGCTTCTGTGAATGGAATTTCGAAAATACGACAGACACGGTTGATATCAGTAAGTAAAATGTGGTTCAATGAGATAAAAATAATTTTTGGTGAATAGTAACTTTTTACTTTTTTTTACCGCGGTTAATAGTAAATAGGGTAACTAAGGGTAAATATGATATTAATATTACCCTAACACATGTCCTAATTATATTGGACAAGTGTAATTCGACCAAAAACAAACTTAGGAATAAAATATGACCATTTAGGCCCACTTGGATTAGATTAGGAAATTTACTATAAATTTATTTAAAGAAGGGTTAAAGTAGTTAAAATCAAAGTTTAATAAGTAAATCATTTTTAATATGGGGTTATATATAAGATAAATTCGATTGTAAATATTCATTATAAAGCTAAAAAGATTTACTACATGTTGGTATTTTATTTGTAATTTTTAGACATCAAATAATTTAATTTATTTATGACACAAAGATGATGCAGTAATTATCTTGTTAATGAAATATTGACATAATTGATGTTATAAACACCACAATTAATGTAATTTGAGACTTTTTATGAATTAAACTAATTTTCTAGGTTAGTATGATATACTAGTGTTGATTTAATCAACTTGGTTCGAACATATAATTCTGTTATGACTTTCAAGAAAATCATATATCAAATAGTGTCAAAATTGACACAAAATAGTTTTTAAATCAAATATTATATTATTAATTGTTATTTTATTCCTAAAAATCTAAGGTTCGGCCAAATGACTTAGATAAGTATATATATATTAATAATAAACAATTTGGGGTTCTTTTTGCATGTTATAGTAAGTGTATTAACCATATAGTGAAAGAAAACAAAAAGACATGGTAAAAGTTAAATTATTTAACTTAGAGTTAAATCTAATTGATAAGGTTAAAATAATATCCTAAACTTGTATAAATTCTATTTGTTGATAGGAGTTCGACCCATCCCCACTTTAGCTTCGAAATAAGACCCTTTGAAACCATTATAAACCGATTTTTACTTTAATATAAAATAATATTTTGAGATATTCCTAAGGTGCCCCTCTCCTCCCCTATAAAAGGACACCTCCTCCCCCTCCTCCTCACACCAATTTGAGCACTCAAGCTCGGCCAACCCCTGCCAAAATCTCTTCTCCACTTCCCTAGAAATATCCTAGAGGTTCTGGTCTTCCTCAAAGACCAATTTTAGTGCCCTAAGAGGAGGTCTCAAAGAGGCACTTCAAAGAAGAGGTAATTACCGTTACCAATTCTTTCATCTTTATTTCTTCTTCCACTTATTCTTCTTAGGTTGTTTCATTATGAAGTAATAACATAAGTATCACTCATATACGGATATGTTATTATAAGTATGAAACAACCCTATTTCACCATCTATCCATCCTACGGAAAAAGAAATCACCGCGCGTGCGTACGAACGGAATACCGTCTCCACGCCGTGGTGTAATCTATTTTCCACCACCACCTTACATGGATGGGTATAATGGTGTAACGAATAACTATACATAGTTATTACAACATCATATTGATTCTGATATATTGTATATCCACTCCAATTCAGTTCAATATTTATGGAAATGATATCATCGCTCGTGCGTACGTACGGACTACCGTCTCCACGACGCGATGAGATTCATTCTCCATGTTAACCATTTAAGAATGATTATAAAGTATATATAAGAAATAATAATGAAATATATGACATTATAAAGCTACTGGATTTATGTATATATATATATGTATGTCATCTACTTACTTCCATTTCAATACAATAAGGAAAGTAAAACAACGTTCATGCGTACGTACGGACTACCGTCTCCATGAACGGTGTTTTTTATTTTATTTATCTATCTATTATATATATATATATATACTGAATATATATGATGTATAAATCATATTTTATATTCTGGAAGTAAGTAAATCATGATATAAGTAATAATGATGTCAAGAACAACAAGTCAAAACACCTAAGATAAATGAAACGATTTTACCCAAAACGCTTCTTTAACATGGAATTTACAAAAGAACGGGTAATATAATGTCATAAGTGAACCATATATGATATCATAACAATGAATATGATTCTGGAATAAGTCAATAACATTATTTAAACCATTATACAGGAGCTTCGGACACGAACAAAGCAAATCGGACCTAAGGTAAGGGAAATATCACAATCTCATTTTTATCCGAGATTGTTTATTCGTAAGTATTTACTGGGGTGTATTTTATCATCCACATCCATGTTTCATAAATATGTAATATTATTTCCATCCAACTACAATTGTATAAATCCAATTTTACCCTTCGTTGAGTTTTTAGTAAAAGAAATGAAAGGAATCTTTTGTCGTTTTCCGTACGATGTACTTTTTGACTTTTCCGACAAAGGTACGAGAAGAATGTTTTTTTTAACTTATACGGCACGAACGGATTTCTAATGTTTTATAAAGCCTTATTTTCATGAAGCTTCCTCTAAAATATTTCATGAATATTTTCAATAAAATCTCTTTCTTTTAAAATTGCATGATGTTTTGTGAAAAGAAATTGATTTTAAAGAACAAAGGATATTTTCCTCAAGAATTCAATTCAAGTGTTTTATCAAAATTATTTTCCATCTAAGATAATAAAGGGTTCTGCTTCTATCCATATTTTTACATTGATTTGACTATGTTGTGATGGAATTATGTTTATGAATTCCTTTATCTTATATGAATGGTTTTATGATGTTATGTTGTTTAAGAATCCCATTTTTATTACATGGGTTATGCAATGATGTATGATTTATGATTTTGTGGCACACATAAGAAAGGATTCATTATGAGATGGGTGGGACCTATATCTCCCTCCAATGCATTGGGTAAAGATTTCATATCTCATGAGATAGACATGGCTGGAATGGTTGGTTATACCGGTTCAGTGAAACAGGACTGAAACGAGGGTTACTCGATTCAGAAAGGGACTTTGTCCACTAAGATGGTCTTGGCAATGAGTCTTGACTAACAAGAAATGATTCTCTATGATTATGTGTGAATGCCACAAAGTTTCATGTTTTAAGTTATGATATTGTGATTACATTTCACTACCATGATTTATCCCATGTTATGAAATTATGCCCTCTTTTGCAGGTTAAGATTTCCAAAAGTTATGTTCTTATGAATATGATGTGATTGATTTTCTTTTGTTTACCCTTACTGAGCATTTGAGCTCACCCTTTTATGTTTTCTTTTCCCCAGGATATAAAGAAAGGTTTTAGGTAGAAAAAAAAAAGAAGATCTTTATGGGAGATGTTGAAGATCTTTCACCACGATTAGAAGATTATAGTCCGAGTTTCCAAAGACACTAAACTATTACGATCCTTGTGTGTGTGTGTTTTTGTTATGTACTAAGTATTCCGCAAATGTAATGTAATGTCAATGTACGTCAGGCTTCGGGTCTCTACATTGATTCATCATAATTATTATTTAGTGGATGTTAAATTTATAGGGGTCGAGGAACCCTACAATGTATTTTGAACATCCACTTTTTATATAAGGGCAGATGCTCTCATAATGTAGTATTCATAGTGAGAAATACATAGCCTCTCTATCCTCTCCCACTTTCTAGAGAGAGACTCTCGATTTAGGCATTCATATCAATTTCTCCCTCATATATCGCAAGCACGATGATGCGGTGATCGCCGGGGCGTCGATGGTGTAATTAGATCTCCTTGCATGCACCTGAAATTATATAATCGATGCTCCAACGGATTCTTGAAGAACATGTAGATGATATAGAAGCTTATTGCAATGGATCCTTCGAGCAATGATCACCAGTGATGAGTTTTTATTGGGTTCCTCTTCAGATATGAAAATGGATGTTTTTTTATTATTATGTGATCATATAATTTATCTGACCTCCTCAGACCATACTGGGTCCTAGATCATCGACGATGAATGTTTTCGTCATCCCGATGATGAATTTTTTTTAATTTCTAACCCACATACTTCTGCTGAGTGCCTGCATAACTGTATATATATATCACAATAACCCTCATATCATTGCATTGGACATTATCAGAAGCCTGTTCTCAGAATAATATATACCAATAAATATCCATAGAGTATCATGAAGGTCAATAAACCTCATTGAATACTTATCCACAGTTCTGCTACCCTTCTGATGCTGTATAAGTACCTAGATATGATCTACTCACAACATGGATGGATATAAATTATCCCAAAAGAGACCCTCAAAATATTAGTAGGAGAGATCCATCTCATCATGTGTCTAAATCACTAGACACCACCATCACCCAATGGATCCCAGAAGAAAACTCACTAAAAAGAAAACCATTTCATCTATAGGTTTCCTCACAAGGTAGAAAAATTATGCCACCACCTCTATCCATTTATCAGCTACCTAGGTATCTAGATTACCTCGAAACCTAGGAGGTCACTCCCTTTGAAACTCGTGATTTGTGCTCAACCTATTCACATCCTTAAACAATTTTACCAGAACACTCTACTGCACAATGGGTGGCATAAAAACTGGAAATCCACAAGGAAGTACCACCTATTATACATGACATAGTACTAAAGCCTCATCACTAGGAATATCATCCTCACAATGTTGATATGGAATCTTATCTGGAAATCTTCATGAAGGAATCCTGAAATAAAATCAAGATGTACCAAGGTCAAATAGTATATTTGTGGAGTTGAATTAAGAATGACATGGAAACAAAAACCCATTCCTATATGATTCATGAACCAATTTTTTAATGGAAACCAGTGGCTTTATATACCATATCAAAAGTAGGTTATGAGGGTCCTATTTAATGGATATATTAGAAGCCATTCCAACACTAGAGTTCCTAGTCTGAGAGAAAAACTGTAAACAATTTAGCACTATTTACCTAGATCCCAAAACAATCTCACTGCAATAAAATCTACAAACCTAAGTACTAAGATGAACTTCTCTCTGATACCACTCTATCATGACCTCACCCATTGGGGCCTACGTGGCTAGAGATAGGCTAATTGTGACATCTTAATCCTACAACAAATAGGCTAGGGGATAGAGTCTAGCGTTGAGTATAAATATCACCGACATGGGAGAGCTTAGACTAAGGCACTTTTACACACATAAACAACTAAAAACATCAATACAATAATTAATGAAATAATAAAACTAATTAAAAATTATTGAATATGTCTATATACCATAATCACAGTATAGAAATTCTTTGGAATGTAATACAAGGAAATATTCAAGACCACCCAAAAGTAAAAATGAGTCCAACCTATTCAGAAGGCAGAGACTGCTATGAAATGAAACACGTGGTCAAATAATGGTTATTATATCTCACTTTTCTCCACATTCTCATGGTTCTTCCAATACATTTTCAATTGGAATTCCATATATATAAGAAATTCCATTAGTAGGTTGATCACATGGATGGGTTAGTATAAAAATAATTAGTAGGAAACACTAAAATTAGAAAACATAAAGAATTAAGAAAGTAGACAACTAATTATCACAAGAGTATGTAAACTGAATATGAGGCAAAATGATAATAAAACGAGATATACTCATAAAAAATTCCTAGTCGAAAATTGTCCTCAATCATACATCCAGCCATATAATTATACATGAGGATTCAAGGTAATTCTCACCTAGGATAATCCACTCCATGATCCATGTTTTTAAAAATGGAGCTCTTATGAGAGGTCATGATCATCGGGTCTCTCTAAATAATTAGTCATTTCAATTCCAAATATGTTGACATCCAAATACGAGATCAAATATGAGGCCATTGGGGGACACCAAACCCTACTAGATTAGTGTTCAAGATAGCATATCAATTCCTTGTGCATGGTTTTAATACTCATACCATGAACCCCAGATAGTATAAATAAATAATAATAGAGGATCCCAACCCAGTCACATTAAGGGATAACTATAACTCTATCTGAAACAAAACCCATAGAGGGGATAAAAATCCTATACTAAGGACATAATACCACACACTACCCTTATAGGGATGGATAAATGGGTCAAAATAAACTAAAATTGATCCAAATTGAAGAGGTGTAAGGTCTCTACTTTCTCTATAAATAGTACATGGTTTGTACTAGGTGGTATAAAATGTTTCATGCTTGCCTTAGGTATTCCCGTGTATCACTACCTCACATGAAATGTATTACTCAATATACATAGTGTGTACTTTAAGGGTAAACAATGTGTAAGTGTTGGACCGACACTTTACATGAAACCCTCCAAGCCTTTATACACATGGAAGTGTCTGTGTACTTTGCGTCGGGCCCATGTACTTCGGGTTTAACCTGTATACATATCTGTGTCTGAGTACTGGGTTTTTCCCATGTACACTAACCATTATGATGTTCATCGTCATGTTGGTGCTCATGTACCCACTAAGGTACATACTGATCCTCTAGCACCAATTCACATGGTGTGTGACACATGTCACAGAACATGTGATATTTTTCTCTATGCATAAACCCTAGTGCCATAGAAAGGGGGGAATACACGATGCGTGTTCTTCAACTACACATTGTGTTGTTGGGATTTTCCTATAAATACAGAGCCTTCATGAGTCTTCTTCTCACACCGATTACACCTTATATTTCACCATGTAATCTTCATGGAATGCCATATCTGATGTTGAACAATATCCCCATTGAATATAGTCATATTTTAACCACCTAATCCATAAATAATACATTATCCATCAAACTATACCATCATCGCAAGCCAAATGAGAATCATGGAACACCAATATGATCTTGATTAACTTATGGTCAACCACCATAATCCTCTAACCTCAGTTGCTACCTCAATCATAAACTCAAACCCATGGAATCAATCCGTTATACCAAAGAACGGTTACACAACAATTGAATACCAGGTATTTCTCAAAAAGTCATCCAAAGGGATTATTGTCGATGAAAATGTGATGAAACAGAGAAAAAAACCACCAATCATAAAAAAGAATGACCCCCATTGTTTGGGTTGGCCTCATTTTTTTTCACTATATTTATGAACAATGGGCAAAAAAATTCAATACTATATATCAATTCCCCATAATCCCCAAATGATAAACCCAACCCTGCAAGGCATGATCGACCCACAAATCAATCTATTATTGGATTGATTCATGATTTTCATGGGATAAATAAATGGAAAAAATAATGAAAATAAAATTCCCTACTTAAGGTTTGTATTGATCACAAATGAAGGATAGGACTAAATCATTTTCATTGGTGATATATACAAACTCCGCTATAGAAAATGATCCTAGATCCATTATCGTTCACCAAGATATCCTCCAATAGCTTATCTCTCAATCCTAGGGTTATACGGATAAACCAATGTATTTGGGATTAATGAGTTTATATAGTGGAGATTAGGTCATAGTGATATAAAAATAATAAATTATGTAATTTATTAAATTACTAATCCAACCATGACTTTCCCAAAACGCCCAACCTCTACAAATATTGTACGCCATATAGGGTAAAACCCATGATTTAGATTCAACCTTGTTCTCATATTTCTAATCTATTAATACATTCATTAGTTAATTCATTATTTCTAAAAAACTATCTTCCTATGATATAATGTTTGTAATATTTATATAATATCAATATCGAGCCTCTCTGGCCTCGGAATCCCACTTGACATAGCACCTAATATTGAAAATATTATTAGATATATTCCAAATCATTAGAGGACATAAAATATTCATTATATATGAGGATCCTTTCCAATATACATATTGATTTCTAGGAGTATCATGAAAGTGAAACCCTCACAACCTTTCATATTCCCTCCAAAATATTCAATAATGTAAAGGGGTGTCTGTTGTCTAACTAATATTTCTAGGTTATGGGGGTCAATTTATATAGGGGTAAGCCTATACGAGATTGGTCCAAGGATGATGATATGATCCTTTACATTTGATGTGAATTTATGGAACCGATGACAATAGAAGAAGAGATGATGTAGTATTCATATGCCTAGATATTTGATATTCACTTAGGGCTTACCAATATTTATTATGATACACACATATAGTATTGGAGGATTAGGATGAAGAATTATATTTCTAGTTTTTGTTCATGATTCATCAAATGATAGTGATAGTATTTGGGTTATTATCAAAAAAAGTACCAAGGTAGTGATATTATTTGGGTTATTAGAAAATAATTGACCATAGTAGCTCATTTCTTACTGATCATAGAGACCTGGTTAGTGGATGATCTGGATAGGTTATATGTTTGAGAGATAGTGTGTATTTATGATTTGATAAGGAGTATTATATCCAATATGGATACTTGATTTGTGTTATACATTTGGTCAGTATTCTAGTAGGCATTGGATACCCATGATATTTTCTCACATTATTACATCCTTTTATCGATGGGCGGTCTATGCATTCCATTAATATTTTAGAGCAAATATTGAAAAAATGTGTCAAATATTTTGTTGGTTTATGGTGGAATACTATATCACTTATAAATCTGAACTATAATAATATCTATCAGGGATATATATATATATATATATATATAGAACCTTTCATGGCCTTTCATGATAGACTATAATGATCACCTCTATATTGGTTAGAGGTAGTGGAGTCATTTATTATTGGGATGAGTCTCATACATGAGGTATTAGAGAAAATCTAGTTGATTTAAATATTGTAAAAAAATTATTTAAATAAGAAATTATTTTTTATAAACATAAAACACAATCCTTAAGAATTTGAGGTTTGGAATCTAGTTTTTTAAAGTATTATCTCGTTTGGAATACCAATATATTCAAAGGTCGGGGAAGTTGACACCCAAACATGTGGGGGAATTTTATATTTATAAGAGTATTTGTACAATGGAATACCAACAATCACTTCTATAGATATTACATTCCACAAAATATGTATTCCATATATCTAAGCTTTAAAGAAATCACCTCGATCCTTATCATGTGATCAACATTGATGATGTCAAGATAAATAATTATGCTTCATTTTAGGAATAAAACATTAATATAGTAGACCATAGTTATAAAATACAATATGTGAAGATGGTATCCATGTTATATATATAGTAGAAACATTGGCATATCTAGGAGGATAGTTCGGAGAAAGAGGTTGATATGCAAGCATAGTGGATGGAGTTTTTCACTGATGTGGTTTGGTGACACATATAGAGGATAATCTACTATATGGTGGGTAGGATGTAACTTCCCATGTATTTTAAGGTATGTATTTAATTATATTGTGATAAAAATTGTGTAATATGATGATTTTGGTCCATTGGAAGAGTTTTGATAGTTCAAGAGTTTATTTGTGGGGAATCAAGCCTGGTGAAGATCCTATTATTTTTACAACAGATAACACCATGTACCTGGTGTATAATTCATATAAATATATGGATAAAATAAAAGAGGGGGACCCCCCCTAAGGCAACCAACCAACTTATATCCATGGGGTCGGCACCTGATGATTGGGTATCATGTACTTGGAATCTTTCTATTATATTTTTTAAAAATTTTATTATAAATTGGTTAATATTTTAAAAAATTTGAGATCATATTATTTGGTTCCATTCAAGCCACATGCCTAAAATTCTCTCCCTTCTCTCTCTCTCTCTCCAAACATTTATTTCTCACCAGTTTGTGGTTTGATTCTTGGGCCATCTATCCTGGTGGATCACATGAGATGATTCTATCCACCCTCTTTCATATATTGTCTATTTATCTCATAGTTATATTGTGGTTTTATTGATATTCGAAAATTTTTGGTATAAATTTATTTATTTTTATATCCTCTAATTTAAGTTGATTTTACAGTGATCTTTGATGAAGGATATTTTACTATATTAAGATAAGTGGTGCATAATATTTTTAATTAGTTTATATGATATTTCAAATTATTTATAATATGAATATTTTTTATCATCTATGATTATCCCATAATGAAATTAACTTAGGTTTATTTGTTCTTAATGTGAAATATCATGATGTTTAAGGCCAATAGTGGTATTTCATTTGTTTTAATCACTGATGTGGTTGTTGGACTCCATGAACTATAAGTAAATTGGGATGAATCTTATACTCAAAACCCAATGTGGTGTTCCTTAAGTTATGATATAACATAATTCACCATAATTTGTTTTGATAACCTTCTTTGATAATGGTATAATATTTACATGAGTGTTATCTTGTGGCCTACATATTAATGTGGTGTTTTGGTTACCTTAATCCTGATTATCTTACTTTGATGTTCTTGAGAGGTGTTAATTTTCCACCATTAATAATTATGGTTCCGAGTGGTTTTACCTTGGATATGGGATATTCAGAATATGAGTTATGATAATGATACCCAATGTTACCTATAATTAAGTTGGTGTTAGATATTATTCCAACTTTTTTATGAATTGTTGTGATGTATTGGTTAAGTTGGTCATTATGATTTGATATAGTCTTTGTAATAGGATTCCAAGCCTAGTTATATTAATATTGATATGATGTGGAATTTTATGAAACTTATTTCGAAGGTTTTCTTGAGCATGGGAAGACATTACCATTTAGTCATTAATTTCCTATGGTATAGGACTATATTCCCATTGTCTTATTTGATATGGTATGGTATGAAATGGACATATACCTAATGTTTTTTATGAAAATTAATTCTATTATTTTTATGTGATAAGCCTATGGCCTCGGTTATTATATACAATATTTTTGATATTACTAAAGTGAAATGTAATTCTCACATGGCCATGGAATGAAATTTCCTGCATGGATTAGATGTTAGAAAAGGAATGGGCTGTACTTCCCATTTCCCTTTTCATGGCTAGGTTATGGTATGATATTCCTATTATTATTTGATATTTTCTATAGAACAATTATCATACTAGTCCTTTTTTATAGGGTGATATGTTTATACCTATAAAATCTCTAGCCGAGGCAGGCTTGGTATCTCACCTACTTGGGTTATTATCATCCAAGGTCATGGAATATATTACTACTATTATGTTTGATTATCTTTATGATCAAATAACTACATACAGGAAATTATATATTCAATATTTATTTTGGGACATAGATGGTGGTGGACTTCTAGGTTGTACTCACACCTATCACGATCATCTTAGTGCACTAATGTCTTCCTGGTTCGTGACATTGATCAACTAAAAGGACCTTGTGTTAGAAATTCGAGATAAAGGGTTGATAGAAGGATTGAGAGATGGCATTAATTAGAGATTTAAACCTATATTTTGAAGTCATATCCATTAATTTTTATATTTTATAACATGTTGTATTTTATTGACCCATGTATGATCTTGTGTATGTATGTATGACATGTATGATATTATATAAGATCATTTTGATAACGAATGTGGGATTTTATTTATTTTATGTTTGGATCATAGATTTAATGTCCATATTCTAAAGTTATATTATCATGTACCATTATTATTTATATGTATGTTGATATTTATGGTTATCTAATTTAGATGGTATATTCTCCCCACAATACTTATAGTCCCTCAATTCTAGTCAATTTTCTTTTGGTGTGTGGGGAGGCACACCTGAGGTAACATAACACCAGCAGTTTGGCCATGGTTTGGTTGATTTAGGAAGGGTATTACACCTCCCAATCTTGGTTTGTCTTGAAAAACCCATCTCTGAGTCATGTAGGAACTGTTGATGATGGCATGAGATACACCATGTGATTGTAAAATTCAAGAAACCATTATAGTGGAGAGGTTGTTAATGAATAAATGTAAACTAACTATCTAAATTTATGAATCTATTATATTTTTGTCAATTTATTTAAAATGTTTTGTAAAATACAATTGTGAGAACACTAGAATTAGGACCACCTTATGAAGAAATTCATTATGATGTTTCCAATCATGAAAAATGGATCCCAATAGTAATAGGTTTCTAGCATTGATAGAGCCCTCAACAACACTATATCTCTTATAGAATAACTACAAGGTAAATGGACTGATGACCATATGATTGATTACATGGTTGATTCATAAATGTTAAATTTTTTGTTGGGCATGAATAATGAGTCACCAAAGGATCATGACCAAAATTTAATTTGATATATTGATTAGTAATAATGACTGATCAATTATTGGTCTACGAAATTCTCTTTTATTGGGAGATACAATCATCAATAAATCACTATTATATATAATGGTTGGAATTTCCTTGAGTTTTTTCAATAATATAAACATATTGACATTTTTTGTTCTATGTTGAAATCATTTTAATTTAATTTTAAGAAATAGTGTGATAATGGCCATTCATGTACACATACCATATTATTGTACCATTATTTTAAGGAAACAATTTTTTTGATTTAATGATTATATATTATTTGTCTCTATAATCTAAACCATTTAATTGAACAACACACAAATCATAATGTGATTTTCATGACCAATATCCCTAGAAATAATGTAGGAATACCTTGTGGAAACCACTGGTTAGACAAAACAACCCTTGAGTTCACAAAGGAACATGAAGGGTATGATGATAACCTTAAAAAACTATATTTTTCTTTTTATCAAATATAGAAAAGTCTGGTACCATCCTAAAACTCATTTAAAATTCCAAATTTGATGAATTTATAGAGATTATTTTAGACATTATAATTAATATAATTGATATTTATTAATTTACATAATGATGATTATTAATGGTTAGGATATCTTGGTAGGTCACGTAGTATTAGAAACATTTAATGGAAACCTCTATATATGATGCAGTTATATTATGTGATGACGTGATGAAATGATTCTCATAATCATTAGGTCAAGAAGGTGGTACGTGTACAATAAGGAAGTAATAAAATGTTATTATTATTATGTAACCTTCATGGGCATGATGAAATTATTGACATGTTAATGACACCCATATAGTTAGTGATTTGGATGAGCAGACTTTTAATTTCATAAATTATTTAAATATGATTTTATAGACGATTCCATTATTGATTATCTTTTTTGTGATTTCCAATATTTTTTTATTTTTAGTAACAATTATATATTTGAAAAATTCTATGAAATTATTATTTCTATAAAAAAATACTAAAATAAGGGTTTTTAGGGAAATGAGTGAAGTTATATTGGATGTTTTTATTCGAAGAATCCATTTGACATATACTTTCCTCAATAGATTACTACACCCAATATTAGTTCCCTCACCAAAAAAAGTATATGAGTGGTATGATTGTAGGTGGGGTTATATACCTAAAGGGATAGGGAACATATCTAATTATTTATAATATGTTAATGTTTCAGTAATTATAATGGAGTGGTCTATTTTGGAACCATGTTTTAATTTAAATTTCATAATTTATGAGTTTTTTTATTTTAAGAGTGCTAATTTTTGTGAAACTTGGGTCATGATTATTAGATGATCTTATATCCCCAATATTTTTTGTTGAATTGGTCTATAGGTGTGTTTTGATTTTACAAGTTCATGATTTTCTAGGTGAGGGGATTATATTTAGTTGATTTAATTTTTAATTTTATCCTTTTCTTTTGAATTTATTTTTTATTTTTGTTCCATGATATATTTGATTGACTATGTGGTGAGTTTTTCAACATTACATGAATTCATGAATCTATATTCGGCTACATATTTTTTGTTTTATATTTATTAGAATATTTTCCTATTATAGTATTCATAGAATGAATTTATTGTTTTTATAGGGAAATTCCCGACACATATATGTGTATTCCCACATAGTACTAATCAACAACCCATGGACTATTAGGGTGGTCTTTGGGAGGAAATCTTGGTATTTTCATGAACAATGGTGTGTACCAACAATGTATTATCTTGTTAGAGAGGTATCAAAGAGTTTTTATTTTAATATTAGTCTCTGGAGTTGGCTTATGTGAGGATTTGGTTTAGGCTAAGTGAAAAAAATGATCAAGAAATGAACACATTTTAATGAAAGGAATTTAATAATACATTTATTTTAATATGGTACTTAGGTAATTACCTACATTATACAATTTATTAGATGCATATATCATGTATTTACAGAAAAGTTATAGTTTATATGTGTGATATTTTATTTTAAGGGGATCCGTTTTGGGATGGACATTGAATATCTCATCTCTATTTCCAAAATATTATCATTTATCATATTGAAAATAAAATTTTGGTACTAATTTATTTTAATTAAAGTATACCACCATTTATATTATTATAGATTTGGTAAAGGATGGAGTGGACATGGAATATAAATATTATTTTACACCTACTGATAGTCAGGAGAGTGATAAGTGGTTTGTAGAAGGGCCAATACTAGAGGAGACTATAATCATAGATGAGTCTATAGTGGATCTCAATAAGGAGATAAAGGTAATGAATAAAATTTAGGGGCTTCATTTGTAACATTCATACCTAACTCACTCTAAAAAAAGTTGTTGAACTTGTCACCACATGTCCTTGATTGTGCCTCCCTATACGCTAGATGTTGATGACTAGCATCAAGGGTCCAATGATGGTACGAAGAATACTATACCCTAATGATCAGACTAGCACAATGATGTATCAAAAATTAATCAAAAGTGGAATTATTATAAATGGAAGGAATTGGGAATAAATTAGATAACCTAGAAATGATAAATAATACAACCATTCAAGTTAATGTGATACTACAAAGAAGAAAATATAATTTAGGTAATATATATAAAATAAAAAACTAAAAGATAAAAATATTAAAGCCTATCACCAGGAGAATCTTAATCTTTGGCTCACTCATGTGCTCTAAAGATCCAATATCCACAAATGTGAGCACATAATGAATGGAAATAAGAAATACAAATTGAAAACTAGATCCCACAACCATGAGGTCTACCTAGGTAACATAAAGCAGCATAAAAAGGTGTGAGACAAGATCAGTAGGAAACCAATAATGAAGTCAATTTCTATCAAGTCTGTGAATATAAATACTGTTGTGGGAATGTCTAAAAAATAGTATAAAAAATAAATAAATGTAAACAATTTGAGCTTAAGATCCATAAGGACACCTAGACAACTATACGTTCTTTTCACTTAGCCGAAATATCTATGAATATGACCACACAAGCATATATATAAATATAATAACATATTTAAACAAATATATGTATAGTTATACATGTAATGGTGAGGATCGAAGGATTAATTCCAACAAATACAAGTAAAAGTAAGGGTGATGGTAACATGGTACTCTTATGACCCATGGTTAGAAGCTCTAGCATACATGAAAGAGTGTCTCTAAAACCATAGAGAATGTTGGGGTAGTAAAATAAATATGAACCTAAGACCCTTATTTGGTCAAGACCCATGGTATATATCTAAGGCATCCTTGTAAAGTTATCATCATAATTAAATACCACTAGTCATAAGTAATAATGATCGAGCATGATACAATTCATTTTTACTCTTAGCCCATACAAGGAGTTCCGTAATGAGTAACCCAGGTATCTCACAAGGAGTAATAATTTTTTTTATTAAATGATACCATACATGAAGATCCATAATGAGGAAACCCAAGTATCTCTCATAACATCTAATTTTATTATGAGACCCATGTATCACTTAGAGCATGAAGAAAATCATAAAGTCTATGATACCATCTAAATAATCCCAGAAAAATGAAACCCAGGTATCCCTAAAATCTTAAATATATGTCAAGTAACCAGTCAACCCATTCACAATATTTCGTAATGAGGATTTTGGTATCGCTCATGGTATATATAATCTCAAATATACTATGAGCACATCCTAGGTGTTCTGTAATGAGGAACCTGAGTATTGATCAAGGTGATGTGTAATTCATTTTAAATGTTAAATAATACTTTTTAATCATATTCCATGGGCTTCATCCATTAAAATTACAAGAATAATGACTCATTTCCTCTCTTTCTTTACAATATCATTTTACAAAGGTCATTAAAGAAATTTTTTAATAAAGGACATGTACATAATCATTCCATATTAGAATTTAATTATAAAAAAATCAGTACATGGGATAGTTTATTCCTTTTAAAATTTAAAACATTTCCATTAAATAGACACTTTTTATTAGAGAAGACAACACACATCATAAGTTGTTTTATTATAAATCAAGGTCAAGGAATATAATCCACATCATTATCATTTTTTCTGTGAAATTATCCATTTCATTTAAATTCAATTTATAAGATTGATCCATTGACAATGTCAATTTAAATAAAGATACCAAGGTAAAATAGGATTATCTATAATATTAAATTCATTTAAGCATTTATAAACATGCCATGGAATTTAACAAACTCACTAAAAGGGTGATTCATTTAGAGTGTTCCTACCCCAACCCATATAAAGGGGTTTCAATAGACATTAAGGTTGTGGTATAAAAATTTATGTTAAATAATTTATTAATTTAGGAGAAACTCAAGTAATTCCCAGCATGCGACCCCATGGTGTTATTTAAAAACAAGTGATACTTTAAGGGAAATAAACTAGAACCACCACCTCATACTTAACACGCTCCACTCATATATTGTCAAGCATAGTGCTTCCTCTAGAATTAGGGATGACCTCGTTGGTTTAAGGTTCAAACATTCCAATCGGTTTCTAACGGGTTTGTTCGTAGAACCAGAAACATCCAATGATTATATATCCATTTGAACCTAATTTCCAAAGGTAGGTGATCATTAGTTATGGACCAATGAGGTTTAACAATTTTCATTGGTCGAGAGGATGGGAGGTCAGACTCATCACACCTTTTTGAGGGGAATTATTGTCTACTCCGGGACACTTTTTATATATTTGAGTTATGTTCGTGAATCCTTATTAAATTACCAAGTATGAAAATGAGATTTACTTTAGATCTGACATCCAATGATTGATATGTTTGGGATTTCAAAGAATCTTTTATATGTATTTGGGGTTCTTCATCGATAGAGAATAATCGGTATTTTTTTTAGATTCTTAGTCAATGGTATCCTTCTACACATTATATAGAAATATCTTAGTCATTATGATGACCATAGTGGTTTTAAAGCCACTCAGCGGGGCACTTGAAGTTTATTGTCGTTCAGAAGGACATGGATTATTTCAGAGTTGGGATCATACCCACAGATGGGCTACCTACGTATCCTTGTTTATAAAAGGAATCAGAACCCACATAGTTCAAGTAAAGAAGTATGAGGTTTTATGCATGATTGATGGCCCAAAGAAATATTTCATAATTACTTTTACACTCTAAGATCACGTGAGTCATGCTCGGTGTGAGAAACAAGAGGTATTGGTAAAACCTGACAATTGTGCCATGAAAGATGCAATTATAAGAAATAATGTGGGGCTTATGTATGTATGGCTGCCCAGAAAGATGAGGATTGGGATTTACTTCAGAGAAGAAACCCAGGAATAATGTCCATAATGGTATATGTTCTTTATGGAGATTTGGATACTCAACTTAGGGCTTACTCTTGAGAAGGATGTCCAAATTAGAGGGGACTTATGATTGGGTTTTACTCTTGAGAAGGAAGCCCAAATCAAAATTAAATTAAGACTGGGGATTACAACTAAAGTGGAGCCCCAGGTTAAGGGGAATTTATGACTAGGGCTTACTCATAAGGTGGAGGCCCAGGTTAAAAGGGATTTGAAAACTGGGGCTTACTCCTGAAAAGGAGGCCCAGGTTAGGGGACTTGGGGCTTACTCCTGAAAAGAAGGCCCAAATTTAAAGATCTTGGACTAGGGCATACTCCTGAAAACAAGGCCCAAAAATAGGGAACCTGGGGCTTACTCCTAAGGAGGATGCCCATATCTTAAGGATCTTCTCATCATAAAAGGATGAGGTTGAATGAATGAAATCTATTACCTTAGTAACATGAAGATATGTAAATCACTAGGTTTTGTGAGATGTTCCATAGAATTCCTTTCAGATAAGGAATCCAACCAAGGAAAAATTCCATAAATGGATTTGAAGAGTGTCCTGGAGACTAAATCTTTACTAGGAGAGGTGGATTTGAATAAGAGAGGTGAATAGGTAGGAGGGTCACCCCAAAATAAGTAGGCGCACAGGTCCGGTTGGGGCACGTAGGTACTGGTCGCGCAAGTATACATGTGCGACACATAGGTACCTGCGCGACAATCAACCCATAGGGTAATACTTGGGAGAGACAAGGCTCAAGCCCTTAGTATTATCCCTAGGGGCTTCCAGAAGAGTGGCGCACAGGTTCTGTTGAAGGGATAAGGTGGTGGGCAGGTGTTTTCATTTCCCTTAATGGTTAGACACCTAGGTGCGCAGGTGTAGATGAATTTCAAAACTTAGGCCTTGTTCCCCCTCCATAGATCTTCTATTCTAGGTAAGAAATTACCTTATAAGTGTTCGGAAGGATTCAAGAAGAGACTAGGGAACTGAGAGATCAAATCCGAGTTTCTGGATTTTTCCGTCCCCAAAATGGGGGGACCACAAGGGGTATTTATAGGCTGCTGAAGACCTCGGGAGAAAATCAAATAGGGCACAATGGCCACCCGCACGCCACTATGTGGTGCGCAGGTACCCTGTGCGACAATCTTGGAACCTGCACGGCCCATGCTGAAGCAAATCCTTCTTCATGCCTTCGTCAATTTTTTATGTTTCTTCAAAGGATGAATCACTTTATGCTAAGGTATTCCTATTTATAATTCATTTAGACTCTATGACGGAAAGGAGAGGCAAAAAAATTCCCCCCTGAGAGTTGGATCTGAAAGGAAAGAGGATGTGACACTAAGGTAAAGAAGAAATCTAAGGAAGGGCGGCGCACATGTTTTGAACGTGCAGATAGCGGTGCACAGGTGAGAGCTGCGCAGGCTGCGACGCGCATGGGTGCGGCCTGTCCTATAAATATGCGGCCATTCCTCACGCAAAGCAACCAGTTCTCAAAGATTCCTGATATCGCCACACAAGCTGCTCTCAGCGCGCAGGTTGGTGATTTTCCACGGTCCATTGCTTCTGTTCGTGTCGCGCTGCTACAGAGGTATTTTGACCTGCGCGGTGATACCTGGGCACCAAAAACCTGCGCGATACAGTTATACCTACGCGCCAAAATTGGTCTTGCGCTCCTTGATGACTTAACCATTTTTTCACCTTTCTTCATATATCTTATGAAAAATCAACTCACTTAAGAGTTAATTATTCGACCTTTGTGTAGATTCAATGGCTCCTAGAAGAGTCGGAATGGCTGATGAACAGGCTACCAAGTGGATTGATGATATGATGAATGTTGTTGGCCATGATTATTATACTATCTGCAACATCACTCTCCCGGATTTGGAAAATTACTTGAAGATGTATCATCTTAACATTCTAGAGAGCATCTACTTGCCTCTGTATGGGTATGGTCATCTGCAAGATGTCAACATTCCCAAGGCAAAGAACTATCTCCCACATTCTTGGTTTCAGAATTAAAAAATTTGGCTTCAGCAAATATCTCAAGTGGAGGAGCATTTATAAATACTAGAACCGTGAAAAAGGCCTATATGATGCATCACAACCCTTGTGCGCCAAATCTGAAACCTCACAAGCCTGAGCTGCAACCACATTGTTATCCTTCAATCTTCTGAAATTCTATGATGGATCAATCCAAAGGCTAGAAGAAGAGTTGGGAGTTTTGTACTGGAGGAGGTGTGAAGCCAACATGGATGTGGGTATACTGGGTGCGACAAACCTGTGCAGAGTTTGTCGAGGATTTGAAAAGAGTTGTGATATATGAAGTCGTCTGGGCTGGGAAGACATATGTCTACAGGAATGGTGAGTTTGTGCCAGAGCTAATAAGCCGCTGGGTCCCAGAAATCAGTTCTTTCCATCTAAATAATTGATTAGTAGGCATCAGTTTGTGGTATGTGTACATGATCTCAGGGGCTCCAATTCTAGGCGACATGTATAATGAATTCATCCCCCCAAGGTGACTTGTAATGATTCTGAGAAGACTTCGACATTGGCTCAGGAATTATTAAAAATATTCTAAAAGCTCAAGAATTCTAAGAACTCCAAAACTCATTCTAGAAAGGATATTCATCCAGAGGAGTGGATGGATATGTTTCTTACCAAGAAGAAATGGGAGTGTCCCATTTGTACTCATCCTACTATTTTCCCCAAATAGAGAAGGGGGGTGCTCCTGACACATTATGGCCAACTCTAGAGGCAGGAGAATGTGAGAAGTGGGGGTATGAAGTGGATCAGATAATCCCAAAAAAGACCCATATGGCGGGCTTCTTAGCCTTGTGGCTCAGTGTTTATCTTCTTCCAGTTAGGGATTCGAAGGGAGGCGTCAGGCAGGAGACCTTCGGTGTGGCAACCAAGTTGGACGATAAGAAAAATGTTGGGATGGCCACCCCCATTTTGGTGATGATTCACAGGATCTTACTCCATGTCTTTAATGGTAAATCTCCTTTGAGAATAGTGGGACCATTCCATGTTTTGTGGGGATGGATCGCTACTCATTTTAGGACATATAATGTACAGAAAAGAGTACATATTCTTGGAAGTTCTTTCAGGCCATCAGTACAGGCATACTCTAGAATTGCTCTGTTAGCTCTCAAGATCTATGATATGAAGGTGAGGTTGAGCATGTACAAGGACTTCAATTTCTTTCCTTATGGAATCCCGCCAACCAGGGAAGTTTGTTGATGATGGAACCGCTAATCTAGAATTGAGGGAATACATGCTGGCTTGTAGAGATGGTGTACTGGCCACCAGGATCGACAAAGAATTTATTTGAAAGGCCTATGCTCCATACATATTTGCACGCCAATTAAAGTGTCTACAAAATATTGTTGTATCCCCTCCCGTGCATGTCAGGTCAGAGCAGCATCCGATGGTTTCCAGACAACTATGGAGAAGACCAGGGCAGTGTTTGATCTATCAGTTGACAAAGTGGCAAGTAACATTACTACATGGTATGCCGAGAACTGGATAACATCATACCCTGAAGGGGTGTCAAATCATCCAGTTTATCAGGTGGGAAAAAATAAAGGAACTGTAGAGAAGGAAA
This sequence comes from Viscum album, assembly GCA_963277665.1. Lineage (NCBI taxonomy): Eukaryota > Viridiplantae > Streptophyta > Magnoliopsida > Santalales > Viscaceae > Viscum > Viscum album. Next base: position 241,721,225 of record OY728135.1, read on the forward strand.
CCCTTCATCGGGAACGTGACGCTTCCCCACCTGTAGATGATTCACCAGGTTCCTCACCTAGGGCTGACTTGCCAGATTCCCAAGATGGGAATGATGAGGAAAAACATGCGGCAAAGAGGCCTCATTACAGATATAATCCTCCTACCAGAAGTAAAACACCAACTCCACCAACTCCTAGTGATTTACTTCATTGGGGCACTTTAATCATCATTATTTTATAGAGCAACAAGTCTTATTTTCTTCTTCTCTATCTGTAGTTGCAGGATTTGGGAAGAAGCAGAAGTCTAAGGTTGTAGGACCCTACTCACAGCCTTCTAGTACACATGCAGAATATTTATGACAAGAGGTTGTCCAGACATGGTGGAGTTTATATTAACATACTGAAACTGCCTCGATGGATTTATCCGAAGGGCTAGACATCCCCGGAATAGGGAATCTTCGGGCTTCTACTGATATCTGTTTCGAGGATAAGGCCTATGAAGTGCGGGCTTACATCAGAGAGTTGGAGATGCTCATATATACCATCAATGATTCCATTCCTGTCACCAAGTGGGTGAAGGAAATGATAGATCGTGACACAAATGAGGGGAATGGTGGTTCTGGAGACGAGGAGTGGCACGATTATGTGGCTCCTGAAGATTTAAGCCTCTTTCCTTATTTTCTTTGTAACATGATTACAGTTAAAGAGTTTTTACTCAAGGAAATTATTTTCTTCATCTTGCAGCTTGCAAATAAAGGAATTGCTGAGGTTCCTTCACCACAATATAGCCCCTGTGGTACTGCCATCGTGGCTAATGAATCTCCTCATGATCCGGGTGAGATATCTCCAAGCCAGCAAGCCATGGACGAGGAGTTAGAAAGATATTTTCACTCTCTGATACCTATATTTGGAGAGGGGACTACTAACACTCCTAAGAAGACAAAGAAACAAAGGCATCGAAGGAAGAGGTCCACAACTAAACGCTTCATTTGTAGTGGTAAGTCTTTCGGATAGTCATGAGTCTTAACCCATGAAAAGATAGATCATTTTTCGTCGAATTTTAGGGGATTATTCAGTTTCCCCATTGAGGGAGAGGACTGACCCTCCTCTATGAACAACGGAGGGTGCTGGTGAAAAATTACAAGTTCATGCTAGCTTGGCAACTCCTGAAGAGAAACAAGTGTATGTTCCCAGTATCACTCCTACTGCTACTGCAAGAAGAGAAGAACCTACTTATGGTAAGTTAACAATCCATCTTAAAATGTTGAATGAAACATCAAATGACTTCCATTCTATGATACATTAGGTTCAACCCCTGTACTAGAGCTTTTGTAGGCCATTGCAACTGATTTAGCAATTTTATCTGAAGAAGCTGTCCAAGATCAGAGGCCGCAGAATGAGGGTCACTAAGAAGACATATCGAATGTTCCCACTTGTGAGATTAACCATGAATTTGAGATAACATTGGATGAAATGATGGAACTTGGTGCATCTTTTGAAGATTTTTTAGATCATGTTAAACTACCAGGTAATTTAGATGATTTTGGACAAGAGTGTTATCCTTCGTCCTATGAAAATAACTTCTTATTACATCTCTGACCATGATTGGTTCAAATATGCAGTTTCCTCTGAGCAAGCTGTTGAACTGCCAATGCCTAAAGGGGATATGGACAACCCTACTATTGCAGAGACACTAGCTCAAGTGGAGCTGAACCCAGAAGAGCTTCTTGAAATTCATCCTGAAAATCCTGTTGAAGCTAGGAAAGACAAGGAGGAGCCTTCCCATGTTCCTGATCTACTGTTGGGTAAGGGATAACAATATTTGCAACTGTACATAATTTTCATGACAACCAATCAACTTGTTTTATCCTGTGAAACTAACCAAAGCTTTCAATTAATTATGTAGGGCCATCAATTTCAGTGGCTAGATCTGGAGGAGAAGCTTCATCCTCCTCCCCAACGGGAATAGAAGGTGAAGTTACATGGGTCAGGGGGGAAGGAGTAGAATAGGGAACTTCCCTAAGTGCATTAATCCCAGATTATATTCCCCCCCCCGTGTGACAGTGATGCTGAGTCAGACCCAAAGATAAAAAAGGCGCTCTAATTATCATGACGCAAGGCATGGAAGAACATATGGATGATCATATCTGATGTGCCTCTAGAAGAGCTGTCATCAAAGATTCCCCGACAGCCATCCATGTTCGTCATGTTGGGACTTGTCGGTTTTGGATATCAAGAGATCCATGCCGTGGTGAAACAAGTCATCTTAAGGAGGGAGCAGGAGCAGAGATACCGTCAAGATTTGACCAGGGTGAGGCTGCCAACCAATATTAGTGAATTTGAGGCTGCGGTATCCCAAGCTGAGGTTGATTATGCTGCCAAGTTAAAGGAGCAGAAGCATGAGATCGAAGAGAAAGTCGTCCAGCAGATACATCTTCAGCAACAGTTAGATTTTGTTACTAGGGAACTTGACCATCTTAAAAAATCACTGGAAGGAGCTTAAATTAATTGTCTGAAATCCATCACATATGCTAAGAAAGAACTCCATCAAGTTGAAAAGAGTGAAGTTGGTCGAGTGCATGAGCTTCATGTGGCTGCTGATAAAGCTCGGGATGCCGTAAATCAAATGAAGATTTACGTTGACAACCTTTTGTAATTCTTGGAAAAGAGAAGAGACTCCAATCTATGGATGTCCTTATAACTATTGTGCATCAATGAAGAATTCATTAATCTTCAATCATTTGTGCCTATATTCTTTTGTTACCTGCTTCAAATTTTACCTAACCCCGTGGGCCTAGTATGCATAGTTTGATTTTTTCTAGGATTATAAAAATAACCATACAAACATTGAATATTTTAATTGATCAATATTACCTAAATCATACGAAATGTATGTTTAGTGAGTTGGGACTTGACTTTTGTTCCAAGTTCCCTTGTCTCTTGTGCGATGTTTAAAGTCATGCACGTCGGACATAAAAAGGCTAATTTTTAAGGTCGAAATAGCTTTGACCAAATGGATTAAAATTAACTCAATTCCTTGATAATTTATCCGAAAACATATTACCATATTCATGTTTGAGGGAAAATATGTAAACTATGACTTAATAAATTTTGAATCTGATGAATGATATGAAAAAGGGCTAAAAGGCATTAAAGAAGTATTTCCCAAGAATGAAGTTACCACTGTTTATCAAACCCATTAGGGGGTTTAATTATGTAGGGATGCTTAAGGGAATTGGCTGAATATTCAAATAATAGCATCTTTTGGATGACAGGTCTGTTATGTAGACTACTTATGCAAGGCCGCCTAAGGGAACGTGTTGCATAGTCAGGAAAAAGAACTCTTAGAAATTTTACTTTTCTAGTGCTAAAAAGACAGTGAAAGTTTATGGAGATTGAAATTTTCCAAAGCATAGAGTCTGCTGTATGGAGAGATGTACTTGAATACGGATAGAATATTTCCAATCAAGATTGTCTAAGAATTGGATGAATTTCACTCCAACGAAGGTCTGACCCAAATGTAGGGAAGGAAAATATAAACCATAGACTTGAATACTTTCATATCATGGAAAAGAGTATGGGAAAAAAATGTTAAGGATGGATAATTTTGTTGATCCCTACATATTCTCATTAGGACAACTAAGGTCAAAAGAGGTTTTCTTCCCTAGAATGAAGTTACCATTATTTTACAAACCTGTTAGGGGGTTGAATTATGTAGGTCCACTGAAGGGCATTGGATGCATATTCAAATAATAGCATCTTTTGGCTGACAGGTCCATTATTTAGACTACTTATACAAGGCTTCCTAAGGGCACATGCTACATAGTCAGGCAAAAGAACTCTCAGGTATAGAAATTTTTTTGATTGGAAGTAAAGAAAAGGGTTATGAAGATCTGAAAATATTTAAGGTCAGGAGTATGAAACATCAAAATGGGCATTGTCCAATGCATGTAGAGATACACAAGACAATTCTAACCACAATCATGTTGTGGCTGGGTCCTGAATTGAGATTCTAGACTTCACTACGTATCCCATAAATATGGGAATCAATCCATACGTAGTTCTTGAAATACTGTTTAACGTCATGTGGGATGAAAGTATGGGAGATCTTAGTTTAGGGTTATAGATCTCAGACCATAATAATGAATACACAATGTGTGTTTCATAAATCTGATATGAATGAAGACCAGGGTTTTCATACCACATTCATGTTTTCACAGGGGAACTTTTCACCCAAGGGAATGAAAGTGAAATTTGGTGTTAGGCCCAAAGACTTGGGGTTGGATTCGAGGGATGCTAGAATGTTCTTACGTATCCCATAAGGATGGGAATCAATCCGCATGTAATTATTGAAATACCGTCTATACATATTTGGTTCGTACAAGTGAAGTGTGAAAGGGGAATTTAGTGCAATGATGCTTTGACCAAAGATAAAAGGTTCAGGAATTCCCATGTATGCACATAGTGTTTAAAATATAACATGATTGGAGATCAATGTAAATAATGATTCCCTCTCAAGTGAGGGAGTCAAATAATGTTGTAGTTTATTGTCATACAGGACAAAAGTGATGTATAGTTTAATGTCATATAGCAAGGACAAAGGTGAACCAATGTAAAGATATTGATTCTGGGGGTGGTTTCATGAATCAACATCGTATGAGATGAAGGTGAACCGATGTGAAGAGATTGGTTTTGGGCTTGAAACATAGGAGGTTACCTACGTACCCGGCATAGAAGGCAAGGATCAAAGTCCACATAGTTCAATTAAAGAATGAATTGGTGATCAAGTTGGTTTTTTTAGGATGACCTAAAAAAAGGTGCTGGGACTTATGCATGGTTAGAGGCCCAGAGAAGGTGTTATGGTTGAATTTTACTCTATTCTCCCGTGATTCATACTCGGTGTGAGAAACAACAGGTAGCTACGACCCTAACGATGCAAAATTTAATGTCATGTTGGATGTATAAGGGATTATGCGGATTAAAGTTTTGCAGTAAGGACTTTGTGGACTATGCAGTTTAATGTCATGCAGTAAGAACAACACAGTTTAACATTATGATAGACAAAAGGGGAACAATACAGTTTAATGTCATGTTGGAAAATGGAGTTCTGCATAGTTTAGCATCATAAAGCAAGGACGATGAAGGGGACACAGTTTAACGTCATGTTGGATGATGACACAGTTTAACGTCAAGTTGGACAAAAGTGAGAATATTTTAAGGTCATATGAATGGACCGTAATGAAGTATTTGTGTTTATATAAAATAATTCTTCAGAAATTTGGCATTGGTAGGAGTAGTGATGAGTTCTCCATCCATTGAGATTAAAGAATAAGATCCATTGGAGTAGACATTATGTATTGAGTAAGGTCCATCCCATTTTGGCTCATGTTTGGGAGGTTTCATTCTTGGTATCATTGGAGTCCTATTAACTAATACCAATTCTCCTTGAATAAATGAACAGAGACAAAAAAATTTTGTTGAAAGCTCATGATATTTGATTCTGATAGACTTCCAAGTGATGCATGGCACACAATCATTTCTCATATAATCGTTCCAATGCATCCAATAGCTTTTGAGATTGTTCATATGTAGATGACTGATCACAAATGTCTACTCTGAGTGAAGGTAATTGAACCTCGATGGGAAAGACTGCTTTTGTTCCATATACCAATGAATATGGAGTTGACTGCATTGTATTGCGGGTGGTGGTCCGATAATCCCATAAAGCATGAAAGAGTTTTTCAGGCCATGATTTATTATCTTTATCCAACATCTTTTGCAGTATGTTTGAAAGAGTCTTGTTGAAGGCTTCAATCTGGCCACTGGCCGCTGCATGATACCAAGATTAATGATTGGATTTGATGTTGTGTTCTTGATACAACTTCCTTACCTCGGATGAACAGAAGTTGGTGCCATTGTCCATCAATATGGTATGAGTAACACCAAATCTGGGAATGATTTTAGACTTGATGAAGCTAACAATGAGTTTAGAACTAACTTCATTGAGAGGTATTGCCTCTTCCCATTTCTAAAAGAAGTCAGTAGCAGTAAAAATATACTTAAACTGCTTGGATGTAGCTAAAGGGTAAGGTCCCACCACATCTATTCCCCATGTGGAAAATGACCATGAGAATTTATCTGTATGAAGCAACTTTGGGGGGATGATTAATGAAGTTGGCATGTACTTGTCAAGAATGACACTTCTTAGTGAAATCAACCCAATCTTGTATCATTGAAGTCCAAAAGTATCCAAGCCTTCTAATTTGACCAGGCAGTCTATGTCCAGACTGATGAGAACCACAGACTCCTGCATTTACTTCTTTCATGACTTCCATTGTCTCTTCACCATCAATGCATCTGAAGATAATTCCATCAATACCATGCTTGTAGACAGTTTTCTCTAGGTGATCTAGGCCATCATAAAGAGTAAAATTGACCACATTTCTCCAGACTTGTTCTTTCTCGGCTCTATCAGGTGGGAGTGTTCCATTTTGAAGGTATTCCCTAATAGGTTTCATCCATCCTGTAGTATGACCACATGGCTCAGAAATGGGACTAATTTTATTTATTTCCTCTTTTTTGTTTTGAACATCAGGTGAAATTTTATGACAGTGAGCAATACTATGATTGTCTCATCCTGATTTTGATCTTCCAGAGCTATGGCTATATTGGCCAGTGCATCAGCTTGCGCATTTTGTGATCGTGGGACATAAGAAAATGTCGGTTCTGAAGTAAATTCCGCCATTAACTCTCTGATGTAATCATACAAATGGATCAAATCCTCTTTTCTGATGGTGTAATCCCCATCGACTTATTTGATTACCCGGTTTGAATCACCTTTCACCTTTAAGTGATTCACTTGTGCCTGAAGCGCCAACTCCAAGCCAGCGATGAGAGTTTGGTATTCTACTTCATTGTTTATACCTCCTTCACACAATAAGATAGAATAAGGTAGCACTACCATTTCTAGGGAAATGATCACAATTCCTAACCCAACATTTTTGAATTTAGGATCTTCAATTATCTTCCCTGTTGGACTTCTAGAAGCACCATCAAAGTACATTTCCCATGTTTGAAGATTATATTGAACAGAGAAGGCTTCTTCATCTGGGAGTTCTGTATCTAAAGATGTATCTTCTAATGAAGGATGTTCAGCAAGGAAATCAGCCAGATCTTGGCCCTTTATCGCCTTTTGAGACACATAATGGAGATCAAATTGCTGCAAAATAACTTCCCACCTTTCCAGATGTTCTGTAAGCATTGGACGACTAAGGATGAATTTGAACGGGTTATTGCAAGATAAAAATTGGACCTCATGATGTTGTCGGTAGTGTCTCAAATTCTGAACTGCAAAGATTAATTCTAGGTAGCACTTCTCAACACTTGAATATCGGGTTTCTTCATCAAGCATAGTCTGACTGAGATAGTAGAGGATGTTTTCATTCCCAACATCATTCTTCTGGGAAAGGAAGGCACCCAATGACCACTCTAAAGCTGTAACATAGGGGATAAGTGGTCTTCCTTCAACAGGTGGAATTAATACAAGTGGAATCAAGAGATATTTATTGATAACATTGAATACTTCTTGACATTCTTCAATCCACTGGTAAGGGACTCCCTTCTTCGTCAATTTGGTGAAGGGTAAAATTTTTCCTGCCAAATTGGCGATGAAATGCCGAATATAGGACAAGTGTCCTTGATGTTCTCTCAATTATTTAAAATTTCAAAGAGGTGACATACCAAGGATTGACTTTGATAACATGATGGCGTACAAACAATCCATGAAATTTTCCTGAGTTTACCCCAAAATCACATTTTAAGGGGTTCATCTTCAAATTATGTTGTCGAAGATTGTGGAATATGATTTCCAAATCAGCTAAGTGATTAGAACTTTGTATGGATTTGACCACCAAACCATCCACATATCATTCAAAAAATATCCCTAAAAATGGTTTGATGATACGGTGCATGGCACACTGATATGTTGCGCCTGCATTCTTTAGGCCAAAGGGAATTACCCGATAGCAAAACACATCCTAAGGAGATCTGAAGGCTTAGATTATTCATCTTCTGGAGCCATTCAGATTTTATTATACTCGGAATATCCATCCATGAAGGAAAGTGCTTCATAGCCAGCTGTTGCATCAATTAAGAGTTCTGTAATCGGAACTGGAAAATCATCCTTAGGACTATGATGATTAAGATATCTTAAATCAATGAAAACTCTAATATGTCCATTATTATTTTTCACAGGGGAAACATTATTCAACCATTTGGGATATTGAACATCTATGATGAAGTTAGCTTTGATAAGATTATCCACTTCAGCATCAATTTTGGAAGCATATGTTGGGTGTGTACTTCTTGTGGCTTTCTTGAATCCTCAATGTTCTTTTGGAAAACCCAAATGATGAGTAGCAACATCAGGATATAGCCCTGGTATCTCTATATAGTTCTAAGAAAATATATCTCAATTTTTCTTCAAAAATAAAATATAAATTTCTTTATCTTCAAGAGTCATGGACGCACTAATTAAAGTGGGACGTGGATCTTCTTTTGTACCTAGATTTATTTCTCTGAGCTCATCCATGGTGGTAGAGATACCCTTTTCAAATGCTGGAGGAGCATCCTATAGATCTTCTTCTTCTTCTTCAACATGTGTTATTTCTTCTGTTTCTACTTCCATAGTAGATGATGAAGCAGAATTTCCATGATCAGAAGAGATTTTAAAATTTGAACATCTTGAAGGAGAAGCTTCCATTTCTGACGCGATTGATGATGAAGGGTCTTCCTTGGGTAATAAAGAGGAGATGATGGATTGAAAATTGATATCATTGTTCACCTCTGACATTGCTATAACTTCTTCTAGCCTGGTTGATGAAGACATTTCCATTTGGGCTTCCATAATTGCTTGGTGAATCACCAATTTCTCTAATGCTATCTATCTTGATTTCAGTAATTGAAATTATGGAAGTTTCCATAAGAGTATTTTGATTTGGGACTATCCTTCCAATTTGACTGATAGGAAACACATAATCTGTACTCACATGTATGAATGGGTTTACGGGAATTTTTTCCAATCCATATAGAGCATTAACCTTTGTAACCTCCCTTGCTGTGGATTTCTCCTTTCCCTCCATGTGATAGAATTACGCCTCAATGTATTGAGATTCACATGACTTGAATGGGGCTTTTACACCATAAAATGTCCCAATTTGACCATTGAAACAATATTTAAGACATTGATGGTATGATGAATGTATAGCCACATGTTGATGTAGCCAGGGTCTTCCAAGAAAAATGTTGAAAGTTGTGTCATGACGAACCACCATGAAATCTAAATTGGATACAAGGTCTCCAAACTGGGTTCTGAGTGTTAATTCATACATAGGTTCTTGTTCATTTTTATCATGCCCTTGCAACATCAAAGTAGATGGAGTGAAATCAGATTTGGTGAGTCCCAACCGACAAAGTGTACAAATAAAGATGAGGTTGAATCCTGGACCATTATCAATAAAGGCTCGTCAGATGTCTACATCATTGACCTTTCCAGATAAATACAAAGGTCTAATATTTCCATGCACAACATCATCTTCATCTTCATCTGTGAAAGATATCACTACATGGAATTATACAGGATTATTGTCTACATGGTATACTTCAGCTTCAACAATTTCAGTTTCAAACTCCTGAGGACTTGACAAAGCCTTGATGAGTGCCTCTTGAAGATCCTTTGATTGATTCAAGGAATCCAGAATTGATAACATGGCTAGTACTTGGGACAAATGTTTCAATACATCTTATTTTTGATCCAAAGGTCTATGTTTCCCAATAGGAACATGTGGTTTTACAGGTGCCTTATATGTTGATGCATTGAAAGTAGATGCATCCTGTATCGGGGTAGGAGTTGGAAATACTCATGGCTTTGGAAGATTAGATCAAATAGGTCTATTTACCTGCTAAGAGGAATAAGGTGTAACCTCTAACCGATCCTCCAGAATGACTGTGCCAGGACTGAATCTGCCATGTGTGGAAGAACTTTCTTGATCTTGTTGAGCTCGCTGAAGGGCTCTGCCACGAGTTTCTGGTTCATATACAGTTCTAGCAGGGGTAGAATTTGAATAGTGGCTTCTGGGATATCCACGTCTTCCTCTGTATCCCAGACCTCTAGAAGTCCCTCTAATTCCACAATTTAATATAGGTAACTCAGGCTCATCGAAATCAAAACTGCGACTAGCATAAGGATCTGGTAAGTGAATCATATTAACAGAACTGAAGATAAACTCTTCATTTGATGAAGACTCTGCCTGACTATCCAATTTCGGTTGTGTCGTTTGGTGGGGAGGTGCCCGCGATTTCGAAGTAGATGGTATAAAGTCTCTGAGAGTCAAAGATATCTTGGGCTTTAACACGATTTCATCTTCTTAGGATTGTTCCTCTTTCTTTGAATTATTTTGTTTCTTTGAGGATTTTTCCTCTGATGAAGGGGGATTTTTTATGGAAATCATATCTGAAGAGACAATTTTTTTCTTCAGTTGTGTTCGAAAAAAGGCATGAGTTTGGTTTATCATCTTTCTGACCATCCAATCATCATATTTCTGCGCATTTTTGCTTTTGACTTCTTTCCCATCGCATTCTTACTTTGGATCTGTAGCAGTAACACATGCTACCTAAGCTGAAGAACCTTTTAGTTTGACTTTTCCTGAGTCCACCATTTTTTGCAGGAGGACATTGAAGACAAAACACTCCTGAATGGTATGCCCCAACATCTGATGAAATATGCAATAGTTGGTACGGTCTTCATATCCTTCCTTGTTTGGAATTTTGGGCCTTGTCAATTGAACCAAATTATTTTCCAGAGCCGAAATTAAGTAACTTGAAACCTATTCATTCCGGAAAGAGTAAACTTTGCTTTTCAGCTCCTCAAATTGTTTCTGTCTTTGATCTCTTTGATCATCTTGATGAAATGGACTCTGTTGTTGATGCTCAAGAGGTGGAGCCCTTCAGAATGATGAAGGTTTTGAAGTGGAAGCAGGTACAAGTGCTTGTTTAAGCATAACTGTAGCAGTCTCTACATTACTCATTCTCCTTCCCGGAGTTGATGGAATTAAACAAGTTTTATACTTAGTATTCTTAAGAGTCTCTTCAATCTGCGGAGCGATCGAAGTAAGGTCTCGAAACCCTCCTGTGTATTTCACAGGGATCAATGGGAAAATTTTCCACACAGATTGGAAAAAATTCATCTTGAGGGAGTGCTAAGCTTAGGGAATTTGTTAATCCCTTCTAGGGTGAAATGAAATCTGAAACGCTTTCATTCTCCCTTTGCTTAAAATTTGTAAGATAAAAAAATATTGTCTTTGGAAAAGATGAGATAAACTAAAGAATAAATCATTGAAGGATATCTTCCCATCCGATAATTGACTGGGATTTCAAGCTTGTGTACCAAACAAAAGCAGGCCCTTGTAATGAATATAAAAAACACCTGATCTTAACTGCTTCTTGTTGCTGAGGGGTTCCCATCATAGGATCACAACAATAAACAAAATGTGTTAAGTGTTGCTATGGGTCTCTTGAACCATTAATGATTGGGAATGTGGTACTTGAAAATTTTTTTGGGGGAAGAATTGCATCAACCCATTCAGGGTAAGCTCTCTTTTCTGGTTGAATTTGAGCACCTTTTCCCTCCATAGCTTCCAACCGAGCTGTTAATGACCCACTAGTAGTTAATAACTTTTGAGAAACATCTGGTTGAGCTTGGACTTGAGAAGGCACAACAAATGGAGCTTGGATAGATGTGGTGGCTGGTAATGCAACTGATGGTAGCACCGCCGATTGTTGTTGCACATGACCCGCATGATTAGACCTGTGACGGTGTACTGGTAGAGGACGATATTCTTGATCCATCTCAGTAACTGCAACAAATTCCCTTGACTGAGTGAATCCAGAATTCTTAGAAGGTTGACTACCTTGAAGTAGTTTTGCATTCAACCTCCTTTACTCCTTCATTTCTTCCTCCTATTGTGCAAATCTTTGCTCTAGTGAGAGCGATTGGTCTTCTCCAGAGGAAGGGTGGAATGTAACATGATTCTTTTCGTTCCCCTTATTGGACACCTTTCAGAGATGGATAAGTGGGTTATTTGAAAGAATACATATATTCTCGGTAAGACTTTGATTTTGTGTATGCACACCTTCTTCATTTTCCTCTGTGTGCACAACTTCTTGAGCATGAACTTCTTCATTTGATCCCCCTGAGTGAGCCTCATATGGGGGATCAACAACAATGGCATTGATGACATTAATTGATGCATAACACATTGCATCCCTTCTATCATCATTTTTGCGATACTATCTTTTTCCATGCCCCTGATGAGACATTTCCTTTTGTCGATTTGATCCATCAGGAACTTTTTGACGAACCATAATTTGGAGGGAACCCTATGATATTTCGGCTCTTCATTCCTATTCTAGCTTCTTCCCTAATCGAGAGAAGACCTACTTTCTCTGATGAAAAGATTGAGGATTTGAAAAAGTCCCCAGTCTAGTGGACTGGGGCTATTCCTGTTGTCCCTGCTCAACTCCTCGAATCCTATTTGTTGATTCCGAGGCTTGGGTTAAAAGAGTCCCCAGTCTAGAAAGCTGTGGTGGTTCTTGAGCTGCTACATCTGAGAATTTCTGGAAAGCTCTCCAGATCTTGCAGACTTTAGTCCTGAAATTGGATGGATGCATCAACTGACATCCACTCAAATCACCTGGCTCAAATGAACGCATGATGATTTCTGACACGTTTATCACCTGATGATGCGCTTGCTCTAAACGAGAAGCATGTTCGATATTCTCATTTTCCTGATGCAAGAGTAATTCGACAACTTTTTCTTTATATGATTGACTTTGGGAAGAATTAGTTGAGGTCTTTTCTAGAGCAGGCCTTTGATTACAAACAAAGCCAATTGGCTGTGGCTGGACATGGGCAATAACATTGCATGAAACCATTTTCGATGGGCATTGATGATTGGAGAGTATAGTGAAATTCAGTGCTCCATGAATACCCCATCCCCTGATATGAATACAAGGTGGGGCATTGGAAATTAACTGGCATAATCTTTTTAGTGCGCCAAGGCATGAACGCTAAAGGGCTCTCTGCTGCTTTTCATCCTTCAGATATCGAGAAACTGGGAGAGATGCCAAGTCAATTGGCATTGTAACCCTTATATTATCTTGACATGATTTTCACATTTATCATAAGATAATATTTTCCTTTTCAATTGAAAAAGAGTTTTCCATATGTTGAGATGAATATCATGAATTCCATCTTCCGTCAACATCTCTGGAATACCGTACTAAGAGGCAGCCAAAGGCTAAAATATGTGTTGGCGCCAAAAATGTGGCCCGAAACATAGGAACGAAAAAGGGCCGGCGCGCTGCCTCGCGAAGCTCCGCCGCGAAGCTCCGTCACGAAGCCTCGCCGCGAAGCACCCCAACTATGGCGATGCCGCGAAGCTCCAGAGGCGGTGATCCTCCGCGAACCGGTTTGACGTTCGCGAGCCGCCGCGAAGCTCCAGAGGCGGTGATCCTCCGCGAAACCGTTTGACATTCGCGAGCCGCCGCGAAGCCCCGAAGGCGGCGCGCGAGCCCTGCTTCGCGGCGCCCCTTCCCTATAAATACTCGACTCCCCCTGAGTCCCGAAGATGGACAATCCGACCTTTCGGCTTCTCCTCTCCCGAATCGCGAAGCACGCTTTGCCCCGGGAATCATGAGCTCCGCGAGGTATTTCTACTTCGCGAGACGACTCTGCTTTGTCTCGTTTTGAGCCCCTCTTCCGAGAGGGATGCCCTTCGCGAAGCTCAAGGGCATTCGCGAAGGAAGGGGATTCCCAAGGGAACCCAGGCAGCCGTGGAGAACTTGTGCTTCGCGAAACACCCAACCCATACGAGTCATCCATATGCTAAGGCAGGATCGCTCCACTTCGCGAAGCACATTGCTTGGCAGGACCCTGCTTCGCGAACCACACCTTCTTCGCGAGGCAGTGCTCCGCGAACACTGTTCCACTTCGCGAAGCACCTCCCATTTACACCTACGCCCCATGCTAAGGTTAAGGCACCCCACTTCACAAACCACACTCCTCTGCTTAGCGATTCCCCTTTCCGTGCGACCCTCCAGGTTTGCACGATGTGATTTCAAAGTCCCATGGACAACACCACCCGTAGAGTTGCTTCGCCTAATGCTTCTTCACATAGGCATGCTAACGGCTATTGCTTCTTCGCATAGCCATGCTAACGTGGACCCCTCGATGGTTCTCCCCACTACCCCCCTTTACCATGGCCTTACCGGTACCTTCCCTTCCCCAAGGACCAGAGGGTACCGGTTATGTAAGTCCTAGGGGTGTGGAGTGAACCCACCTCGTCCGAGCTGCAGGACGTTAAACTGCCAAGCACCACGTCCTCAACACATGACGTTAAACTGTGATCCAACCTCGTCTCCCTCACGAAGGGTTTCCCAAGGTCGAACATTCTTTACACCACTCATCTCCACGGGAATGGAACTCTTACGCACATGGAATGAGATCCTCCTTGTCGGAGTGATGTATGTTCGCAGGGGAAGGGCTGCCTCAGAGCGTAAGCCCCTAACCTTTGGTACGGATGATTGCACCCGTGCATCTTTGTACTTCCCCACTACCAAGGTCAGTGGAGGACGTGACAGGGAACGAGGCACCCCCCTATGGGCCTCCATCCTGGAGTAAGTCCCAACACCATGGGCCGCCCAACGCGTAAGCCCCTTTTCGCTTCTCACGGACGCACCCTTCGCGACGTGATCGTCAGGTCCTTGCAACCTCTTGTTTCTCACACCGACCATGACTCACGTGGGCTTAGAGTGAGCACCGACCCTGACCACCCATCCTAGAGAACTACGAGGACTTTGATCCATGTCGAGGCATGGTACGTAGGAAGCCTCCATGAGGTTCAAGCCCACCTGTCATTTCACGCCGGGTCTCACCCCCATCCAGCACGACGTTAAACTGCATTCTGGTCCAGTGGTAAGCCATTGCGACCCACCACCCGAACTACGAGGTCTTTGATCCATGTCAAGGCATGGTACGTAGGAATCCTCCACGAGGTTCAAGCCCACCAAATAGTGGACCAAGGTCTACTTTCACGTCGGTTTACCGACAAACACCATTTGAACTATGGGGACTTTGATCCATGTCAAGGCATGGTACGTAGGAAGCCTCCATGAGGTTCAAGCCCACCAATAGTGGACCAAGGTCTACTTTCACGTCGGTTCACCGACGAAATCCGAATCCGAATTACGAGGTCTTTGATCCATGTCAAGGCATGGTACGTAGGAAGCCTCCATGAGGTTCAAGCCCACCCGTCGTTCATTCACGTCAGGGTTCACTCTCGTCCCGCATGATGTTAAACTGTATTCTCCGAACTACGAGGACTTTGATCCATGTCAAGGCATGGTACGTCGGAAACCTCCACGAGGTTCAAGCCCACCAAATAGTGGACCAAGGTCTACTTTCACGTCGGTTTACCGACAAACCCCACCTGAACTACGAGGTCTTTGATCCGTGTCAAGGCATGGTACGTAGGAAACCTCCATGAGGTTCAAGCCCACCACCAACAGTGGACCAAGGTCTACTTTCACGTCGGTTCACCGGCGAAACCCATCCAAACTACGAGGTCTTTGATCCATGTCAAGGCATGGTACGTAGGAAGCCTCCATGAGGTTCAAGCCCACCCATCACCCAATTCACGTCGGGTCCCATCTTCATCCGGCATGACGTTAAACTACATTCTGGTCCAGTGGTAAGCCATTACGACCCAATCCCATCGGATCAAGGTCCATCTTCACGTCGGTACGCTGACGATGCCCATCGGACCAAGGTCCACCTTCACGTCGGTACGCTGACGACATTCATCGGGTCAAGGTCCAGCTTCACATCGGTTTACCGGCACCATCCCGAACTACGCGGACTTTGATTCCCTGCCACGGGGATACATAGGAAGCCTCATCAAGGCTCAAACCCAACTTCACTGTCGCCCCCCTGTGATGGTTCCACTTCACTCTCCTTCTACTCCATTCACTGTCGCCCACGGGCTAGCCCCGGTGTCGATATCCCTTCAAGGAGGATCCCTCAATCCGATTTATCCCAGCTAATGCTCTTGTTGGATTGATCCGTCTCCGCTGGATGTTAAACTCGCGGCATACCCTGTGTTGAGCACGGGAAGCTGAGGAAAACCTCAGATATGTGTCCACGACATGTAATTCCCCGCGCCCGATGTGGGATGCCTCGGGCTTCCACGCCCTCGAGAAGCCTTGTGATCAAGGATAGCAGACAGACATGCCAGGTACCCCAGCATCCAGACACGCTACTGATGCCTCAACGTGATTACTACCCTGACCGAAGGTTGCTGCCCTGATTGGACCCTTTGGAATGTCCCGACAGAAGCAGTGTAATTAACCGGGGTCCATGGAAACATGGCACTGGGAAGAGTTTCACGAACTACGTATTAAATC
This sequence comes from Viscum album, assembly GCA_963277665.1. NCBI lineage: Eukaryota > Viridiplantae > Streptophyta > Magnoliopsida > Santalales > Viscaceae > Viscum > Viscum album. Next base: position 241,737,723 of record OY728135.1, read on the forward strand.
TATAAGGGAGACCCGGACTAGGTGACGAGTTCTGAGGAGGAATCCATAGGAGGAAGAACCGACATACCATCATCCCGTTTTGATCAAGGAGCAGACGTCCCTGAATAAGGAGCGAATGCCGCCCGCCTTTGGAAAGCGGGAATGCGGGGCAACAAAGCCGCGCGTCCTCCGCAGACGGATGTGCGCGCCCCGGCGAAAGCGTCGGAAACAGAAATGGTGAACCCGACGTGAAATTCTTCTCCTCAATATGGAGATTAGTAGCGTTTGAGACACCAGTAGATTGACGTGTCACCGGATCCAGATATCCATTTCTTGGTCCCGCCAAGCAAGTGGCGGGCCTGTCGTGAAACTCACCAGAAGTCGGGGTAGTAGAACGTGGGGCACTCCGCTCTGCAGCGTGTTGGCGTGGATCCTTCTCACAGACATGGAGGATGGAAGAACGCTGGGGCACTGGCTGTCAATCCTTTTCCTCTCAGTACTGATGAGTTGATCCCTTCGCTTGCCAGGAACCAGGTTGCTATTTCGGAAATGCGGTCACCATCCGCTCCTCGCCCGCGCAGAGGCAGGGGCAACACCACGACGACCACTCCACATGGCGCCACTACTGCCACGACGGCTACCACGTCACGGGATGCGGGACGCCCACGTCCCCATTCCCCATTAGAGGTCATCCAATGAAGGGTGATCAACAGCCTCGTGCGCAGGTATGAGGAAGAAGGGGTCATCCCGACCAGGGATATGGCCCGCCTGGACCTGGAGGCCTCTAGGCCCCGCCGTCAACGCCGCCCCAACAGGCCGCGCAGGGAGCCCCTGCTCCCCACCCCGACATTCAACCGTTTCGGGAGCCTATACCCGGAACGCCTTGACGACTCTTCGCCTTACGCCAAAGAGGCAAGCGCTGTCCGGCTCAGTCTGCTCAGGGCCCCAACCCGGGGCCCCCAGGCGAGAGCTCCCGTCCGGCGGCGTCAGCGCCGCCATCCGGCCCCGCAGGAAGAGCAGGCAGACTACGTCCCTGCACCACCTGCACCGGCTCGCCTAACCCGACATCAGCGTCGGGCCTGGGCTGAGGATGCTCGCTCAGGCGCATCCACGTCGACAGTTACAGTGGCCCGAGCCACCGCCGACGTACATTGTGAAGCCCCCGCGTACATTGAGCAGGGGCACCCCTTCGCCCAACCAAGATTGAGACCCCAACCACCCCATGGGCAGGCTGGGTTGACTCTCCGGGTTGCAGGCCCCAGTGGTGATCGCCGCGAGCTAGCCCGCGGTGATGCCACCCCGTACGGAGGTCCTCCCTGTACCACTACTCCGCAGAGCGTGGGCCTTCCCCACTCCGAGGTTCGCCATGGAGGCATGCCTCGTGCTGCCCCCATCCTGAAGGAAGACCTGCCCCGCGGCAGTGGTGCTCAGCGCGGAGACATTTCCCGCGCCCGCCATACAGGGTATGAAGTTCATCCTGCTGAAGGCACCGTCCATCCGGTCCTCCTCCAACGTGGGGGGCCTCCCTACGTCCTCTCTGCAACCGGCGAAGGTCCTCCTCGCTCCACTCGCATCGACCATGGAGGTCTTCCCCATGCTCCTGCCAGTTCCAACAGAGGCCCCGCCCACATGGGTACTGTTCATGGAGGTCCTCCCCATGTACCCTTTGACATTTTCCCTGGTGCCCCTCGCACCCCGGCTGTCTCGAGTGGGGGCCCTCTCCGCCACGGCGCCAGCGCCGCCCCAAGGCTGCCTGATAGGGGTCAACCCTGTCCCGAAGAGCCACCCAGGGGCAGAAGAGCGGGTCGTCACCGCCACAAGAAGAATCCTGGGAAGGCCCAGGTGGAGATCAAACCTGCCCGCTTCTCCGATTCGGAAGCGGAATGCGATTCAGCGATGGAACCTTCTCCCAGCTCCTCCGTATCAAGGACTGGGACAGGAACCAGACGCATCAGCCTTGTTCTCCCAGAATTTGAGGCCCACCGGATTCCCGTCTCTCTCCGCAGGTACATTTAGGAGGAAGAAATCCTGGGAATTCCGCAGGTCTCGGCCACGCAATCATCGCCCCTGTCACCAGAAGAGCCCTCTACCTCTACCAGGGATCACGTAGAGTTATTTTGGGGGCCCACGACGGTAGAGCGACGACACGACCCGTCGCCGGTAGCCGCGGCTCCTATTCCTGAAGCTGTGATTATCAGCCCGTCGTATCGTGACATCATGGCTAGGTCACCTCACTCTTCGGAGGATGGCCCGGAATTCGGCGGCTAGTCAGCTCGTTTGCCGTATTCTCCACCGCCGAGCTTATTATCTCAAAGGTCCGCCTCGGTACCGCTTCCGGTTCCTCAGCCGCCCCCGGTTGACGAGTGGGGAAACACAGGGCCAGACCCTGAGTCCGAGCCTAGGAGCTTCTGGAGTATCCTTGCAGCGGATTATTTCCCAGAGAAGTTCTGGCCCACGGCGGCGCTGAATTTCCGCGTACCAGAGTCTCTTACCCCTGAAGAAGTGGGATGCTTTTGTCGAACCCTCTGGGCGACGCACTTCTGCCTCCGTTGCGAACGAGTAGTGTACCCCAGAATCCGAGAGCACTTCGAGGAGATTGGCGAACAATGCCGCCTGATCGATGCAGCCGCACTCCTTGTGGCCCAGCACCCCGAGTCGCCAGGCCACCAGAGCTCCCTTCAACGAAAATGCGTTCAGAGTCTTAAAGCACTCCTCAGAATCGTCAGGCAAGCCACCCCCATGTGCAAGTCCGTGGTTGGGGACGCTATGCCGCTCTCCTCTTCGACCCTATCCGACGACAGCCTGATTCGCTATACGACATTGAGGATATGCCCTCAAGAGGGGTCACAGTCCACATGGCCGACGTTGTGGATAAGGAAGATGAGCTTGAGTTCCTTGATGGATACTTACCATCCGAGGGCGTACCGTCGCTTCTCGACCCGTCAGGGAGAGTTACCCGTCATCGGAGGAACCTGCTAGGCCTCCCCGTACCCACCGAGTCGCTGGCACTCGGTCGAAGCACTGGCAAGGGTAAGGAGCACGTCGGAATAGTCAAGCACTCCGACCCGTCCGCCTCTGCGCAGAAAATGGACGAAGATCCTGAGAAGGCCACGTTGCGCCAGCAGCTTGCTGAGCAGAAGAGGCTGGTTGACGAACTCTTGGCTGAACGCGCCACAGAGCGACGACCCGACTATAGTAATCCCAGGCCGGGGCAGCAGGGGCAGGAACAACTTCCCCTCGGCGAGATGCCTCCGGGCAACCCTGATCATGCTACTGCCACGGACAGGGCGGAAGCCGGAACATACGGCAAGAGGGCGTGATACGTCTCGCCAAACCCCCCTGAGCGACGGGGCAATCTGAAGAATCCAACCCAGGTTCCCCCAGTCGCCCAGCAGGTCGTCCAGCCAGTCGACCCGCGAGCAGCCGAAGCCGTCTACCGTGTTGAAGAACCTGGCAATGCGCTTGTGGTTAGGGATCCCCGTCAAGACAGGGACCCCCACCCAGAGGACCTTATTGCGGCACTCACAGCCCGCCTCGAGGCGTTGGAAACACGGCAGGTGGCGGTCCCACCGGATGGAAAGCCTTATCCCGCGTGGGTGGATGATATGCCCGCGCCTCTGGGTTTTGGGAACCCCACTTTATTTCCTTTTAACGGGATAGGGGACCCACCCCAGCACTTGGCTCATTTCTCCTCCAGGTGTGGCCCCATGCTGGGGACCTCGACTCAGCAAGAAGCCGCCAAGCTCCGATGTTTCGTACAGACATTGGAAGGTCCGGCATTTGTCTGGTACAGCTAGCTCCCTATCGGATCGGTGACCGGCTGGGAGGATATTCGCCGACAGTTCTTATACCAGTTCAGCTCCACCACGCGAAAGACCAGCATTGCGGACCTCTTCAAGTGCAAACAGAGGCCTGATGAGCGGGTTGCAGACTTCATCGCCCGGTGGAAAGGACTTACGTATTCCCTCGATATGCCACTGAATCAGGAGAAATTACTGACGATGTGTGTGGGGAACGTTAAGACAGAGCTGGTACCCTCCTTGATTACCCAGAACTATCCTGGAGGGTTCAGAGATTTCTCGGATAAGGCCCAGCGCCTCGAAGAGGCCCTGCAACAGGCTAGTCAGGCACGTTTGCTGCCCCCTATGATCCCAGCCAGGAGGGCCGCCAAAGCTGAACCCGCCGCGGTGGCTCAAATAGAAGCCCCGGGGCGGCTGGAATTGCTGCCAGCGGCACCACCCCCGCAACCCCGCAGAGGTCCTCCACCTCAAGCACAGGCTCCTGCCCAGCAGCGACCGCCTCAGAACCGACAGGTTCCCCCGCGCAATGCGCCACCGCCACCTAGGTGAGACAACCAGGCGCCGCCTCCTCGGCAGGCCCCTCCGGTCCTTCGACAGGACCAGGCCCCCTATCCGGAAAGAAGGTACCAGACTTATTCGTTCAACGAAAATCAGGTCCCTGGCTACTTCCGAAGTGCTTTAGAGCAAGGGATTGTGCGTCTGCCTGAATGCAGAAGGCCGGCAGAGGCGCATCTCACCGATCACCCCAACTACTGCCCTTATCATCGGATCCTGGGGCACACCCTCAAGCGATGCTATGTGTTTAAAGACTGGCTTTAGGACCAGGTCAACAACAACATAGTCAAGTTGTGCCCAGCACCAGCGCAAGTGGCAGGCGTCTTTGCGGGATCAGAAATCGGCAGCGACGGCGAAGGTGAGTGGCAGCAGGTCCCTAGCCGCGGGTCCCAGAAATACGACAACTGGATGGCTCGAAAAAACGTCGTCTGTGCCCAGGGTATCATCCGGGCATGCCTAAAGCAGTCGGAACCTTCAGAAGAAGTAGCTGGTGCCTCAACATCGTCTTCACAGTCGACCTCTGCCCAAAAAGGCAAGCAGCGGCGACGCAAGAAGAAGAAACGTGCACCGCCAGTGCCGTCGTCATCCCGCACTCTTGGAGACTTTATGCCTCCCGAAATGGGCATTCCTCCCAGAATCCGCCCAGGGGTGGATGACTATTTGAGTGACAGTCAAGGGTACGCTTCGGTTAACACCGTGGAGCTGGTAAATCCCTATATGACCCCCGACGAGGGGGAACCCCAGGCAGACCGCCCCAATGTTTCCAGCCGACGTCAACGTCAGCGGAATCGCAATCGCGCCGGTCATCGAGGTACGTCAGCAGGCACTTGCGGCCAAGCCGTGCACGCTACCGAGACCAGGCAGCAGGCTCAGCGTAGATCTCAGCACGCGCAGACCCATCCAGCACCCTCGGCTCTACCTCCACCGCCGTTCGTGTTGCTGGATCGGGGAGAGCCGCCTCGTTCGTATCACAGCCAGTCTTGCCCGGCGACAGGCCAGCCTCCACTGTCCGATCTTAGTCCGGCGACTACTCTCCAGGCTTCTACTAGCAGGCAGCAGGATGTACCCAGTGCTAGCCGACCGCCAGTTCAACCTGCAGGACCCACTATGCCTCCAAATGCCGAAAACCCCCCTGTAAGCAGAGGTTCGCGTTTGGCACGCAAGTATGATGTCCTAAAGCACCTGACCGGAATTCCGGCGAGGCTTTCCATCCTTGAATCCCTACGCCTGTCATCCGAGATGCGCGAGGCACTTGCCGAGGCCCTGAGGAGTCCCCTCCAGTTCGAGACGGAGGTAGCAGCTGCAGAAGCCTTCCATACTGAGACGTTTGAAAACGCCGAATGTCAGGCGGTTATCTCGTTCTCCGGTGAAGATGAGGACCCTCCTCTACAGGGGCACATTCGCCCACTGTATATCACTGGCCACTTTAACGGTGTGGAAGTCCGCCGATGCCTCGTTGACACGGGTTCTGGAATCAACTTAATTCCGACCCAGACGCTGCGAAAGCTGGGTCTGCACGAAGGTGATTTAACTCCCTCTGACCTCAGGATCCAGGGGTATGACAGGACAGAGCAAACCCCGGTCGGCAAGATCCGCCTGAAGACTCAGTTCGGTGGCATAATTGCCAGCACCGAGTTCATGGTTGTTTCTCAGGACACCGCCTACAACGCATTGATGGGTAGGCCATGGCTCCATCTGCATGCAGCGGTCCCCTCGTCGTATCACCAGTGCCTTAAGTACTCGCTCAATGGTCGAGTAGGCGTGCTCCAAGGAGACGTGTCCCCTTTCGCTGCTTGTGAGGCCGGCTATCTGGATGCGGGTTATTACAAAAGTAAGGACAAGAAAATCCTGGTAAGCGAGGATGAGCCTGCCCCGATCAGAAGTGATCCCTGGGCAAGCATGGACGACGCCTACATCCTCCCGATCCACCGGTTGGAGGCCACGACCCCCGACATGGGACAATGTTTCGTTGTTTCGGGTACGCAAGGAAGGCATGTTCCCGTGTCCAAGCGGCGGTGGAAAATCACCTTGTACTCCTACATTAACCAGGATCGGGTCATCCCAGAACCTCCTACCCCTGTACGGTACCGGGACGTCAAGCTCATGACAACGGCGGTGCGCCATACGTGTCTATTCTGCCGGGCTAGAATTAACCGACTCAGGCCAACACATCACCACTACTTTGATATCATCAAGCGTGGCCCCTTAGGCCGAAGGCCGGATGGGATAGGATCAAATGCATTCATTGCTATGGTCTTGAAGACAAGTGAGTCTCCTGATGTGATGACCGCTGCTGCCCAAGCCGGCACCAGCTGCCCCTCGGGTTTTGAGAGCCCAGAAGTATCTTCCGTCGCAGGAAGTCCCCCCATGGCTTGGGAGGAAGACTTGGAGGATGCTCCCCCAGCCTTTGAAGAAGGCGTATCTACCACGGTTGATGAACTGGTACAGGTGAACCTTGGTAGCGAGGTAGATCCAAGACCCACGTTGATCAGTGCGGCCATGTCCCTCGAGGAGCGACAGCAGTATGTAGACTTCCTCAAACAGCACCGCGATGTGTTTGCCTGGAGTTACGATGAGATTCCAGGGCTGGATCCCCAAGTGGCCGTCCACCGTCTGGGCCTCCCAGTAAAACATCGTGGGTTCAAGCAGCCTCCCAGGAAAATGCACCCTTCTCATGGTACTATGGTTGAGGCCGAAGTTGACAAGCTTATCAAAGCCAACTTCATTAAGGAGGTCCAGTACCCCAAATGGCTCGCCAACATTGTGCCGGTCAGGAAGAAGAATGGGCAGATCAGAGACTGCATCGACTTCCGCGATCTCAATCGCCACTGCCCAAAGGATGACTTCCCACTCCCAGTGACGGAGCTGTTGATTGACGCCACGGCCGGGTTCCATGCCCTCTCTTTCATGGATGGGTATTCCGGGTATAACCAGATCCGGATGGCCCCCGAAGACGAGGAGTCCACTGCCTTCAGGGCTCCCCAGGGTACCTTTTGCTATCGGGTAATGCCATTCGGTTTGAAAAATGCAGGTGCCACTTATCAGAGGGCCATGCATCGCATATTCAAACCGATCCTCGGGACATTGGTGGAATGCTACGTGGATGACCTTGTAGTCAAATCATGCCAGCGCCAGGACCATCTCAAAGACCTTGAGAAAGTGTTCGGTTTCCTCCGTTCCCGTCACCTGAAGATGAACCCGCTGAAGTGTGCCTTCGGAGTCACCTCCGGGATGTTTCTGGGTTTTGTTGTCAGATACCGAGGTATCGAGATCGACCCGGAGAAGATCAAGGCCATCAGCCAAATGCCTCCCTCGAGCAACATTCGAGAGCTTCGAGGCCTCCAAGGCCACATAGCCTATATACACCGATTCATTGCGAATCTGGCTGACAAGTGTAAGCCCTTTTCCCGGCTCATGAAGAAAGGTGCTGCCTACGAGTGGGATGAGGAGTGTCGGATCGCCTTAGAGGAAATCAAGCAGTATCTGCTCCAACCTCCGGTCTTGATGCCAGCCATCTCTGGAAAGCCGCTGGTCCTTTACGTGACCGCCCTGGAGAGATCCCTCGGCGCGCTGCTCGCCCAGAAGAATAACGAGGGCACTGAGAACAGTCTCTACTATCTCAGTCGCATGCTTGTCGATACGGAGGTCAGATATTACCTTATCGAAAAGAGCTGCCTTGCGCTCTTCTTCGCCGTGCAGAAGTTGCGACACTACCTGCAACACCACGAGGTGCAATTGATCTCTCGGGTGGATCCGCTGAAGTACATCTTGAACCGCCCCATGCTGACTGGCCGACTAGCACGGTGGGCGGTGATTCTCCAGCAGTTTGACATCAGGTTTGTGCCTCAGAAGGCCGTTAAGGGACAGGCATTGGAAGACTTTTTAGCTGCCCATCCAACCTCTGCGGATCAATCCCTGGACCTGGATTTCCCCGACGAGACGATCCTCTCGGTCGATCATGCTGTCCCGTGTTGGCAAATGCATTTCGACGGCACCTCCCGGAGCCCCACCGGTAGAAGGCTCAACGACCCGAAGCTCAACAGAGTGGGTCTGGGTATTGTTTTCATTACCCCAGCGCAAGCCGTCCTGCCGTACTCGTTCCTGTTGTTAGAAGGTTGTACGAACAACGAAGCAGAGTACCAAGATCTCATCATCTGCCTCGAGTTGGCCCTTGAGATCCATGTACCCCATCTACATGTGAAGGGAGATTCCGAGCTGGTAATCAAACAGGTTAATGCCGACTACGTCGTCAGGAAGCCAGAGCTTGCACCGTTGCTGGAGTACACCCTCCTCTTAATGGCCCAGTTCTCTTCTCGACCAGAGGTTACCCATGTCCCATGGTCGCAGAACGGCCAAGCGGACGCCCTAGCTGGCTTAGCCGCGTCGCTCGCGGAACCCGAGCAAGATGATTTGGTCATACACGTGGCCCACCGGAGATTCATTGCTCCTGTCACCCAAGAGGACCGTGATAGCCTGCGGGTAAGTCATCTCACTGCCGGACCCTCCATATCGGGAGTCCCGGGTTCGTCAGACGCAGTGGTTGAAACCACCCCCGACTGGAGAGCACCTTTTGTCGAGTATCTCCAAAATGGTCAGCTCCCGGACGACCGGGCCGAGCGCGAGCGAATCCGACGCCGCGCACTTCAATTTACCCTCCAGAGCGGCCCCAGTCTTGAGAAGATCCTCTATAAACAGGGTTTCGATGGTGTCCTCCTCTGTTGCATCTAAGGAGTAGAGATACCTCAAGTTATGCAAGAGGTTCACGCCGGTTCCTGTGGCGCCCATCAAGCTGGGCCGAAGCTATCCCATCAAATCCAGAGGTTAGGTTACTTCTGGCCCTCCATGATCCACGATTGCATTGGATACGCCAAGAGGTGCCACGCGTGCCAAGTACACGCCAACTTCTTGCATCGGCCGCCAGAACCCCTTCACCCCACCAAGTACTCTTGGCCATTTGCGGTATGGGGACTCGATGTAGTGGGACCGTATCCGCCGGCAACAGCCCGCCAATGCAGGTTCATCCTGACTGCTACAGATTTCTTCTCCAAATGGGCAGAAGCAGTTCCGCTCAAAGAAGTCAAGGCCCGTTCCATCGTTGACTTTGTGAGCTCCAACATTATCCACCGGTTTGGAGTCCCTCACGCCGTCCTCACCGATAACGGCACCAACTTCCGAGCAGCTGAATTGTAGAAATTGTACACTATGTACGACATCCGGTCGAACCATACCTCCCACTACCACGCGCAGGCGAATGGGCAGATCGAGGCGTTCAACAAGACCCTCTCTAACATTCTGCAGAAGATGGTCGGTCAGAACAAGAAAAGTTGGCCGGACAAACTCCCCAACGCCCTCTGGGCTTACCGGACGACGACTAGCAACTCTACCCAGGTGACCCCGTATTCCCTAGTGTATGGAGCTGAGGCCGTCCTACCCATTGAGATCCAGCTGCCGTCGCTACGCACTGCAGTTTATGATCACCAGACATCAGATGAGGTAGCCGAGATCCGTCTAGCTGAATTAGAGGCACTGGACGAGAACCGGCTTCGTGCCCTGCACAATCTGGAAAGGCATCAGGAGAAGATAGCGAGAGCTTTTGACAAGAAGGTTCGTCTCCGCTCTTTTCTACAGGGTGACCTGGTACTGGCCCTACGAGCGCCAATGATTCCCTGTAGGAAACCGCCCAAGTTAGAACCCAAATGGGAAGGGCCTTATATCATCCATAAGGTTTACCCCAATGGAGCATACTCCTTGGTGACCACAGATGGAGAGCGTGTAACCCCTCCCACCAATGCCAGATGGCTCAAGCGATACTTTGCCTAGGGAAAAAGTGGTCATGTACGACCCTAAACTGCGAGAGGGTCCTGCACGACCCTAAACTGCGACTTGGTCCCGCATGACCTTAAACTGCGTCTCCGTCCTCACTGTAAGACATTAAACTGCAAGTCAGTCAGGTCTTCCTGACCGAGTCTCAGCCTCAGGCCCCTCGGCCTCTTTGGGTCCCTGGCCCCGTCTCCACCGCGGTCTGGCCCCAGGCCCCCCCGTTTCTCTCTGACTTACCCTCTTACGGGATCGTATGGTACAGTTTAGGACTACGTCCTCACGTTGGGATCATGTACCATACCGCACACATCCCCGAATGAGATGCCCCTCGTCCCGCATGACGTTAAACTGCATGTCGAGAACTACGTATGGCTTGATTCCCATCTTCATGGGATACGTAGGAACGCTCGGACGCCTCGTCTTGAGCCCAGCCCCGAGCTTTTCTCTTCCACTATTCCCCCTGGGAATAGTCTCCTTGGAGGATCTTTGTGTAGCAGGGAGTGAGATTTCTTGGTCCCGCTCATACAACCCCACTCGCGCAAATATTGTAAAGGTCGCACCATGCGCCCACTCCCGTTCTTCTACCCTCCCTACGTCCTCACCGCATGACGCTAAACTGCATGGCCTTCAAGAACTACGTATGGCTTGATTCTCATCCTTATGAGATACGTAGGAACGCCCGGACATTTCGTCTGTTGGCCCAGCCCAAAGCCAAAATCTTCCCCTCGGGTCAAGACATGGCAGGGTGCACACTTTTGCCCCGACCCACGTCGAGCAAGCCTCGACCCGGCTGCACATTCCCCCCTGGAGGTTTTTTCCCCTTTCGTGGATGAATGCAACTGAGCTTCACCCACTCCTTGATTGGGATTCTGTCACCCTTCACACCTGGAGGGACCCCCGATGATGGCCTGGATACAATGCCCAAGGGCTCTCCTACCGATACGGGCCAACGTCCCCGAGGGTTTTCAAGCAACAAATCGATACAAGTCCCGCGTTGCGAATTTGGTCAACGGTCGACGCTCATTTGTTGCCCCCATATGGGTCACCATAGGAACGCTGTGTTTCGAACATGGTCAACAGTGTCCTGGATCTTCGGGTCCACCCCGAGATTCCCCAGGCATCAAGAACAGTGATCCCCTCTGCCCCATCCCGAGGTGACAAACTTCCCCCAGGTGGTGCTAACGATCCGGGCCACGGCCCAGGATTCCTCATAAGGGTGTACGGTGTGATGTAGGACTACGTCCTCATTCACATTGGGATCATGTACCATGCCGTACGCCCTCCCTTTATGAGGCTCAGCCTCAGGCCCCTTGGACTTTTTGGGTCCCCGACCCTCGTCCTCATGTAAGACATTAAACTACGAACCAGTCAGGCCTTCCTGACTGATAACTTCCCCTTTTCTCCGGGCCACGACCCAGGATTCCTCACCTGGAGTGTACGGTGTGGTGTAGGACTACGTCCTCATTCACGTCGGGATCATGTGCCATGCCGTGCAACTCCCCTTACGAGGCCCAGCCTCAGGCCCCTTGGCCTCCTCGGGTCCCCGACCCCCGTCCTCATGTAAGACGTTAATCTGCAATCCAGTCAGGTCTTCCTGATTGATGCTTGACCTTAGGCCCCTTGGCCTTTCCAGGTCACAGCCTAGGTCCCTTCTTACCCGGAGTGTACGGTGTGGTGTAGGACTACGTCCTCATTCACGTCGGGATCATGTGTCATGCCGTGCAACTCCCTTTACGAGGCCCAGCCTCAGGCCCTTTGGCCTCCTTGGGCCCCTGGCCCCCGTCCTCATGTAAGACGTTAAACTACAAACCAGTCAGGCCTTCCTGACCGAGGCTCAGCCCCAGGCCCCTTGGCCTTTCCGGGCCGCGGCCCAGGACCTATCTTATAGGATCGTATGGTGTGACGTAGGGCTACGTCTTTATTCATGACGGCTTCTTTACCATGCCATACACCTCCCTTTTTTAGGGGTATATTACTCCCCTCCTCGTCCAATATGACGTTAAACTGCATTTCAAGAACTACGTGTGGCTTGATTCCCATCTTAATGGGATACGTAGGACCACCTGAACGTCTAGGCTTCGGGTCCAGCCCCATATCTCGAGAATCCTCATCCCATTTTGGCCCCTTGGCCCATCCTTCCTCCATGAGGGGATCATATGGTGCGGTGTGGGGTTATGTCCTCATTCACGACGGTCTCGTGATGACCACGCCATGATCCCACCCCCTACTAAGCTGTTTCATCGATCCCTTTTTTCGGCGGTTCACCAATGTACTTAAGAGTACTCTGGTTCATTACCTGGAATGCCTAGCTTTGCTCAGACACGTCCGCACTCGCTTTCCAGGCTTTGCGTATCCTCGCATCAGGGCTTTCATCATCTTTCACACCCAGAGGGACCCCCAAGAACGGCCTGGATACAATGCCCAAGGGCTCTCCTACCGATACGGGCCAACGCCCCCCAGGGTTTCGGACAACAAATCGATAAAATCCCGCATTGCGAATATGGTCAGCGGTCGATGCTCGTTTGTTGTTCCCACCTCAGGCTAACGCAATACAGACGCTGTGTCTCCGTCATGGATAACAGTTTTCCTCTGTCGTCACGCCAACCCATTAAGCCCAAATTCCGGGTACACGATTCACACCCTTCGTCATTTCACCATGTCCGATTAGAATCTCAGAACCCCCGGTACTTTTCCTCCGTGCACGTCCGCGCATTGGGAGAACAAGCTACATCAAAGGTGTCCTTCGAAACTCTCTGCTGACTCCCCTTTGATGGATGCCCCAAGTATTGCAATGAGGATACCCCCCTTGTTTCCCACACCGAGTTTATCTCACGTGGGATTAGGGATTGGGTTGACATCTGTGCTTACTCGGGAGTTGTCACCACCCACGGTCCGAGATCTAAGACCATAAACTAAGACTCTCATCTGGAACTACGTTCAAGACCCCTTGTCTTCGGACCCAGCTTGAGTTCAGCAAATTTACCTCTCTAATCCTGCCTTCAGGACCCTGATCGTAGGGCTACGTGGCATGGTGTAGGACTACGTCCTCATTCGCGTCGGGTTTGCAACAACTGCACCACGCACGCCCCCATTCTGAGGTTCAGTCCTCCTATTCCCTATCCTGCATGACGTTAAAAGGCACCCTTCAGAACTACGTATGGCTTGATTCCCATTCTAATGGGATACGTAGGACCACCTGGATGTTTACGATTCGGGTCCAGCCCCACCTCCTGGTGATCCCCTGATCTCCCAGTCACCTAGGACACTTAGTTTATCTCTCTCCAGAAGGGGGATGTGTAGGTATGATACAAGGTTTTGGGCACCATGCCCCCTTCCCCTGGGAATCTGCCATCTCTCGATCACCTTCAAGGTTGAGTCCCTTGACTCCCTGCAGTGGTTCACCCATGTATTAAGAGTTCTCTGGTCTAGGACCAAGAGTGTCAGATTCAACTTGATCAAGTTCCTTCCACTTGTCAAGCTTCGTGTTCCCCTCTATTCGGACTTCCATCATCTTTCACACCCGGAGGGACCCCCGATAACGGCCTGGATACAATGCCCAAGGGCTCTCCTACCGATACGGGCCAACGCCCCCGAGGGTTTTGGACAACAAATCGATAAAATCCCGCGTTGCGAATATGGTCAGCGGTAGATGCTCGTTTTGTTAGTCCTCATTTCAGGCTAACGCGACAGGATGCTGTGTTGCGAACATGGTCAGCAGTAATTCTCTATCGTCACGCCAGCTCCTTCAGTCCTTGAATGTTGGTTGCATGATTCACATCGTTTTCCACCCCATCATGTCCAGGTGGAATCTCGACACTTTTGGCACTATCCCTCAGTGTACCTTTTGCATGCTAGGGGGACAAAGCTGCAATCTGGCGCCCTTTGGGGCTCCCATGGTCCGAACTCTAAGACCATAAACTAAGATCCATTCGGGACCACGTCCAACTTGATTCCCATCCGCATGGGATACGTAGGACCGCCCAGACGCCCTGTCTCCGGGTACAACCAATTCAGGATGCCAGTCTCTCTCCCTGTTTCATCTCTGTGTAGGCCCCTCGGCCTAAGGTTTCCCTCTCCGGATGGCATACAATCTGATGTGGGATCATGTCTCCGTCAATTGTGTTTTATAACACTGCGCACATTTCCCGCCTAGCATCGTCTCTGCTACGTCTGCGCTGCATGACGATAAAATGCATGCTTGGTCCTATCATACGACCCTAAACTGTGACATCATCGTCCTGGCCGCACGACGAAAAACGGCACTGCATTGTGGTGATCTCTTTTTAGAGGACATCACGTTGGGTATTGGTCACATGCCATGCCATTTGTCAACGCCCATCACGGCTTGATTCTTGTGGCAACATCACGACCTACTGTTCTAGGTCGGTCGCTTCACAAACAAAAACCATTCACCTTAAAGAACAAACAAGATACATCAAATTCCGCTTCTCTTAGTGCAAGGGCTATGCCCACACTTCCCTTTTCCCCTGGCACTGGTACCTTACCGTGCCACCTTCCAGAACTACGTATGGATTGATTCTCATCCTTATGAGATACGTAGGAGCGCCCGGGTACTTCCCCGCGGGCCCAGCCTAACCCTTGTGTTCGGTCCCTCGACTCGAGCATTTCCTCGGAGAACGCATGGTAAGCAGGACTATGTCCTCATTCACATCAGGTTTTGATGTCATGCGTCCCCTGATCCCTTTTTTCCATCCATGGTCCGCATTCTATGACCATAAACTAAGATCTCCCCAAGGGAAGGGAATCTGCTCCCTCTCTCTAATATGTTTCGTTGCCGTATTCAGGTGTGTTCTAAAAAAGAGCCCGAAGCGTGGGATTTTCACAGGGACATTATTCTCATCTCATGACCAAGCTTCGTGAGCTCGCTATTTGGATCCTCATCCTCTTCCACATCCAAAAGGACCCTCGGACGACGTGGATACTAAGCTTAAGGGCTTTCCATGAATGCTGGACCTAAGGGCCCTTCAATCGTTTCGGGCCAACGTCCCTACAGATATCTGACAACATTTGTGATATGGTCCCGTGTTTCGAACATGGTCAATGGTCGACCCTCATTTGTTTGTCCCCATTTTAGGCTAATGTGATGGGATGCTGTGTTACGAACATGGTCAGCAGTAATCCTCCATCGCCACGCCGCCATCATCGTGATCCGAATCTCAAGCGTCATGATTCACACGTTTCCACTTCCTTATGTTCAAGTGGAACTCCATCATACTCGGCTCTTTCTCTTCGCGCATCTAGGTGCGCTAAATGATCGTATTAGTGTCATTGGGCCGGTAGTCACCGAGTATCCCTTTGTCCTAACCTGCCCCTCTCTGCGTCGGGAAATTCCCACCACTACTGCTTGTTTCCCACACCGAGCGCGACTCACGTGGGCTTAGCAGTTTTGGCTGTATGTGTACCAACACGGTCAGGCTGCTCCTCGTCCCACATGACGTTAAACTGCGCTTCCATAACTACGTGTGGCTTGATTCCCATCATCACGTGGGATACGTAGAGACACCCAGGCATTTCGCCTAGGGTTCAGCCCCTGGAATCACAAAACCTTGTTCCTCCCCATTTCCAGCCCTCACCAGAGAGGCCCTATCTGGAAGAAAGAATGATCCGTGATCAGGCCGATGCGCCCATCTGGCGTACTCCCACCATGGTGGTGTAACTACCGAAGTGTTGGATTCTGTTTGAACAAACCACCACCTCATGTTCCACGCTTTGCGTGCCCCTTATTCGGACCCTCGTCCTCTTCATGTCTGAAGGAACCCCCTAACGGCCTGGTCTCATGCCGCATCGGCTCACCTACCGTCCTGGGCCAACATTCCAGAAGACTGGTCATGTTTGGAGGGACCCCCAATAACGGCCTGGATGCTACGCCCAAGGGCTCTCCTACCATTACAGGTCAATGTCCTGAAGGATTGATCGACGACAAATTGATAAAATCCCGCGTTGCGAATATGGTCAGCGGTCGATGCTCATTTGTTGTCCCCATTTCAGGCTAACGTAGTAAGGATATCGTTTGTCCGCCACGGTTAACAGTTGTCCTTTATTGTCACGCCATCCACACATTGTTCCGAATTTGGGTATCGTGATTCACACTTCCCATTTTCATCTGTTTGAACCGATTTTAGCACCCCTGGCGTTGCCCCGTTCTTGCATAAGAGCACGTTGAAGAAACGGTAATTCGGTTATCCTGGATGTTCCTCCTCCGATCAAGCCTTCCCCATCTTTTGGAAATCTGGACTGGCTTGAGGAATTGTCGTCAAACGTCCCGAAAACATTGTAGGGATGTAACAAGGCAATTCAACAGTGGAAATCGTGCGTGCCACGACACACAAAACAAAGGAGAAAGAAAGAGTTGAAGCACAAAAGTGTTAATAAAAGTTTCTTTCGGGTTTGTTACAATACTCGGGGGTTGACTTCCCCCATGGACGGGTTGACCCCGTCAAAGGAGCGTTGCAGCTCCGCCACCCGTTGACTTACGGCGTCCAAAGCCTGTTGCCGCTGATTCAACTCCCGCTCCTCTTCAGCAGCGACGGGGCGTAATTCGTCAACTCTGGCCCTGGCCCTTTCTACCTCGGCCCGGACGGCAGCCATCCTTCCAGAGGTCCGCCCCATATGCTCCTCAGCCTCTGCCAGCTGGGCCTTCAATCGTGAGACCAGCTCAGACTGCACATCAAGAGTGGCTGAAAGCTCGTTGGCCCGGATCTGCATCTGTTGGACCTCGCCTTCAGCCTCCTGGAGCTTCCTGATGCTGGTCGCCTTCCTCCGCTGCCATCCCACGCTCAGCCCACGATCATGCTCTCGGAGCTTCTCAGCCATGAGGTCTCGGATGAGCGCGTGAGGGCGTTGGGCATCCACTCCCCCGGCACACAGTTCGCGCAACCGCGAGCAGAGCCTATCCATTTCGGCCAGCCATTGCACTTGCGGAGTGTCCCTGATAAAGCGCGTGATCAGCTTCCATGACCGGCGACGGACTATGCTGCTGTCTTCCTCATCAGAGGTCGTTTCGTCCCAATCCGCGCGGTCGGCAGGCTCGTACGCAGGATATGCCTGCATGAATTCCTCAGCAGGATCTGCATCTGGTGTTGAGTCTGGTACGACACCTGACGCCGACGCAGGCAGGACAGGACTGGGACCGACCGGTTGATCCTCTTCTTCAGATTCCACCTCGATGACTTCAGGTACGACCCTGTTGGTGGTCCCGCCAGTGATGGTGTGCGCCGCAGCTTGAGGAGGTGAAGGGACTATCGCCACCATCACCGGCATGCCCCTGGGAGGGACGCCGCCAGACATCCCGACCAGGCTCGCTGCAGCAGCCCACGCCAGTCGGAGAACTGTATGACAGAAAGAGACATAAACGTTAGTTGGCATGGCCTACATGTGACAACGAGGAGACCGGTGGAGGAGACTTACGAAGATCGACCTCCGAGCGCTGCTCCTGGGCCGGTACTGATGGGACTCCGAGACGAGGCCCCCCATATACTGTTGGAAGGTCTGGAGATTCCAGAGGAGCCGCCTCAGACCCCCTGGTCCCGCCAGACGCAGAACTGGACGCAGCCATATGCGCAGGTTCCGAAGGTCCCGCAACATCACCCGCCAAGGAGCGAGAACGAGGCCTACGAACAAGTTCCTCCTGCATGGCTCAAACATTGGTAAGAAGTCCATAGGGATTCAAGAAAATATCATAAGAAGAGAAGTTCGGAATGCTACCTCGAGAGCCTCCGTGAAATCGTCGGATTCTGAGCCTCGGTCTCCGACCTCGCCCTCCTCCAGCGGGCTCCCTCCTCCAGCCTCATCCTCCCGAGAGGAGCCCTCTGATTCCTCCGGCAAGGGGAAGCGCTCCCTCAGATCGGCAGCCGATAACTGTGGGGGGAACGTCTGATTCAACAGTACCCTCACCCGGTCTGTCATTGGGCGAGGGACACCACTGGAGTGGACGTAATCCTCCAGCTCATCCAGGTATTGCCCCGCCTCCGCCGGAGACACCATGAATCCAGCCCGAACTGGGCCTATGCCCAGAAACTCCATCCCGAGGCGATTCAGGTGGGCCCACATCTCAGGTGGGCTGAGGAATTGCCGGTTGACATCCCAAATGTCCCAAGCTTCCGGAAAGACGGCATCTTCTGCCATGTCGATGTGACACAGCCGCTTCCCCAGAGCCTGAGTGGATATCTGACAGAATCCCCTCGGTGGCCGCCCCTCCGAATGACCCTGCTCTCCCAGAATCACCGGATCCACTGCTGCTGCCGAACCCTCGGCCGGTGCGGGTCTCTCCGCCATGGCAGCCCCGCTGCCGCGAGCGGCCCTAGCTGCCCTCCGACCCCGACCTCGAGATAAAGGAGGCCCACCGTCACCAACCCGGATCGTTGGCTGCTTCAGCATATCCCCGGGATAAGCAGCCTCCCAGCTGATGGCGTACTCCTTCACTAAGCCAAAGGCGGCGGTAGACGGAGGCAATGCGATCTGCATCTTTCCATCCTCACGTGTGAACATGAGCCACAGCTGCCTCATCACACACGGGTGCTCCTCATGACGCACCTCCCAGTATACCTGTGGGGTCAGCCGCTGGAGGCACCGGAACTGCCTCGCAAAACGATGCGGGGTGTACGGTTCACAGATTGGCTCACGATCTATCCGAGCCACCAAAAATCCACCTCGGAAGGCCAGGAGGTAAGCCCGATGTTCTTCCGTTCCCCGTCCATCATCAGTAATCCTCCCCGTCGGCAGTGGGAAGGGATGAAAGTTGAACTCGTCCGCCCTCCACACCCTATTCAGCACCATTGGAACGGCCAATTTGAATGGGAAGCTCCCAACTGCGTTCAGAATGGAGGGGCGAAAGTCTGATCCCGGCGGCGAGATGGGGTTTGGATACTCGTAAATCCCCCTGATATGCGCCGCGATCCACCCATACAGGAGGTGGAAGGGCCCGCATATTCTTGGCAGCTTCTTGCCCTTGCTAACATGTCGCAGCATTCTGTACAGTTTGGTGAGCATCGGGATCCCCAGGTTGATCCGCTGCCCCATGGCCAACATCGACGCCATGATGAACGAGCTGGGCCATACCCCCATGATTGTATCTCTCACTGGTAGGATCCACCCACAGATGAGAGCCGCGATGAACGCCACCAGCCTGACTATTGGCTGTTGTTCGGTGCTGATGCTGAAACCCCAGGTCTTCCATTGGCTGTCCTCCAAAACCCGCCAATACGAGTGCCCCTTGCCCCGTTGGGCTGCCCTTGGACATGTTCGAGGCCTTGGAGGGAACTCTCAATTCTCTGGGAAGTTCAGGAAGCATTTTAACCACCTCTTGAAGTGGACGTCCCTCACTGCCTCCTTGTCCTCTCCAGGGACGAGCGCCATCAGCGCCGACGCCAATCGCGGCATTTGCTCCGGATCCCCCACGCGCTGGCAACGGGGAGGAACTCGTCATACATGGCCCCCAAGATCGGGACCCCGGAAATCTGGTGGACATCCCACAGGCTGATGCCCACCTCCCCGTGATGCAGATGAAAAGTGTTGGTCCTGGACGACCATCTACTCAGCAGTTCTGGCATAAGCTGCTTTGGCTGGTAAATGTGGAACTGGGAGGCCCATGCCGCCTCATACAATCCCACTCTCCTCATCTCGGCCTCTAACTCCTCGCATGAGGCGCCTACCCAGTAGGCCCAGGCCCAGTCATCGGTAAAGTTGCCGCCCTGGCGCAGGTCCCACTCATCAGACCATCCCTTCTTCGGATCCTGCAGAGCCGCCTTCAGCATGGTGCGGTAGAGAGGAGGGGACGTCTCCGGTTGCAGTGGCCTCCCGTCAATGTCGTTCACATGATTGTAGAGGCAATCAGCGGTGACAGGTGTGAAATCCTCCTGCGCATGACCACCGGCCGCCCTGAACCATTGGTGCTGGCATGGTGTGCTCCTAAACCAGCAAGCTGGTTCATCCCTTCCCGCCTTAGGGATGAAGACGTCATCCCTCAGCCCGAAGCCATACAACGGCAGTTTCTTGCACTGCGGATAATCCTTATGACCTTCCGACAGCAGATCTGTCAGAGAAGTGTGGTCTGAATGGCTCCGAACCATTTCCCCCAAGCCTGGACGGTTGGCCATCTCATCCCGGCGAGCAGCATCTGCAAGCACTCCCAGCACAACCTCTTGATGGGCCATTTTTAATGTCGACCCTCAGAAAAGTTTTTCCCATGGATCGCGAAGCTCGACCGCGAAGTTGAATCGCGAAGCTCGACTGCGAAGTGGAATCGCGAAGATCGGTCGCAAGACCGAGTCGCGAAGTCTGGCCAAGGCCGACAAGAAGTTCGCCTAGCGCGGACGCGGAGTCGGAGACTCGCGGTTCGCCGCGAAGCTCGATTCGCGGAGTGCTGTCGCGGAGTACGTGGAGCTTCGCGAAATCGAGAGCACAAAAAGACAAAGAAGGCACGTAAAGACAAAAGAGGGCGGACCCCCTATTTATAGGCGACGACCCCAAAGCATCGCGGCGCGCCTCAACCGCGCGAAGCATCGCGGCGCGTCCGGATCCGCGGCCCCGGCGAGCATCGCGGGCCCCCTTCGCGGTGCTGCATCGCGAACCACCAACAGTTTTGGCGATTGTCCCTCAGACTTCGACCCTTCGCCCTCCGTGGCTCCAAGTCTGAGGGGGGGCATTTTTTGGTGCCAAAAATGTGGCCCGAAACACAGGAACGAAAAAGGGCCAGCGCGCTGCCTCGCGAAGCTCCTCCGCGAAGCTCCGTCGCGAAGCCTCACCGCGAAGCGCCCCAACCATGGCGACGCCGCGATGCTCCAGAGGCGGTGATCCTCCGCAAACCGGTTTGACGTTCGCGAGCCGCCGCGAAGCTCCAGAGGCGTTGATCCTCCGCGAAACCGTTTGACATTCGCGAGCCGCCGCGAAGCCCCGAAGGCGGCACGCGAGCCCTGCTTCGCGGCGCCCCTTCCCTATAAATACTCGACTCCCCCTGAGTCCCGAAGACGAACAATCCGACCTTTTGGCTTCTCCTCTACCGAATCGCGAAGCATGCTTTGCCCCGGGAATCATGAGCTCCGCGAGGTATTTCTACTTCGCGAGACGACTCTGCTTTGTCTCGTTTTGAGCCCTCTTCCGAGAGGGATGCCCTTCGCGAAGCTCAAGGGCATTCGCGAAGGAAGGGGATTCCCAAGGGAACCCGGGCAGCCGCGGAGCACTTGTGATTCGCGAAACACCCAACCCATACGAGTCATCCCTATGCTAAGGCAGGATCGCTCCACTTCGCGAAGCACATTGCTTGGCAGGACCCTGCTTCGCGAACCACACCTTCTTCGCGAGGCAGTGCTCCGCGAACACTGTTCCACTTTGCGAAGCACCTCCCATTCACACCTACGCCCCATGCTAAGGCTAAGGCACCCCACTTCGCAAAGCACACTCCTCTACTTAGCGATTCCCCTTTTCGTGCGACCCTCCAGGTTTGCACGATGTGATTTCAAAGTCCCATGGACAACACCACCCGTAGCGTTGCTTCGCTTAATGCTTCTTCGCATAGGCACGCTAACGGCTATTGCTTCTTCGCATAGCCACACTAACGTGGACCCCTCGATGGTTCGCCCCACTACCCCCCTTAACATGGCCTTACCGGTACCTTCCCTTCCCCAAGGACCAGAGGGTACCGGTTATGTAAATCCTAGGGGTGTGGAGTGAACCCACCTCGTCCGAGCTGCAGGACGTTAAACTGCCAAGCACCACGTCCTCAACACATGACGTTAAACTGTGATCCAACCTCGTCTCCCTCACGAAGGGTTTCCCCAGGTCGAACATTCTTTACACCACTCGTCTCCACGGGAATGGAACTCTTCCGCACATGGAATGAGATCCTCCTTGTCGGAGTGATGTATGTTCGCAGGGGAAGGGCTGCCTCAGAGCGTAAGCCCCTAACCTTTGGTACGGATGATTGCACCCGTGCATCTCTGTACTTCCCCACTACCAAGGTCAGTGGAGGACGTGATAGGGAACGAGGCACCCCCCTATGGGCCTCCATCATGGAGTAAGTCCCAACACCATTGGCCGCCCAACGCGTAAGCCCCTTTTCGCTTCTCACGGACGCCCCCTTCGCGACGTGATCGTCAGGTCCTTTTAACCTCTTGTTTCTCACACCGAGCATGACTCACGTGGGCTTAGAGTGAGAACCGACCCTGACCACCCATCCTAGAGAACTACGAGGACTTTGATCCATGTCAAGGCATGGTACGTAGGAAGCCTCCATGAGGTTCAAGCCCACCCGTCATTTCACGTCGGGTCTCACCCCCGTCCAGCACGACGTTAAACTGCATTCTGGTCCAGTGGTAAGCCATTGCGACCCACCACCCGAACTACGAGGTCTTTGATCCATGTCAAGGCATGGTACGTAGGAAACCTCCACGAGGTTCAAGCCCACCAAATAGTGGACCAAGGTCTACTTTCACGTCGGTTTACCGACAAACACCATTTGAACTACGGGGACTTTGATCCATGTCAAGGCATGGTACGTAGGAAGCCTCCATGAGGTTCAAGCCCACCAATAGTGGACCAAGGTCTACTTTCACGACGGTTCACCGACGAAATCCAAATCCGAACTACGAGGTCTTTGATCCATGTCATGGCATGGTACGTAGGAAGCCTCCATGAGGTTCAAGCCCACCCGTCGTTCATTCACGCCAGGGTTCACTCTCGTCCCGCATGATGTTAAACTGTATTCTCCGAACTATGAGGACTTTGATCCATGTCAAGGCATGGTACGTAGGAAACCTCCATGAGGTTCAAGCCCACCAAATAGTGGACCATGGTCTACTTTCACGTCGGTTTACCGACAAACCCCACCTGAACTACGAGGTCTTTGATCCGTGTCAAGGCATGGTACGTAGGAAACCTCCATGAGGTTCAAGCCCACCACCAACAGTGGACCAAGGTCTACTTTCACGTCGGTTCACTGGCGAAACCCATCCGAACTATGAGGTCTTTGATCCATGTCAAGGCATGGTACGTAGGAAGCCTCCATGAGGTTCAATCCCACCCATCACCCAATTCACGTCGGGTCCCATCTTCGTCCGGCATGACGTTAAACTACATTCTGGTCCAGTGGTAAGCCATTGCGACCCAATCCCATCGGATCAAGGTCCATCTTCACGTCGGTACGCTGACGATGCCCATCGGACCAAGGTCCACCTTCACGTCGGTACGCTGACGACATTCATCGGGTCAAGGTCCAGCTTCACGTCGGTATACCGGCACCATCCCGAACTACGCGGACTTTGATTCCCTGCCACAGGGATACGTAGGAAGCCTCGTCAAGGCTCAAGCCCAACTTCACTGTCTCCCCCCTGCGATGGTTCCACTTCACTCTCCATCTACTCCATTCACTGTCGCCCACGGGCTAGCCCCGGTGTCGATATCCCTTCAAGGAGGATCCCCCAATCCGATTTATCCAAGCTAATGCTCTGGTTGGATTGATCCGTCTCCGCTGGACGTTAAACTCGCGGTATACCCTGTGTTGAGCACGGGAAGCTGAGGAAAACCTCAGATATGTGTCCACGACATGTAATTCCCCGCGCCCGATGTGGGATGCCTCGGGCTTCCACGCCCTCGAGAAGCCTTGTGATCAAGGATAGCAGACAGACATGCCAGGTACCCCAGCATCCAGACACGCTACTGATGCCTCAACGTGACTACTCCCCTGACCGAAGGTTGCTGCCCTGATTGGACCCTTTGGAATGTCCCGACAGAAGCAGTGTAATTAACCGGTGTCCATGGAAACATGGCACTGGGAAGAGTTTCACGAACTACGTATTAAATCTATAAGGGAGACCCGGACTAGGTGACGAGTTCTGAGGAGGAATCCACAGGAGGAAGAACCGACATCCCATCCTACCGTTTCGATCAAGGAGCAGACGTCCCTGAATAAGGAGCGAATGCCGCCCGCCTTTGTAAAGCGGGAATGCGGGGCAACAAAGCCGCGCGTCCTCCGCAGACGGATGCGCGCGCCCCGACGAAAGCGTCGGAAACAATATGACTTGTACTTCACCTTTCGCCAGTTGTTTTCTCATATTCAGTACTTCCTCCTTATCATTTGATGAAGATTATTATACCTGATTAGACCAGAGTTGGTGATTCCTTGTTGCTTCATCAGATTCAACAAGATTGGTAGAGAATTCATTGATCAAAATAAAAGATGTATGACCCAGGGGTGGTTCGGAGAATGACCTACACCCTGGGAAATCTTCTGATTGAGAAAGTATTTCACCTACAAGCGATAAAGCATCAGAAATGACTAGATTCACATTTGAATGTGCCTTAAGATAAGTGGGATTTCTCGTTATTGAATTTTACTTTGAAGAATTTTCCAGGAAATGCGAATTACTACTACGGAGAGGGCTTTCACAGCTAAATTCATCATCATGAGGAGGACCACCATGATGGGTTACAAGAAAAAGATGAAACGTTTGGATCCATGATCTTCTGGCCACACAGAGGGTTACTATGGCTCTTCTAAGAACCCAAATCTTCTTTTCAGGTATGTCTTTCCCTTTTTGGAGTTTTTGAGAATTTTTGGAGTTTCTGGAAATTCTTGAAGTACACACCGTGTACATTCTGGGTACACACCGTGTACTCTTTTTCTGCTTGAAACTGTGTGCTGGATGTGTCCGGACCACACACACGGTGTGTAGGGGTGATGTGGAGGCCGATTTTGGCAGAGTACGGAAAAACCCACTACACGCTGTGTACTTTAAGAATACACGCCGTGTACTTTTATTTTTTTTCACTAAACGGACCGGGGTCGCACCTCATCGTCATAAACGTCTTCTTCTAGGTCTGGTTCAACCGAGAGAGGTTATACGGCCGCGAAACTTCTCCGGATTCCAGAGCCTCCATCCGTTCTCTGATTCGAGCTCTGTTTATTGTGTTGGAAGTGCAGCAGTGAGTTCTTCCTTCTTGTTTGAGCCTTGTTTTCCAATTCTTCCTCCTTCTCAATTTATCAAAGGTTGAACATTTTGTGAGTTTTCTCAGATTTAAGATGTTCTAGGGAGAATCATCCACTGTGGTTTATGTAGATTGATCTCCTAGGATCTGGGTAGGTGGTTTGTGCCTTACCATTCAATGTCCCTGAGTTTATGTGCGAATTTCCACCGATACCCATGAACAAGGTATTGCGTGTTACCCATTTTGCCTTATTAGTTTTCCTACCTTGATTTTATGCTTGTGTAGAGGTTATTTGACCATGTTATCAGATAATTTGTTGTTCTTGGATGTATTTGCCTTTGTTTTGTTCTGTTTACAACCTTTGGGTCTCGTTTTCCTTTGGCTGCTACACCTGTTTTCATGCCTTGCGGTTATAGGTTGAAGTGAAACTCATGACCTGCTTGTTTCCTTGTAGACTGTTTAGCTAAGTAGCTCTATAGGTGTACTTTGGTTAGCCAAGTAGCTCTATAAGTGTATTTTGGCCTTATTTCATTATTTTGCACTTACTGGCACGGGGCTGAGAGAACCTGGTGCTATAGACTATAAGGGATAGACCGAGTGAGATTCCAAGAGAGTCTTAAATATTATAGACTATAGGGGAAGGACCGAGTGATCTCCCAACGTGTCTTGGATTTTATTGACCAAAGGATGGTATACCGAGTGAGCTTCCTAAGAGAGTCTTACCTTGTTTGAATCTCTTTGTGAAACTTCCTAGGCTAGAGGAGGAATTGACCGAGTGAGATTCCTTAGAGAGTCTGTGGTATACCTGATGCTATAGGAGGAATTGACCAAGATATCTTCCTCCGAGAGTCTCTAGACCTTGGGGCTAATAGGGTTAGACCTCGTGATCTTCCTTAGAGATTCCCTGACTACCCTATACTATAGGGGGAATTGACCGAGTGTGCTTCCCCATAGATTCTCATAAATTCGTTTGACCAAACCAGAGGGGTTAGGCTGAGTGCACTGCCCAGAGGGTTGTGGTACCTCTTGGATAGGAGCAGAGGGGAGGGCTGCAAGTACTTCCCAGAGGGTTTCCGGCTTATTATCTATTGTTTCACTGCTTTTGATTGGTTTTGGATTGATTTCTACTATGTATCATCTTGTTTTACTGCTTACTATTTACTGCCTACTGCTTGCTGTTAGTGTTTACTACTTATTGTACTTTTACATGCCATATACTCATCGAGTGTTAGGCACAGATCATTAGGTGGTTTCTTACTGGGATATTATATCACACCCTGTTTGGGCCATGATTTTGGGCACAAGAAGACTATGTTGTTGAAGGTATAGACAATTGCAAGCTCCCATCGACTTCTGGAACTTGATTTCTTGGAGCAGGGGAGCAGGGGACCAAGCTTTGGCTTGCGATGCTGAGGATATGTTTACTTTTCTTTTGTACTTGTTGTGGTACTGTAGTGTTTTCCAGCATTGTGACTTGTTTGGTTGATTTCCTAGTTATGTATCATGCATCATTTCATATATACATTTGTGCTCCAGTTTTTTGATTTAGTCTTCCACTGTTATATTGTTTGTTATTACTACTTCCGCTATTGCATGTTTATTTTTCTTTAGCTGTGTACTCTTCCAATGAGGGAATTGTTTCCCCACTATCACAACCAAGGCCCTCACTGCTAGTTGGTAGCCTCTAGCATTTGGGAAAATGCGCTTGAGGCCATGTGACCAACCGGGTACGGGGCCCCTCTGGGTGGCTTCCAGAACCGGGACGTTACAAAGTGGTAGCAGAGGAATTATTTTCTCTTGCATTACTTTTTGGAGACTTAGCCAGGGATAGGACGGATTCGGTACTTGGTAATAAGCTGTGCCTGGGGGTAGCTAACCCGTGTACAGGGAAAATCCATACAACCTTGTTTATTACACTTTTCTGGTCTTGAGATGTTACGGTTGATATGATTTCACCTAGAGTGATTCACGTGCTTTGTATTGTTATTGTTTTGATATTACGGTACTATTACTATCGCAACCCGATGAGATGAGGGTATTCCATATCATGAATCGTATAGGAACTTGTATAAATCACATGCCATGCATTCTTTCCATGCCATTTAGGGTGAATTAGCGATTTCATGTTGTTGTGATAGAATTTGTGTAGATTATGCATGCGGTTGTGATAGATGCTTGATATAATCTCTGATGCTTTGTTAGAGCATTGTTTTATTGTACTTTGCTTAAATGAACGCCATGTTTTGATTCTTGATGTGTTATGGGCCCTCTCGAATTAGAAATTGGTGGATCATGATCCTGTTTTCTCTTGTACATAACTGTAGGGGATGCCAAGCTTTGATTCGCGGGGAATATGGGCCATCATAGATTGGAATTTGGCAACTCTTTGCCTTGTTTTTAGTGTTTCTGGGCCTCTTTGCAGTTTCTGAGCTACAACCCAGATAAACCCAGAATACACGTCGTGTACTTTCTGGTTACACGCCGTGTAGTTTTTAGGCCATGTCTTTGACCATGTGAGCAGAAACACGGTGTTGTTAAAATAACTACATGAACACACCATGTACGATATGTACACGACATGTAGTGTAGATCCTTGTACCCGGCCGTGTCACAAATAACACGGGTCGGCCTGACATTCTCTAAGACACACCGTGTTGTTTTCAGAACACACCGTGTAGTCTTTCCCAGGTACCTGGCCGTGTTATGAACAACACGACACGGTGTCAACTTCTCCTATACACACCGTGTTTTTTCAGAACATGCCGTGTAATGACCATCTGTGTAGATGACCATGTAACTAACAACACGGGCCGCCGAGGGAGTGTCTAGTACACGCCATGTCCCTAGGGTAAACGCCGTGTAGTCTGGGGTTAGTTTGAACTGTGTGGGTTAGCCGTGTAAGGAGACTCAGGTAGGGGTTTAGAGTTCAAGTACACGCCGTGTGTGGAAAAAACACACCGTGTAGTTTGGGGTGTTACACGACCTTTTGGGCAGGGGTACACACCCATGTTAATGGATAAAGAAGATACACCGTGTAGTGTTTATAACCACTGTGTAGTCGTGTTTTGTAAAACAAGATAGTTTCTTCCCCCTGTTCCTGTTTTGAACTCCTGTATTTTCAATATTTGTTAATCCTAGTCTAAGGTGTGCTTTTGATCTTTCAGAGCTATGCCTCAGAGACGTCCTCCGGTCATACGTCAGTTGCCAGATGGTGACCAGACACCAAATATGGCCGACCAGGGACCTCCTGCTGATCCTCCTACTGTGCCAGCCTTTGCACCAGTAGTTATACCTGTCACAGGCACCGAGGCGCAGTTCAGGGAGGACTTCCTGAGGATTATGCAGACCTTCCAGGGGGCGCCGCCTCCTGCCCCGTCGATGGATGAGTTGACAAGG
Source organism: Viscum album (assembly GCA_963277665.1). Classification (NCBI taxonomy): domain Eukaryota; kingdom Viridiplantae; phylum Streptophyta; class Magnoliopsida; order Santalales; family Viscaceae; genus Viscum; species Viscum album. The sequence continues at coordinate 241,766,213 of OY728135.1, forward strand.
GTTTTCCAGCAGCAGCATCCTCTTACTTTTTCAGAGGATGGAAGACCCCAGGCTGTAGATTAATGGAAAGAGGCCACATTGACCATCTTTGAGCACCTTGAGATCCCTCCAGAGAAAAGGGTAAATATGGATACTTATATTCTCTGGGACACTGCCAAGAGGTGGTGGGAGGTGATCTCACAGTCAGGGCATCATCATGATATGTCTTGGGACGAGTTTCGATATACCTTCTATGACTACTTCTATACGGAGACCCCGAGGGATGATCGAGCCTGTGAGTTTATGAGTCTGCAGCAGGGTACCCTTTCTGTTATGGAGTACTCATCTCATTTCACTAAGCTGCAGCATTTCACACCGATCCCAGCAGGTGACGAGCTATTTCTTGTTAGGAAGTTTGAGGACAGTTTCTGGTAGGAGATCCGTTCCAAGGTGAATATATTCCAGCTGACTTCTATATCCTCCATCTTCAACCAGGCGCTGATCATTGAGTGCAATCTGAGGGATTTTGGAGCAGTGAGCTAGGGAGGTTCGTCATCCAGAGCTGGTGTTCCTCCTACGGACAGTAGGAAGCATCGCAGAGAGTCTTCCTTAGGAGATCGAGGTTCGCGGGATGCGTCTTCTGGCATCCAGGTTGTATGCTACCAGTGTGGTAGGAGTGGGCACACTAGGCCTCAATTCCAGAGGGATTCAATGGAGTGCGGGTCTTTCGACAAGATGGGCCATCTTCAGCATTTCTGTCACATCTTCCCACCTTCATCTGGTGGTAGGGGTTCCTCTATGACCACGCGTTCTGGAGATGCTTCACCAGTTTCCCACTAGTCCAGGAACTGGAGTTCCTCTGGCCATTCAGGCCGAGGTGGAGGTCGCGACCATGGTGGTCAGTCACCAGGTCATTAGTGACAGAAGAGTAGATCAGCTCAGAGCGGTCAGCCAGGGGCGCAGGTCTGCAGTGCAGGCCAGTCATTCGCCATGGAGCAGACCTATCAGGAGCATGATCCCGACCCTTATACAGTTCGAGGTATGATCCTAGTAGCCTTAGTTTTATCTTCATCTCTTTTCAATACTGGTGCTTCCTATAGCTTTATCTCTGTTGTGGTTTTAGAGAGCCTTGGGCTCTATATATTTTCGTCTACCGACTTGTCGACACTAGACACACCTTTGGGGACAAAGACATCTAGCGTACGTCAGTGCAGAGAGTGCCCTCTTGAGATTGTGGGGTGTCATTTCTTATGGGACCACTATGTCCTAGAGATGACGGACTACGACGTCATTCTTGGTATGGACTGGTTGGTTCCCTTCCAGGCAGTCGCCATTTGCTATCACCGGAGGGTGAGTTTCGTATCACCAGAGGGTAGATCTTTTCTTCATAAAGGCGAGTGAGATGTCCAGACGGGTAGAGCTAGACCAGAGCATCATGGGAATGTTATAGCCCAGATTGCCAGTCTTTATCTGGATGACCAGGGGACTTCACAGTTAGACCATCCTCCAGTGGTGGATCGTTTATGGGATGTCTTTCCCGATGAATTTTTAGGTTTACCTTCCGAGCATGAGGTAGACTTCTCGATTGAGCTCGTTCCAGGAGCGGCACCGGTGTTCATTCCTCTTTATAGGATGGCTACACCTGAGTTGTAGGAGCTCAAGAAGAAGTTGGAGGAGTTACAGGCAAAGGGTTTCATCCATCCCAGTACCTCTCCTTGGGTTTCGCCAATCCTGTTTGCTAAGAAGGCAGATGGTACCCTTCGGCTTTGTGTGGATATCAGAAGCTAAACTAGTTGATGGTCAAGAACCGATATCCCTTGCTGAGGATCGATGACCTCTTTGATCAGCTTTGAAGAGCCCGGGTGTTTTCGAAGATTTTCTTGAGGTCCGGTTATCATCAGTTGTGTGTTAGACCATCAGATATACCTCTGACATCTTTCAGGAGCAGGTATGGTCTTTTCGAGTATACAGTCATGATGTTCGGTCTCCCAAACGTGCCTGTAGTTTTCATGGCACCGATGAACCGACTGTTCCATCCATACTTGGACTCTTTTTTCATGGTCTTCATGGATGATAGCTTGGTGTACTCTCACACTCGACATGACCATGCCACACATCTTGAGATCGTTCTGAGTACACTGAGAGAGCATCGGCTGTATGCTAAACTCTTGAACTGCCACTTTTGGATGGATCCGATTGACTTCTTGGGTCATGTCATCTCAGAGGATGGAGTATTTGGGGACCCAGTGAAAGTGAGAGATGTAGTTTATTGGGAGCAGCCGAAGAACGTATTTGAGGTGCAGAGTTTCCTAGGGCTGGACAGATTCTAAAGATTCTTTATACATGACTTTTCACGCCTAGCATCACCGTTGACAGGTTTGACCAAGAAGGGGGTGATGTTTTTATGGTCAGATTCTTGTGAGTCAGCCTTTCAGGAGATGAAGGGGAGGTTGATGTCAGCAATGATACTAGTCTTGCTAGAGCCGGGAAAGGGATACACTATTTACTGTGATGCTTCGGGTATCGGGCTAGGAGCTGTGCTTATGTATTGAGATGGGGTTGTTGCTTACGGGTCTCGGCAGTTGAGGCCACACAAGTGAAATTACCCGATGCATGATATGGAGTTGGCAGTAGTTGTTCATGACTTACACTATAAGAGACACTATCTTCTGGGAGAACACTTTGTGGTTTTTACCGACAACAAAAGTCTCAAGTATATCTTCACTCAGCGCGATCTGAATCTGAGACAGCATAAGTGGGTCGAGTATCTTTAGTCCTTTTACTTCGAGCTCACCTATACACTGGGAAACGACAATGCAGTGGCTGATGCTTTGAGCAGGAGAACATAGATTCAGGCAGTTCAAGAGGCCAGAAGTGAGTGGTAGCTTATGGCTCTATTCTCTGAGATGCATCTGGAGGTGCACGACAGGCAGGGACAGACTGTACTATCTTCTATGGCTATTACCTCTACACTTCTTGATCGTGTACCAATGAGGCATCTATCAGACTCAGAGTCCTAGGTCCTGCGGGAGAGTGTTTCAGGAGGGGACCCTCTTCCTGGATAGACAGTGGGCGAGGATGAGATCTTGTGTTTCTAGGGATGCATATGGGTGCCAGTAGATATACGCGAGGAGCTGATGCAGGATTTTTATTCCTCAGTTTGGGCAGTTCATCCTGCCATCACCAAGATGTATCGGGATCTTCATCGAAAGTACTGGTGGCCAGGTATGAAGAGAGATGTTGCTGGTTTTTTCATGAGATGTTCTACTTGTCATCAGTGAAAGAAGAGCATCAGCGACCAGCAGTGCTTTTACAGCAGTTAGCCATTCCGGAGTGGAAGTGGAATGATGTTGAGATGGACTTCGTGACCAGGTTACTGAGGTCACATCGGGGAAGTGATGTTTTTTGGGTCGTCGTCGACAGACTTACGAAGGTAGCACACTTCTTGCTGATAAAGGAAACCCTCAGTGTTGATGATCTGGGATGACTGTACATCCAAGAGATTTTACATCTACGTGGAGTTCCAAACTCCATTGTTTCAGACAGGGATGCACGTTATACCTCTCTGTTCTGGCAGGGACTTCAGAAGGCCTTGGCTACACAGGTACTTTTGAGTACATCATACCATCCCCAGACTGATGGACAGTCCGAGCACACGATACAAGTGCTTGAGGATATGCTCCGAGCATGGATTATAGACTTCGGTGGTTCTTGGGAGAAGCATATACCTCTTGTGGAGTTCTTCTACAACAACTATTTTCAGGCGACCATTTGGATGGCACCATACGAGGCTCTGTAGGGTAGGCCATGCCGATCACCCTTATGCTGGCTGGAGGCATGAGAGACAGCTTTGCTAGGACCTCGTCTTGTACAGGAGACTTCAGTGCAGATAGAGTTGATTCAGAAGAGGATGACTACAACACAGTCTCAATAGAAGTCTTATGCTGATCAGCAGAGACGACCTCTTGAGTTCGAGGTCGGAGATCAGGTTTTCCTATCGCCTCGAGATTGGGACACAAGTGGATTCAGAGACAGGGTAATCTTTCACCACGGTACGTCGGGCCGTTTGAGGAATTGGAGAGAGTTGGTCCGGTTGCCTACCGGTTGAAACTTCCTTAGAGGTACCAGGATTTGCACGATGTCTTCCACATCTCTCATCTCCGAAGTTACTTTTCAGACCCGTCTCATATCTTTCAGCCCGAGGAGGTTGAGCTCGAAGCAGATGCATCATTTGAAGAGCATCATATCCCGATTTTCGATCACAGTACAAACGTTATTCGAGGCCGGTCTGTTCCTCTGGTATGAGTGCTATGGAAGCACAGGCGGTTACAGGACGAGACTTGGAAGAGGGAGGCCGAGGTTCGATCGTAGTGACCGGAGCTGTTCGAGGATTCTTCTTCTACGCCCATCTAGGGAAATTCGGGGATGAATTTATTTAAGGGGGGTATTTTGTAAAAACTCGGATCATTGTTTTAGGTATGTCTTTCCCTTTCTGGATTTTTTGAGAATTTTTGGAGTTTCTGGAAATTTTTGATGTATACGCCGTGTACTTTCTGAGTACACTCCATGTACTCTTTTCCCGCTCGAAACCGTGTGCTGGCTATGTCTGGACCACACCCAAGGTGTGTAGGGGTGACGTGGAGGTCGATTTTGGCGGAGTATGGAAAACCCCACTACACACCGGGTACTTTAAAAATACACGTCGTGTACTTTTCTTTTTTTTTTTTCACTAAACAGACCGGGGTCGCGCCTCATCATCATAAACATCTTTTTCATAGTCTGGTTCGACCGAGAGACACCGTATGACCGTGAAACTTCTCTAGATTCCCTAGCCTCCATCTTTTATCTGATCCGAGCTCTGTTGATTGCATTAGAAGCACAACGGTGATTTCTTCCTTCTGCTTGAGCCATGTATTCCAATTTTTCATCCTTCTCAATTTATCTAAGGTTGAACATTTTGTGAATTTTCTAAGATCTATGATGTTATAGGGAGAATTAGCCATCATGGTTCAAGTATATCGATCTCCTATGATCGAGGTAGGTGGTTTGTGGCTTACTGTTCAAATTCTCTGAGTTTATGTGCAAATTTCCACCGATACCCATGAACGGGGTATTGCGTGTTTCCCCTTTTCACCTTTGTTGTTTCCCTACCTTTCTTGTATGATTTTGTAGAGTTAATTTGACCATTTTAGTGGATAATTATTTGTGCTTGGATGTATTTTCCCTTGCTTTGTTCGGTTTACGACCTTTGGGTCTCGTTTGCCTTTGGCTGCTAGACCTGTTTTCATGCCTTGCGGTTATAGGTTGAAGTGAAACTCATGACATGCTTGTTGCCTTGTAGAATATTTAGCTATATAGCTCTATAGGTGTACTTTGGTTAGCCAAGTAGATATATAGGTGTATTTTGGCCTTATAGCCTTATTATGAATTAACTGGCATGGGGCTGAGAGAACCTGGTGCTATAGATTATAAGGGATAAACCGAGTGAGCTTCCTCAGAGAGTCTTAACTTTTTTGAATCTCTTTAAGAACCTTCCCAGGCAAGAGGAGGAATTGACTGAGTGAGCTTCCTCAGAGATTCTGTGGTATACCTGAGGCTATAGGAGGAATTGAACGAGATAGCTTCCTCAGAGAGTCTCTAGATCTTGGGGATAAGAGGTTTAGACTGAGTGATCTTCCTCAGGGGGTCCCTGACTACCCTAGACTATAAGGGGAATTGACCGAGTGTGCTTCCCCAGAGAGTCTCATAAATTCGTATGACCAAACCAGAGGGGTTAAGCTGAGTGCAATGCCCAGAGGGTTGTCTTACCTCTTGGATAGGACCACTGGGGAGCACTGCGAGTACTTCCCAGAGGGTTTCTGGCTTATTAGATGTTGTTTCACTGCTATTGATTGGTTGTGGATTGATTATTGCTATGTATCATCCTGTTTTACTATTTACTGTTTACTGCCTACTCCTTACTGTTGTTGTTTACTGCTTATTCTTCTTTTACCTGCCATATACTCACCAACTATTAGACACATATCTTCGGGTGGTTTCTACTGGGATTTTATCTCACTCCCTGTTTGGGCCATGATTTTGGGCCCAACCAGACTATTTTTTTGTGCAGGTACAGACAAGGGAAAGCGCCTTCGACTTCTGGAACTTGATTTCTTGGAGCAGGGGAGCATGGGACCAAGCTTTGGCTTATGATGCTGAGGAGCTGTTTACATTTCTTTTGTAATTGTTTTTGTACTGTAGTGTTTTCTAGCATTGTGCCTTGTTTGGCTGATTTCCTAGTTATGTATCATGCATCATTTCATATAGAAATATGTGCTCTAGTTTGTTGATTAATCTTCCGCTGTTATATTGTTGGTTATTACTGCTTCCCCTATTGCATGTTTATTTTTTTCTGCTGTGTACTCTGCCAATGAGGGTATATTTTCCTCACTATCACACCCAAGGCCCTCACTGCTAGTCGGTAGCCTCTGAAATTTGGGGAAATTCTCTTAATGCCATGTGACCAACCGGGTACGGGGTGCCTCTGGGTGGCTTTCGAAACCGGGATGTTGCAGCTCTCATCTGAAGATGATACTTCAAGATCGATCAAACTGTCATGAAGTAATCCCTCACGAGGAAGTGTCTGATGAAGACCATTAGAATTAATGTTCCCACTATTGGGAAATAAGAGAGTAGAATATTGAATTCCAACAGATAATTTTCTGAGGGCTTCAAGAACTACAGCATTGAGAAATTCCATATTAAAAATTGGATCTTGATTTCTTGATTGTGCCGGGCAGGTATTCCTCTTAGATGCCTTCTTACTCACTTTAGGAAACACATGTTGACAAAAGTGGTTATTATGGGCAGGTGTACGTACCTACTTAGGAGAAATAGTCAGGTTAGGATGATTATCTCCACTCAAATAAGGTTTATGTGCCTGACTTGGTTGTCTGTATGATATGGGGGAGTACGCCCCACAACCCTCTTGGACTGGAACAGTTGTGTGTGTCTGTTCTGGAGTGATATGTTGATATGTCACTCCACTGGTAGGGATAGATTTGCATTTATTTCCCTGTGATGTTGTTTAAGCTGTTATAATATTCTGATAGGCATCTAGAATATGAGCAAAAATTTGCTTATTCTCTTTCACCAATGACAGAATATGCCTGGTGACTTTAGCTGTCGAAACATGGATATACTTCCATTCCGTGATTGGAGTAGGTGTGTATTCCTGCTCCTGCCCTCCTTTTCATGTCAGTGAATTCTAATAGTACTCATGTGTGGGGACAGAGAGTTGAGTCTGCCTCCTGTTTGTCATTGGGGCTTTCCAATCGACTTCTCCAGGTGCTACAAAATGAGACTGTTTTTAGGATGGATCAATACTAGCAGGTGTATGTGCCTACTAATTGCACTCCGTTGAATGTGGTTGATTAACTTCATTCAATACTGGCATACGGGGCTGCTGACAGAATTGTTGAGTCTAAGCAGGTGTATGTTCCTGTTTACCAGTTGTCAACACATTGGGTTGGCGGGCATCATCAAATGTAGTTAGACGAGCCTTCTGACTAGAAGATGATTTATAAATAGGTGTATGTTCCTATCTATAGAACTCACCTAGAATTTCCTGGCGGGAACGGCGTGTTGCTACCAGACGAGTCTGCTAGATAGAGGAATTAAAACGGACGGGTGTGTGTGCCCGCTCATTTTCTTTCCACCAATTTAGGTTGGTGGACTTCTCCAGAAATGGAAGAGATAAGAAATTGCTCACTGTTGACTGGTCGTCGCCTCTGGTTGTTCGTCTTTCCTGCTCGGGTTTGAGGAACCTAAGACGAACGCTTGGAGATGACACCCTCATCATGTTGAGGGCACACTGCCGCACGAGTCTAGTGGTGATTGTTGATGGGAGCCCTTGGGAAGGACTCATGTTTCCTTGAATTAAGGCCTTCAGTGACCTTCTCATTCACCTCCCCAGAATATGGGAGGGACTGGTGATTGCGTTTGGGGATAAGGACCCGAAATGGTTGGAAATGCTGGTTGGCACCACCTACTTCTTGATCACTGATCGTCACAGTCCGGACAACCAAGGTGAATAATTGACTTGGAGGGCTTGTCAAGTGGCCTCCAGAGTCAGAATAGTACCATTTTGATGGTATTCCTTAACCAACACATTTGATACCCAATTTTGAAGATGCTGAGTAGGTGATGTCATCCTCAGTGCGGACGATGATCTAGCAGGAGTAGCAGCAGAGGTATTCACAGCAGAGGTATTCACAAGTGTGAACTTAAGATAATCCATTTCTGTAATGCAAAAGATATTTGAAAAGAGTGCCTATTTGATATAACAAACATAATCAAGATAAGTTCGACCACTACATCTTTTGGATGAGGACATATGTTATTGATTTTTTTATTATCCCTCTCATTGAGTTTAAATAGGGGCCTAACAAATAAGTAAGACATCATTTTAACTTGGTTATAGATTCACATCATGTTCACCATTTTTTGTTTCCTCTAGAATTTGTGATGACCTCGTTGGTTTAAGGTTTAAACATTCCAATCGGTTTCTAATGGGTTTTTTCCGTAGAACTGGAAACATCCAATGATTATATATCCATTTGGACCTACTTTCCAAAGGTAGGTGCTCATTAGTTATGGACCAATGAGGCTTAAGAATTTTCATTGGTCGAGAGGATGGGAGGTCAGACTCATCACACCTTTTTTAGGGGAATTATTGTCTACTATGGGACTCCCTTTATAGATTTGAGTTATGTTCATGAATCCTTATTAAATTACCAAGTATGAAAATGAGATTTCCTTTAGATCTGACAATAAATGATTGATATGTATAAAATTTTAGAGAATCTTTTACATGTCTTTTAGGTTATTCATCGATAGATAATCACCTATATTTGTTAAAGATTCATAGTCAATTGTATCCTTCCACACATTATATATAAATATCTTGGTCATTATGATGACCATACTGGTTTTAAAGCCACTCAGTGGGGCACATAATGTTTATTGTCATTCAGAAGGACATGGATTATTTCAGAGTTGGGATCATACCCGCAGATGGGCTACCTATGTATCCTTTTTTATAAAAGGAATCAGAACCCACGTAGTTTGAGTAAAGTATGAGATTTGTGCATGATTGATGGCCTAATGAATGATTTCATAATTACGTTAAGCTCTAAGCTAATGTGAGTCATGCTCGGTGTGAGAAATAAGATGTATTGGTAAAACCTAACAATTGTACCATGAAATATGCAATTATAAGAAATAATTTGGGGCTTATGTATGTATGACTTCCCAGATAGATGAGGATTAGGATTTACTTGATGGAAGAAACCCCGGAACAATGTCTATAAAGGTATATGTTCTTTATGAAGATTTGGATACTCAACATAGGGCTTAATCCTGAGAAGGATGCCCAAATTAGAGGGGACTTATGATTGGGTTTTACTCTTGAGAAGGAAACCCACATGAAAATTAAATTAAGACTGGGGATTACTCCTAAAGAGGAGGCCTAGGTTAAGGGGAATTTATGACTGTGGCTTACTCCTAAGGAGGAGGCCCAGGTTAAAAGGAATTTGAAAACTGGGGCTTACTCCTGAAAAGGAGGCCTAGGTTAGGGGACTTGGGAATTACTCCTGAAAAGAAGGCCCAAATTTAAATACCGTGGAATGGGTCTTACTCCTGAAAATAACGCCCAAAAATAGCGAACATGGGGCTTACTCTTAAGAAGGATGTCCATATCTTAAAGATCTACTCATTCTAAAAAGATGAGGTTGAATGAATGAAATCTCTTACCTTAGTGACATGAAGATATGTAAATCACTAGGTTTTGAGAGATGTTCCACAGAATTTCTTTTAGATAAGGAAGCTAAACATGGAAATATTCCATAAATGGCTTTGAAGAGTTTCCTGAAGAATAAATCTTGAAGAGGAGAGGTGGATTTGAATAATATAGGTGAATAGGCAAGAGGGGTACCCAAAAAGAAGTAGGCGTGCAGGTCCTGTTGGGGCACATAGGTACTGGTCACGTAGGTATACCTGCGCGACACATAGGTACCTATGCGATGGTCAAACCATAAGGTAATACATGGGCGAGACTTGGCTCAATCCCTTAGTATTATCCCTAGGGGATTCCAGAAGAGTGGTGAGCAGGTTCTGTTGAAGGGATAACGAGGCACGCAGGTGTCTTCATTTCCCTTAAGGGTTAGACACCTTGGTGCATAGGTGTTGATGAATTTCAACACTTAGGCCTTGTTCCCCCTCCTTAGATCTTCCGTTCTAGGTAATAAATTACCTTAGAAGTGTTTTGAAGGCTTCGATAAGAGACTAGGGTGCCGAGATCTCAAAGATGAGTTTCTGGATTTTTCCGTCCCCAAAATGGGGGGCCCACAAGGGGTATTTATAGGCCACTGAACACCCCGGGCGAAAATCAAATAGGTCGCGCTGGACACCTGCACGACCATCTTGTAACCTGCACAGCCCATGCTGATGCAAATCCTTGTTCATGCCTTTGTCAATTTTTGATGTTTCATCAAAGGATGAGTCACTTTATGCTAAGGTATTCCTCTTTTTCAATCGTTTAGACTCTGTGATGGAAAGGAGCATCAACACATAGATTTGAGTCAGAATGAGAGATATCATAATACCAAACAAAAACATGAAAATAGGGTGTAACACCCTATGTTTTTATGAATTATTATTTTTTCAAATGAATTAAATTTCATAGATATATTTCATTACACGCAACACTAATTTTAGTTTTCTCTGCACAGGTCATCAAGTTTTAACAGACCGTGATATATAATAATAATAATTATTATTATTTAAACATGACCATTATAACCTAGAAATTAACCTCACACTTCATATGGTGCCATCTGAATACTTGAATTGAAGCTATTGTTATTGGAAAATTCTATAAGATTTAAATAATAATCCCACATGCCTTGAATGTAAAGTGAGAGAGAACTCAACATGTTTCCATAGTTTGGATAGTCTGTTCTGCTTGTCCATCAATTTTTGGGTGGTAGGCAGTGCTCAAACAAAGATCAGTATCTAGGGCCTTCTGAAGACTCATCCATAATTGTGATGTAAAATGGGGATCACGATTAGAAAAAATTGACAAGGGTATACCATGAAGTCTTACAACATCATTAATATATAGTTTTGATAAACATCCAAGTGGTAAATCTTCTCTTATAGGAAGAAAATGTGATGATTTTGTAAGATGGTCAATAATGACCCATATCACATCATTCTTTCTTGGAGTATTTGGTAGCCCCATGAAAAATTAAATCATAATATAATCCCATTTCCACATAAGAATAGTAAGGGGTTGCATGACTTCTCTAGGACGTTGTCTTACACCCTTCACCTGTTGACACACCAAACATCTCGACACATAATCAGCAATATCCATCTTCATGTTTTCACTACAAAAATATTCTTTTATATCTCTATACATCATTGTTCTACCATGGTGTATAGAGAAATTAGATCTATGAGAATCAAATAATATTTATCTCTTTATCTCAGAAATAGCTGGAAAACAAATCCTCTTTTCGAATTTCAAAATACCACCATCATATATGAATTCAATCAACTTCCCATCATTTACAGCTTTAATTTTCTTTTGAAACTCTTCATCATAATCTTGATAAATATTTATCCTTTCTGGTAAATAATGTTGTGAAACCATGTGAAAATGTAGTGATGTGTTACCTTCCTTGATAATTCCCATATAAATATTTACTAGATCCATGAACAAAGGATCCCTTTAAACTCTCATCTTGTTCAGAATTCCATGGTCCTTTATACTCAAAGCGTCTTCCACCTTATTTGACTTCCCCATGTTGTAGTGTATGAAACAATAATAATATCTGAGTAGCTCAATCCATCTCCATTTTATCATGTTGAGTTCTTTTTGGGAGAAGATATTTTTCAGGATTTGTATATATCTCACATTTCTCTCCATAGAGGTAATGTCTCCAAATCTTTAGAGCAAAGATTAATGATGTTAACTCAAGATCATGAGTTGGATATTTTTTTCATGAAATTTTAGCTGCCTAGATGCATAGGAAATCAGTCTATTGTTTTGCATAAGGACACAACCAAGTCCTTTTTTTGATGAATCACTGTAGATAAAAACCCATCATTCCTCGATGGTAGGGTTAGGATAAGAGCATTCAAAAACCTCCTCTTTAATTCTTCCGAACATTCTTCACATTCCATTTTCCGTATGAACATAACCCCTTTTTGTGTGATCTTGGTAATTGGACTGGATAAATGGGAAAAGGTCTGAACGAAACACTGATAAGACCTTCTAAGACAATGAAACTACTTACAATAATTATGTTCGTTGGAGTAGGCCATTATTGCACAACCTTTTTCTTCACAAGATCTACAGATATTCCATCCATAGAGATAATGTGGCTCAGAAAAGAAACTGACTGAAACCAAAAATCACACTTGATAAACTTCCCATATAATTCATTTCTTCTAAGAGTCTTTAGAATAGTTCACAAGTGATTTTCCTGATCTACATTGATTTTAGAGTATACCAGGATATCATCAATAAACCACACACAAAATTCATCAAGATATTCATTGAAAACTATATAAATTAGATCCATGAAAAAAGATGGTGCATTAGCTAGTCCAAAAGGAATTACTATAAACTCGTAATGCCCATACCTGGTTCTAAAAGTTGTTTTTTGAATTTCAACCTTCCTCACATGCAACTGATGATATCCAGATCAAAGATAAATCTTAGAAAAATTTTGGGATCAATGAAGTTGATCAAATAAATCATAAATTCATGAAAGAGGATACTTATTCTTTATTGTAATAGCATTGATTTCCCTGTAATCAATACATAGACTCATGGATCCATATATCTTTTTGAAAAAGAGGATAAGGGCTCCCCATGGAGAAACACTAGGTTGAATAAATCCTTTATCACTAAATTCCTCTAGTTTTTTCTTTAGTTCGAATAATTCCACAGTGTCTATTCGATAAGGGGTCTTTGATATGGGCTTTGAACCTGGAATTAAGTCAATGGAGATCTCAATTTTCTACTCTGGAGGATTTCCAGGTAAATCCTTTAGAAAGACGTCAATATATTCTTGCACAATAGGTACATATTCTAATTGAACATTATTTTTCCCACCCATAGTTATTCAATTCTCTTCCACCCCAATAATTGAATTCAGTAGAGCTACTGGGGGTGGATCTTGAGGAGAATCAGATGGTGATATTTCTTCCCAAAAGATAAGGGATTCTAAACCATTCTCAAAAATTGTAACTTCCTTCTTCTTGCAATAGATCTTCACATCACAATTTGATAGCCAATTCATACCGAGAATTATATCAAATTCAGTCATTGTTATGATGATAATGTCAAAAACTAAAGCACATTTATGTGTCATAAGGGGGACTAATTGACATGCCTTTGTTGCAATGATACATCCACTAGGGGTTTTTACTGATAACAATTTTATTAAATCAAATTAGACATATCTAATTTTCTTGGAAAACTAGGAAGATATAAATGAATGCGATGATCTAGAATCAAATAAATCATTGGATAAGTTTGATGAAATTATCAATGTACCTTCCACCACTTCGTTCGGAACTTCAACCTCCACAGTTGTGACTGCATAATCTTGTCCATGCCCCCTTGGCCTTATTGGGGAAACATTTCCATGACTCATAGGACATTCGTGTACATAATGTCCCATCTCCGTGCAATTGTATCACAAAACATTTTTAGATTATTTCTTCCCCTTAAAATCATGAGATATGTGGCCTTTTCTCCGCACTTGTTACAAATTTCCTGTCCCTTAAAGAAAGTTCCAAGGTGTTTCTTCCCACAATTACTACATGGTGGAAATTCAACTATTCCCTTACTCCCCATTTTTTATTTCCTTTCCCAGAGTTTTCAACATCCCTCTTCTACTCTTGATTTCCCTTAAAGTCATAAGAATTAAATAATTCTTTTTTTGTCTTGATAGAACATGAAACTATATCTTCAAATGATGATAAATTTTAGGAGACTAGACCCCTTTAGGGGAATGGATTCAAACAGTCAAATAACTGATCAATTTTTCTCCTCAGATTTCATATGTAGTCCACAACATACCCTACTAACCTTGTGATGTTATCTTTATACTTTGAAACATTATCATCTTCCTTTTGCTTGAAATTTAAAAACCGCCTTCCATATCTGCTAGTTGTTCACGAGGAAAATATTTCTCTAGGAAGATTTCCTTAAATTCCCTATATTCCATATCTTTTATCTCTTCCTCATCCTTTGTGTTCTGGAATAATGACCACCACTGATCCGCATCTCCTGATAGATGATAAACTACCAAGATGACCTTCTCTCTTTTGTAACATCCCAAAGAGAGAAATATCTTCTCTAGGGAACTTATCCACTCTTCATCTACTAATGGGTTTGTAGTCCCTTTGAATGATGGTGGTTGTTGTCGTGTAAATAAAACTAACATAGCTCATCCACATGGTGGATCCAAATGCTCCATACAGGTATGGTTATTATTCATAACCTGAGTATGTTGACCCAGTATATTTATCGTTTTCTTAGCACTAACCACAACACTAGATCCAACATCATTATCTTGCATCGGAGGGAAATCTCTATAGGGGACACGCGCATTCATGCTGTTTCCATTTGGTCCATTAGGTCCCATTTCTAAAAAATGTCATACACTATATTAGGGCATGAATCATAATGTATAATCTCAATGTAGAAAAACACTTAGCATAAATCAAATTTCAATGCATATCTAATTTCGTAATCATAAACATGGTATATTTGAGGAAATATTTACATTTAAATCCATCATAATGGCTTGTAAATAAAATAATAATTATCCTAAACATATCCCCTAGGGGTGTCATAACCAAGAGTGCAACAAGGCCCGTTGTCGTGTGCCAGGACACCCCGGGTCAATCTCAATACTCATTGTCGGAGCTTTCACTCCTAGGTACATCTGTTCTAGAGCCGCCTCTACCTGCTCATATGTAGATAGGTATGTATTGATTGAAATTCCCACATAATCTATTCCTTACCAAAATACCAGGATGTTTTTGTATGTTTATCCTCAAAGACTATCTTAGGGAATCTTCCCTAGTCTATGTTTTCTAAATCTAGTTTCCAAGCTTTCTACTAAACTTCCATTGGTACCAACTATAAGGACTTGACCCCAGTTGCCCAGAGATGGTGCCTTATATGATTAAATTGGCATACAAACAAGGAATAATTATCCTAAAGGTATGAGAAGTTTAGTATTATTGGAAACAATATACATATAAAAGTTCAACGTTACAACTTTAAATGAAAAACAACATTGGAAGTCGTTAGAAAATTCCATAACTCCTAGGTTATCTCGCCGCCGCCGCGGCCGAGCCGCGGCGGATCCTCCGGCGGCGCACCGGGCGCCGCCGCCCCCGGTCGCTGGCGCCGCCGCGCCGGCGACCCGCGCCGCCGCCGCCTTCCGCGGGCCGCCGGAGTTGCTCCGGTGGCCCGATTCCTCTCCCGTCTGCGCCGTTGCTCCTCCCGGGGGCCGATCTTCACTGCGGGATCAACGGATCGCCCTTGCCGCACGGTTCGTCGTCGCTTGCCAAAACCGCACACGAAAAGGATCGGCGGAGGGTTGTCGGGTCTTGTTCGTTAGACCTGCACCCTCCGCGTTAGTCATAAACAACGGGAGAAAGGGGCTACAACAATTTTTAATCAAGATAAAAATTGTTCACTTCCTTTTCTTTTAAACGGCAATTCAATTTTAATTAATTGAAAATATTCATGCCAGTTCTTTATTCCAAAAAGAAATAGAAACACGGGAATGAATCATCAAGAATTAAATCCCTACCTTGTCGTCGTCGTCGGACGAGAGGTCGTCGCAGATTTGGTGATCGTCGCAGAAGAGACGCTCGTCGCACCGCGGGAAGGAGTCGCGCCGAGGATCTCCGGATCAAGATCAAACAGATTTAATTAATTTAAATCCATTGATATCGAATTATAAAAAGGGAGAATTTATAAGATTCGATTCTCACCTTTAACCGCCGATCGTAGGTTTGCCGCGGAAGAAGAAGCGCCGAAGAAGAAGAAGAAGGTCGCGGAAAAAGATTGTCGACGTCACGGATCACGGTGTGGGTCGTCGAATTTTGGTTCCGGCGTTCTTCGCGTTCTTCGCGGGGAGGGTGGAGGCCCAGAGAATAAAGAGTAATCCTCCAAAATAGACACGTTGGTCTATTTTATTAAATCGCCAATGAACGCAAACGCGTAAGTAACGACCCATTAAATTCGTTGAATTAATTCAACGAATGAAACAGCCCATTTAATTCACGAAATAAACCGCCCAATTAAATGGTCTGTTAAGAAATTAAAGAAAACACGCCGGTTTACTTTTCAGTTACTTTGACGACAGAGCAGAGATCCTCCGTGGACTGCGGCGACGACAGAGCAGAGATCCTTCGTGGACTGCGGCGACGACTGTGCAGAGATCCTCAGTGGACTGCGTCGACTACTGCACTCAGCGATCCTACGTGGATCAGTGCTACAGGTCCTGTGTGGGCCTGATCCTGTGTGGGTCATCTCTTACGGTTCTGGGTGAGCCATTGCTACAGGTCCTGTGTGGGCCCGATCCTGTGTGGGTCATTTCCGAGGTTAGTACCTATCGATCCTTCGTGGGTCCGATGACTAAGATGGATCAGTGATCATCTTTGACGTCATCTGAAAAAGTATACCTGGTTGAGCTGAATCTTATGTTACTCTCCTTTGTGGATTGTGTTGAACTATCCTATGTGGATTTACTATTTACTATTTACTCTCCCTGGTGGATTTGAGTCTTTCTTTCCTGTGTGGATCGAGTTGACCTTGAGCTCGAGAGCAGAGCTAGAAATGGGGACTTAGGTATATGTATGGGCATATACCTAAGTCGAGTCAGTTGTTTATTCTTGGTTGCCCCCTTTCTTTTGTGTTATATCCTTTGTGGATTTCGGGAGACCTTCAGGGGTCTCGGGGTCCTTACTGAGTAGTTTATACTCACCCCTGCACGGGCTATGCCCGCACCTTGTTGTGTTGGATGCAGACGACGGACAACTCTGATCTCGGTTGGGGCGTGGAGCAGGACGGTACCTGGAGGCGGACCACTGGGTGGGACGTGCTCGGAGCGAACGTGGGACCCGAGGAGCCTGGAGGCTATCTGTACCCACCCTTCAGGTGGGATTGCCAGTGGACGACACGAGGCCGCCGTCTTTTCTTCAGTTGCTGTTCTTTTCCTTTTCAGTTGTACTTTCAGTTGGGCTTGTATTCCGGCCCCCTTTACTTTCCGCTTGCTGACTCTGTGGTGGTTGTTACTTATAAAGGCAATGCCTTCCCTGTTTACCGGGATTTTACGCCTTGGTGCTAGTCGCCAGCCCCTGGCCTATGGAAGGCGGGCTTGGGGTAGTCACGGCACGGGCCCCGAGGTCGGGTCGTCATGTCCTAAGAAATTGAAACATAAGAAAGGGGTGAGATGAAATGCTTGGTAAGGGTAAGAAATACATTGGAATATAACATAAACATTAGACATGTTGAATAATTGAAAATACATGCCTTTAAAAATAAACTTGAACATAATATGGTAGAAATATAAGCTGAATAAATATTGCGAGAACATAACACAATCATGGGTATTCAACTAGTCGAATAACCAGATGAACCATCAACAATATTTTCATAATTTGGGAATTCATAATATGGGAAAACATAAACATACCGTCTAGGCCTCGTTCCAATACCATAAATAATCTTTTTGTCAAGGCCTTGTGCCAAGACCATAGTTCGTATCATGAGACCTACTAATGCACCAATGGGATATAGCAGGCCCCAAACAACACATATTATATTGAATGAATTACTCATATGAACGGAGATAGACATAAACAATATATACATTCATATTGAAATTAATATATGAAATGAAAATAACCTTCCCTGAACATTAAGCAAAAACACTAGCCATTTAGAGTAAATTGGTGAATGGTTTTAAGATTACACAACCATAGAAAAAATAATCATAAACCATTAAATTAAATATGTTAGATTATAAGATGTAATACTAATCCCAATAATTCATAATAATCAACAAGAGTGTTGAAATAGATGAAGATACTCTTATAGAATCATCGAGTAAATCTTGAGATAAATACTCTTTTGCTTTGAAAAGAAGAGTTATTTTTGAAAAAATATTTGTATAAAACCAAAAATTAAGTAATATATTATTTTCATAACAAAATGATTAATTTTATAAAGATAATGGTTTTAAAAAACATATTAATTGTGCCTTTTAAAATAGGTACAAAATAGAGAAATTCCCTTGGATCAGGCATGTATTTCGGAAACAATTTCGTAAGTTCATTTTAAAATGTGTAACCATCAACAAAATAAGGAAATATTATGGTTGTTAAACATATATATAACTGACCCACATAATATTTGAGGAGTACATAATAATACACAAGAGTTTAATATGGGTAATTAGATAATAAAAGTTACCTGAATGAAAATGGATGTTCGGGTGGAAAAACCCTTACCTAAAGTCTGAACATGTTCTGCTCTTGAACTTAAGCTCCTGGAATATGAAATTATAATTATTAATAAATTATTTCAGAACCTATTATACATTAATTTAGTTTATCATAATTATCTTTAGTTCATTTATGTTATTATTGATAAGTTATTATATTTAATTCCATCGTTACAGTGTGTTTGTTTTCTTGATTATCATAATCGGTTCACTTGTTTTTAAGTAACGGAATTCATGTGGAATGGTTGTAAATCTCCAGAATTGAAATTACATATTATTTATGAACATACAGAATTTTTAATGGTCATTTCTATAATTTGGTTACATGGAAAGAGGATGAATCATTAGATGATAACCACTTTGATATTTTGGTGGTATTAGGATTACTATGAACTAGTTTATTCATATAAATTAATAATATGTACATAATCAGGTTCCTGAATATTAATTAGGTTATTATTCATATATTATATTATATTTCAACCATCTAAATGGTTTCATGACTAGTACTGAATGTGAAAATGAAGAATGAAACTTTGTCCTCTCTGAAGGTTATAAATTGGATCCTCATGGACGTTGATTTCGATTATAAAAATAAAAGGGAGGGAGTAATGAAATTGATGATGTTTCTTCCATTAACATGATATAATTCAAGTATATAGTTGATAATGGAGTTATCATGGTCATTTGGACAGATGAGGTTAGGAGATAAAAATGAAAAGATATGAACTTGAAAAGAAAAGAAAAGTTGAGAGATTCCTTATGAAAATTCGGCATCTTAACGACATCGCTTAAAAATTCATAAAATGAATTGACGAGGGTATTTAAATAAAAAGGATGTTAATATGAATACATAATATCAACTCCAACATATGAGAATGGAAATTCAAAGAGATAACATAAAAGAAGTGCGACTAAAACAGAAGGGTGAAAGATTCCCATACCTTGTAGAGTAACTCCTAGAACTTAAAGGTTGGGACCTTGGGGGATTAAAGACACATTGGGAGGACTCCTAGGGAGCTAAAAACACCAAATATTCTTGGATGATTAATTTTAAATGAATGAAAACGTATGTATGAGTGGTTATTTACAGTAAAAGAGATATAGATGTTTATTAATTTAAAAAGACACCTCATTAGTGACTTTTGTAAAACCATGGACTTTCGCATGGTATTTGCCCATGTTATTAGCCATTTGGGACACATAATATATTATTGTACTGTACAAAAGTTTACCAGACCTTTTATTTTATTTATTATGTCATTATGATGTCATTAAATTATAGAAAACTCAAAACTGTATTTTACTATTCAAGAAAAATTAAATTATTTTTGAAAAATCCCAAAAATTTACCCCTACCATTTTCTGATGTATAGAATTCAAAAATTAACTCCATTTTTAAAACATAATTTTCTAATTATTATTAGTTTTAATTTTAAAATAAAATCATAGTTAATTCCAAAAATAACAATTTTAAGGTATAATTAGTTTTATATCACATTGAAAAATTAATTAAGATTTCACTATATTTTTAGCTTAAGAAAATAAAATAATATCATACTTACTATTCACAAGGGTCATATTACTATTCATAAGGGCATGTTATTATTCACCAAATATAAAGTTTGTTCCATCAGACTCCAAATGACTTACTGGTCACAACTCTAGATGACCGTTTTTTGAAATTCGAAACATAATAGAGGAAAAATTTTGTTTAATGGATAGATTATAAAATGAATTTATTTTCAAAACATTGGGGTGTTACACCTTCCTATATCTCATTTAATGGGGGATTCTAAATATTTGTATGTGTGTACGACAGACTACTGCCTTGCGAAGCGATGTGATTCCTTTTTCTCTAACGATCTGAATGAAAGGTAATTAGGGTCAATTTAATTAATTTATCTGATATATATGACATAAAATTTATATATATTTGTAATAAATTATTTTATTCTCTTTCATTTCATACATTGAGAAAATTTAAACAATGTTCATGTGCATGTACGACCCACCGTCTCCATGAAGGGTGTGTTTCATTTTCTATCTCTAAATTTTATGGATTAGTATAAATACATAAATAATGACTATATTTTATAATTATACAAATTTTAACAGTATTTATATTATATAACCATGACCAAATTAATTTTATTGAAAATACCAAATCAAAACATGCATGGAAAACAAAGAATTTATTACCTGAAACATGACATTAACAAGGAATTGTTGATAAACAGATAATAAAAAGTAATAAGTAAATTAAAAATGGTATGATACATATGATTATGGTTCTTTAATTTGATTATAAAATGATTATATTTTTTATATATTATTTTAGAACATGAATGAAGGAAATCAAGACTTATCGTAAGGTATTTTTGTCCCAATTTTTATTCATTGAGACATATGTTGTTTGATGCACCTATCATACTTTATAAGGTTTATATAAAACCCCCTTGACTTTTAATATCATGAAATTATTTGTTTTAATTATGTTTTATGTTTTATTTAATGTTATTATTTCATGGGGATTATGATTCAATGTTACCAAAGTCATAAGGGTTATTTTATACAATCTCATAATTTATCAGGATTGTTTTTGTTTATGCTTCCAATGATAAAATATTATGATCCATCTCTAAAAAAACATGAATTTTATTATACTATTTTAATATTGTAATAATATTTGTTTTACCTTCATTTTACTCTCTTTATTTATTCTAGAGTTCTAATGAATGTTTTTAAGAAAAATAATCTTTATTTAACTCTTCTATTAAGAACCATTTTTTACTCTATATAAAATTTTAAAACAATGTGTTCATTTTTTTATAATTAAACATGTATATATTAAAGAAATTATTACACATTTTTGAATTTTTAAAAAGTGATTGAAATGAATCTTCATTTCATTTTCCAAACAATTCCTATTTTGATTTTACCAAAAATGTTAAAGGAATATTTGTTCTAACATGTATAAAATGAAAAGTATTTTCTACCACCACAACCAATCAATTTTTTGAAGGTTAATTTATATGTTTCAAAGTTTATTTTCAAAGAAATGGATTTCAAAAATTATTTATGATATTTTTGTGATTTTTAACATGGGAAATATATTTTATGTAATAAATATTTTAAATGATTTTTAAATATACCCTTATATGTTTCTAAGGTTATTTTTAAAGTAAAGGATTTTGAAAATATTTTATGTTTTATGAATTGTTTTTCATACTGAAAAGAATATTTTCTTCAAAAAATGTTCCAACTGATCTTTTGAAACCATTTTGCATCTAAGATGACATCCTTTGATGTTAATTTTTATTTAATGGGCATAAGATTTAATGATACCATCCAGTTTAGATGGTTAAAGTTTATATTTATGAAATGTTTATAAAAACAATTTGTTATTCATGGGTTATGCTATGGTGAATTGATGAAAGGTTTATGAAACTTGTTTTCTTTACATAGTATATGATGTGGTTATATGATGAATTTTTTATATTATTGTGGAACACATAAGTGTGGTTTTCATTAAGGTATGGGTGGAACCTATATCTCCCTCCAATGCATTGGGTAAAGATTTATATCTCATGAGATAACAATGAGAAATAAGTTGGTGGGCCTGATCCAATATGGGAAATAGGTGAGTCCTAATCCACTATGGGGAATAAGTGTATACTGAACCACTATAGGGAATCAAGTTATAAGACTTAATCCATTATGTTTATGGTCTTGGTATTTAACCTTGAAATATAAAATGACTTTATATATTTACAATAGTGACACATTTATATGACATGATATCATGGTTCATTATTGATTTATGATGATTACTCACTCTAATGGGACATATTTTCTATAGTGATAATGTTTTATGCCATGAGTCATGTTTATAATATATGGAAGTTTTTTTATGAACTTTGTAAGGTATGTTCATGATCACATACCCATATGTATAGCTTTTTATTTTATATGATCATATTTTGATATATCCTATGTTTATCCTTACTGAACATCTGAGCTCACCATTTCTTATCTTTCCTTCCCCATGAAATAAATGATGGTTTTAGTAGGGAATGACTAATAGGAGTAATTTTTGGGAAGATCATTATGGGATATGTTGAGAATCTTTCATGAAATATTATGATTATGTTTCTAATATTCAAATAAACAAAACCATTATAGTCCCCGATCATGTCATTATGAAATGTATTTAATATTAATCTGAAAATATATGTTATTTATGAATGAAAATACTGGGTATTTATATTTGGTATTATAGAACATTTTTATTTAACCTATAGAAATTATGATAAGGAAGATTTTGTGTGATCTCTAGGGATAGTTATATGGATATATCTAAGGATTTTTCTATGGATATGTTTAAAGTTAAGTCAAAGTAAATAAACCTTTCTTGGAATTTTGTTAAATTATAAAGAGAGTGATTTCCAAAAAATTTCTTCCATGTTTGGATACTAAAAGTGGATGTGGGTCTAGAACATAGATACCTAGGTGTAATAAATCTATAAAGGGTGCATTGAGCGGGACTCGAGAATCACTTAGTTTAGGATAATAGGACTTTCTGTACACCTGGTTTGACACTCTCATGGGATATGTTTTGGAAATTCACATACTATATATGAACCATCATGAAGAATTTTGATAATGAACATGAATGACCTAGGTTAATCCTAAAGTGTCATAAATTGAAAATTTTGCATCATGATTTAGTCATCTAATAAATGATTTTTCATGATCATGTGGTTTTCCACTATGATTAGTGTTTCTCACATTTTTCTTATGTGATTGAAAATGTAAGGATTTTCCACTTTAAAAACAACATTCTATGGGATCTGGGATACAGAAACCTGTTTCCATTTTCACAAAACATTCTCAATCTGTGAACTGTACTAATCTTCCAAATTAACAAAGGAGGGAAAAAATTCTGTTGAATCCTTCATGAGACAACATCTTCCTTCTTTTATTGGGTCTTTAGATCCACTAGTAGCTGTGTTATGGATTAGAACCATTAAATAGATATTTTCTATTTTTCAGTGCTTAGAAAATGAAATTTTTTTCTTAGTTGTTTATTGTTTGGAATGTGAAGTAGATCAATGGTGAATATTTATTAATAATATGAGTCAAGAGGAACAAATTGACTCTATATAATGAGTTTATTTTAGTAATATATTTTCATGTAATTAATTCCCTCATATTCTTCATATAAATATGGAGAAGGAATTACTTGAGCATTTGTTGAAGGATGATAATTATAATGGTTCTTATGAAGCTAATTTTAAAAATATTTCATTGTCTTTTTATGGTTTAATCATCAGTCTAGAGTGATAAATTGATTGATTATTTATTATATTAAAACCATGTCTCTAAAAGGAATTTTCTATTAGAGGATTTAGTATAATTGATGAAATAATTCATTGTGAACTCAGGGTAAAAATGGAAATTAGAGATTCCCACTATTTCCATGTATTTGATAAGAATACGAAGATCAAGTCTCATGAGGAATCGAATAAATAACATGGTGGAAATAAATTCTATCCATCTGTAAGCCATAACTGTGCATAGAATCATCAATTAAATTATTTAATGAAACTAGTAGGTGCTTTAAATGTGGAAATTGAGGGCATAAAGTCCAATAATATTTAAATTCAATTAGTGGTATAGTTAATGCAATTGAGGAGAATACGATGACAACTAATGCACCACCCACACTATAATGCTTCAAATCCAAGGAGTATGATCATTATTCGAAACAACTCCCAAATGTGAAAGTATTTGATGAAAAAAATCAATATCATCCTATACACAAATAAAATGGGAAATCTCATGAAATCATGACTATAAATGTGGGTTATTAGAATTATGTGGTGAAAGTGAAACTTATCATCCACTTTAGAACAAATAATGTCTTATTTAATTCTAGACCCACCATCTATTTTATACCTATGTAATTTGAAAAGGGTATTGAATTTCCAACACAAAAATTAGATATTTAGTTATTTGAGAAAACTCCTAATGGGATGATGTTCTCATCACATGTTAATAGTTTCACTCTTATTGATGTTTGTGGGAAAGTGCTCCCTTAAAATCTTTTGATTATCCCTTTAGTTGAATTTGATGTCAATCTAGGAATAGATTTGATTTTTTTATATAGAGGAAATATTAATTTCCAAAGAAGGGAAGTCACATTTCATATTTCGAATGAATCCTTACTCATTTTTCATTACGAAGACTAGTGAAAACGTCCAATAAAAATTAATTCAACCTTATGGATTTCAATTCTTTTCCATCAATGATATTTTTCTCATATGGTTGGGGAGAAAATCAATATCGAATACACGCCTATTACTAAGGAGATTTTTGACGTATTCCCATAGGAATTTCCTATTCTAGTTCTGAGTCATGACATTGAGTTCATAATAGAACTCATTCATAGTAAAAATCCTATTTTGAAGAACTCATATTGAACGACCCTTACTTAGTTGAATGAAATGAAGAATAATGTATGGGAGAATCTTGACAAGGTATTTATACACCCTAGTGGGTCACTGTGGGAGCACCTATTCATTTTTTTAAAATGAAATATAAGTCAATGCATATTTTCATTTATTATCAAGAAATAAAGAATATTTCTATCAACAGAAAGTATCCTCTACCCAGTATCGAGGATTTTTTTTAATAAATCATGGGGATCATAATACTTTTCCAAGATTTATCTTTGATCGAGGAACTATTAATTGGGGGTCAAAAGTGATGAAACTCCCAATACAACCTTCTATATGAGGTATGGACACCATGAATTAATAATTATTCCATTTGGTATTACAAATACCCATTCTACATTCATTAATTTAACGAATAGAGTTTTTTGAGATTACATTGATCAGTTTTTGGTAGTATTTATAGATCATAATATTATATATTGCGTGATAAAGTAAGAACATGAAGTTTATTTTAGGATTAATCAGAGGACCATATGGATGGAAAATATTTACGAAAAAATTACCTAGTGTGAATTTTGGATTCTAAAAGTTTAATTATTAGAACATATAATCTCATGTGATGGAATTTCGGTGGATCCTTTAAAGACGGATGTTATTGAAAGTTCTCCTAGAGTAACCGTAGTGACTAGGATCCATAGATTTATTTTTTGGGTGGGATATTATAAACTCTATGTGGAGATTTTTTCAGGGATATCTAGTCCCACTCACCAAGTTAACTTTTAAATGATTCATATTCCTTTAGAAAGATGCATTCAAGGAAAATTTTAAGAAACTGATGAGAAGAGTTGTCATCACACCAATACTTACATTACCTTGTAGTGAATAAGGGGTTTTAATCTTTAATTATTAATATAAGAAGGTATTGTAATGTGTTATTATATAGAATGTTATGGTTGTAGATTATGCCTCATGACAATTGAAGTTTCATGAAAATTTTTTCCCAACACATGATTTGGATTTAGCTATGGTATTTTTTGCATTAACGATTTGGGGGAATTGTCTTTATGGATAAATCTGTGGGATATATACTAATAAAAAATTGTTAAAGACTGTATTCACATAGAAGAATTTTAACATGAACCATATCCAATGGTTAAATATGATTAAATATTATGACTTATCAATACATTACCACACCGAGAAAGCGAACATGGTGGTCGACGCTTTGAGTTAAAAGGATGAAGATAGAATTTCCATGATGAGGGTTTTAAAAGATCCAATATTTATATTTTTTTAAAGGATGAATATTGAGGTCTTTATGGAAGGATAAAGATCTTATATTTCTCAAATGAGTTTTCAACCATCTATCACTGTGAAGATTAAAGAGGTGTTGAAGGAAGATGTGGAGATTCATAAGATGGTTAGAAATGTTTTAGAGTTTAACATTGATTGCAATGAAATAATATGGTTTAGGGATCATGTATTTGTTCTATCCATATTTGATTTCAAGAATGATAAATTATAAGAAGAACATAGTCCTTAATTCTCTATTGATCATGGGTGTACAATGATGTATAAATATTTGAATGATTATTTCTAGTGGGATGGAATGAAGATATATATTATAGAGTTTTTATCTTAGTGTATGGTATTCTAGTTCGTTATGTATTGGAGATAAAATTATAAGGGGATATTATAACCATTACCCACACCAAAATATAAATAGGAAAAAATCACCATGTATTTTTTTAGACCCCCCTAAACAACTAAATGTAATAATTCTATTTGGGTTGTATTCAATGGCATTATAAAGTAATCAAATTCAATAGTTATTAGAGAAGAATTATCTTTAGATCATTTTGAAGAATATACATTAATTAAGCTGTAATAATACACTGAGTTACATATTATATTGTATTGTATAAGTATTTGAGGATATACTTGATGTCCTAGGGAAGTATTCCATAGGATCCAGATATGAAGTTAAGTTTCAGCACTGCATATCATCACCATAAAGATGGTTAGGCTGAGAGAAAAAGAAAAAATCTAGAGGATATTATGAGAAATTGTTCTATTATTTCAAAGGAGGTTTGTATTAAAACCTTCCTATAGTTTATTTTTCTTTTAACAATATATTTCACTCAATAATTCAGATGGATCCTCTTGGAACATTCTATGGAAAGAAGTGTATAAATCCCACATGATAGAATGAAGTTGGAGAAAAAATTCTATTGGGGCCTGAGAAATATGAATAAATATAAGAGAAGTTTATCTCCATTTAGAAACACATCAAGGAATCTCAATTTCAGAAGAAATGTTATACTGGAAACCACCAATGTGATCAAGAATTTGAAGTTGGTGACATGGTTCTCCTGTAAATATCTCCATGGAAGAAGATTATGATGTTTATAATGAAGCGAAATTTAATCCCTAGATACATCGTTCCTTTTTAATATTATTGATCATATCAAAATAGTAGCTTATCATTTTTTGTTGCCACCAATTCTATCTCAAGTGTATGATGTGTTCCATGTTTGTATCTTAAAGAAGTAAATACATGATCCTTCACATGTATTGAATTCAGTGGTCATACAACTAGAGTAGGATATTTCTTATGAGGAATAAATGGTGGAGATTTGTGATCATATAGAGATCGTTTTGAAAAATAATTCCACTACCCAAGTCAATGTTTTTTGGTGAAACAACTAGTTTAAAGAAGCTATGTGGGAACTTGGGGGAAATGATGTGGTAGAAGAATCATCATTTTTTTATCAACGTGACGAATTTTGAGGGAGAAATCAATTTTAAAAGGGATAGAATTTTACCCCCAAGTTTTCATGTATTAATATTTTCTTAATAAACAAATTTTATTCTATATCTTGAATTACAAAAAAGAACTAAGTTTAGATTATGTTACACATGACATCAAGTTTTAACAAATCACAGTATATTATTAATATTATTATTTAAATAATATTGTTATAAAAAATTTACTAAACTTAGTGGTATAAATAATAATAAATAATTTTTAATTTTTAAGTATAATTGTTTATATAAATAAAAAATATTGATAAAATGAATTAATTTTTAGAAAAGTATTTATATGTTTCAAAAATACTATTTTCTAAAAAACATTTTTATATAACTTTTTGAACAAATAATAAAAGTAAATTTTAAAATTTTAGAAAATGTATTTGAAAAAATAAATATAATTTTGGAAATATACATGTCAAATATATCT
The DNA here is from genome assembly GCA_963277665.1 of Viscum album. Taxonomy (NCBI): domain Eukaryota; kingdom Viridiplantae; phylum Streptophyta; class Magnoliopsida; order Santalales; family Viscaceae; genus Viscum; species Viscum album. The sequence continues at coordinate 241,794,481 of OY728135.1, forward strand.
TACAGTGATTTTTTGAAATTTTATGAAAAACATAAAATATTTTGTGAATAATGAAAACTAATAGTTTTTATTAATAATTTTCCTTGAATTTAAATATTTTAAAAACTAAAAAAATGTTTTAATATGGTTTTCAAATTTACATTAGTTAAATAATATATTTATTAATACAATTTACTTAATTGGAAAAATTTCTATACTAAATTGGGTTATTAAAACATTCTATACATAATAGAATTTTCTCTTTAAAAAAATGATTTTTCATCGTGTCTATGGGGTTAATATTAAATTACATTCTATATATTATGTGATTTAAATTTAGAAAAATGGATTCCAGATTTGGAAAAAGAATATTTTATATTATCTAATAATTTAAAACTAATTGTTGACAGTAATTAACAGTAAAAGTAGTAAAAATTATTTACCATTATAAAGGTAAATATGAGTTTACTAGGTGTCATACTAAAAAGATAAGGGTTAATAATGACCCAAAACTTGTCAAAAACGAATTGGATGGATTTATTTTTACCATATGACCTCTAAGGATTAAAAATGGCCAATGATTGAGAATTTTTCATGTAAAAAGTGTGGTTACACTTTATGTTTTTTTTAAATAAAAAGTGTGTCCTCTCCCCAATTATAAATGTCCACTCCCTCTCCTCTCCACTTCACACTTCAAAAACCCTTTGGTTCTTCCAATATATAACCAAATAAATTACTTAATTCTCCACCATCATCTATGAATCCTTAGTTTTAACATAAATCCATCCTAGTAATTATATTAGTGAAAATCTATTGTCATCCCAACTAGGTTGAATACCTCGAGGGGGGGGGGGTGAATTAGGGTACGATAGATTAAAACAATTTCCCATTTAGGTCTTGTTTCATCATTAATCAAAATAATATTATATCCCATTCCCATTGAAATATAAGAAAAAAATGAAGGAATGCATGATATACAAAAAATTTACTTGGTTCACCGGCACTGGGCTACATCTAAAGAGCATAAAAAGGTAATGTGCCTATAGAAAAAATCCACTAATGAACAATACTATTACAATGTTTGGAGTGGACTGACTATCTCTCCTTGTTTTAAACCAATTAAAACTTGAAATCTCACTGATCTCTCAATTGAAATGTGATCACTACTCCTTATGAAGACTCTTATTTTTTATCACCTTAATCAATATGTTCCACACCTCATTTTAGGCATCATTAAGTTCCACTTTCATCCACGTGATGAATACCACTTTACCAAAAAATAATTGGGAAATACCTTATGGTTTAGATATGTATTACTTTTTTGAAACACTTTTTCCAAATTTTGTGATACTTCATAATTCTTTACAAAAAATCATGCTTTCTAGAAAGGCACAAATTTCAAAAAAACTCACTAATTTCCCAAAACTCAGGACCTTCCTGAAACTTTTATAGAATTCATAAAACATCCTTTATTAAAAAAACTAATGATCTTATAAAATAATTTATTCCAAAAATAAACCTCATGAAACAATTTCATAAATTAAGAGCCTTTGGTTTTTAACTGAGGATTCCTCTCTTAAATTTAGGGGGGGGGGGGGGTAGATACCTATTTATAAAAAATTACGCTCTTTTGTGAAACTTTCAAGTACATGACCACCTTTTCACAAATCACTTTATTCTTATTTTTTGAAACTAATAATATTCACAGAACATCAAGGAATTTCTTTTTTCATAGGACTTCCCACAATCATATAATTTTTATCTTTCCTTTGTGACTCAACCATCTTTCATGAAACTCCAAAACATCATGAATCCCAAAACTTTTCTGAAACAACAAGCCTTCTCAAAAAACTAAAATTTCATGAATTCATTACTTTTTAAATATTTTGATGAGGCAGTCTTGAAAATACAAATTTCAAGAAACTTGTGCCATCTTCCAAAGTTTGGACCCCAAAAAATTGTCAAACACTGGAAAAAACATAACATTTTACACATAATTTTATGTAACACTCCCTGAGACTCCATACCTTCATCTGGAAATATTTTCAACATAAAAAGTAAAAAATTGTATTGGAAATCCCCAAATGTCCTTATAAGAATTCTTTATGAATAAAAAAAATCATCCAAAAAACACTGCAAAGTTACCATGATGGATTTTTTCCCAAATATGTCCCCCTTTGGGTTTCTCCAAGATACTTCACCCTATAATACCAATTTAATAATTCTTCAATATTGTACAAAAATTCACTTCTTGAAATTATAGATAGTGAACAAAGATTTACCTGTAATGGCCCAGACCCTCCTGGTCCATCCCTTTTCCAAATTCTGGTGTTTGGTGTGCCCTGGATCCATCTGGTCTGGATCCTAAGGGTGACGTCTCGATGGTAGGATTCCATCATGGTGTCAACCATTAGTGACACTGATCTGTGTGACACCAATCAATGTTAGATGGGCTTGTTGGGTTTTTCTTCCCCAGTTTTTCCCATAACGCCACTTTTGAATCTTTTAAAGTTTTTAAAGTAGTTTAAAGCTGTTTTTAGCCCCATAATAAACGTTTAAAATCCCATAGGAGTGGGGTGACCCACAACTGAAGTAGACTATGTGTCCATGTAATGTGGTTTCCTCTCTTTAAATGAAATCCTTTAATGCACATCCCTTTTGTACACCCGTCCAATGAGAATTATTAAATAAACAATTTATTCCATCGTGTGTAACCACCCAACCATATGGTGTAACCACGATCCGCCTCTAAAGCCGGTCAAGATCTTGTTATCCTGTAACGGTAGTATCCAACCTTTTTATCACAGGAGAATTCCTTCTTTCCTTCTTCTTATTAGCTAGTTTCTTTCTCTCCTTGGTGCGTGTGGAGTCCCTTTCCCAAGGAGAGTGGTGTGCCTGTGCTGGAGCCCTTCCCGCTCATTCTTGGAGTCCTCAAATTTTCCTCCCCTACATGTCACGCTTCCTACTTGATGGAGCCAGGAGAAAAACATCGATCATTGATCATCCATATAGGGTTTTTCCTTTGTCTCTCCTTCTCTGTATCATGTGGGGTGGGTATGCTATTATTTCTATGGGGACGGAAGGAACCAAACCATAATAAAGATAATAAGCAGACTTTTAAAGAATGAAGGGGGTGTTCTCGATGTTTCTGTTGTACTCTTCTTCCTTGATTATTTGTTTTGAATTGTATGGGCTTATGTCCACTAAAAATCATGGCCATTAGTGATCCTTCCTAGCGCACTAATGAACCACTATTTTCTGGATATTTATGTGACTGAATGGTTGTAACATTGAAACTAGTTAATCACAAAAACATGGCATATTAAATGGATTCCCACTGAAAAAAATCCTTGTGTGATCACCCAGATAATGGAATATTCAAATTTGAAAACTATTTTGCTCTGTACTGGTGATGTTTATGGTTGATGCTTAGGAAGTGACGTGGATGGGGATGTGATAACTTGTTTTGGTTTAGTTATTGGGTTATCGATTTTAGGCTGTGTGGGGCCATATGGAGGGGCTTGATTTGGTTCCAGTACTTCAAGGTATCTCACAGATCAATTTTGTTGTTTTGACTTTACAAGAGAACCGGGTGTGAATGCTTAAATTGTTGTTTGGCTATCTTCCTTTCCATGGCATGTGGCTATTCCTGTTAGCTACCCAACAGTGTAGAATTTACCTAAATGGAATCACTTTAATATGAAAAAAAGAATAGGTTATATGGGAAATCGATTCTGGGAATGAGTTGTGATATGGTTGTGGGTGTTGTGCCTCTTATGAATGAATAATAATGAAGGTGTTTGTGCTTGGTATGGTTTTAGAAACCCTAGGATGGAATGAGTGCTTGTTACCTATATGTATAATTATGTTCTTAGGTTTCTTTTTCGAACCCCAACCATGTTAAGTACTTTATACCGAACACCCCTATTCATGGGGGGGGGGGTGTTTTTCCCAACACTCCCATGAGTGGCTGGTTATTAGCTCCTTTTCTGATCCATTTCTCAAGTAGCACAATATCCTTCGAGCATGGTGTAATGGAATGAGGTCCATTATATCCCATGATTCTTTGGGTGTGGTAGTTGTGTTGGTTGGCCCAGGTGTGTGCGGGCAGGTTTTATTCCCAAGTGTCTTCGGGATGATGCCCAAATGTCTTCGGGCGTGGCAGTAGTTGTTCGGACCCAGGTGTGTTCGGGTGTGGTTACATTTGGTTTTTGTGGCCTAGGTGTTTGTGGGTGGGATGTCTAGTAGTGATAACCCAGCTATTTGCAGGCGACAAGTGTGGTTGTGGTAGCCCAGGTGTGTGCGGGCGGCGGATGGCAGTAGGACTGCGGTGAGAATGGAGGGAGAGGTTTGACGCATAGGATTTCTTTAATAACTAGTGGGAAAGTGGCGTACAATGCCCAAACATCTATGTGTTATTAATATTACATTACTCGACTTTCGTTATTTGGGGAGTGTGCCTTCGTGAGGTTTGGGTGGATAGTTTCCTTATTAGGTGCTTGGTTATCTCCTTCTCTCACGGGGCATTAGAATGCCTCCCCACTTGTGCACGAGAGCTTTTGGTTTTCCCTACTATGTATACCTGTGTACTCACCCTATGTATATAAAACTGCTTTCAGTTTTGTAGGAGGACTTCAGAGACCAGGCGGGACCATACTAGTTCGGACGTTGGGGTAGTTGATGTTGTTGTTTTTCTTTTCTTTGGTACCTTCCTTGGAGTTTTCTTGTACATTGTAGCATTTTCCTTTGGAAAATGGATATGGGAATGGTTTGTTTTGGTTTTACTTGTACCTCTAGTTCTGGTGATGTTTGGGATTTTTTATCTTATCTCCCGATCCTACAAAATAAAAAAGGTAATTTCATCCATTTTGTGTTATTATATACCCTTGGTGCTAGTCTCCACTCTGAGACCTATTGAAGGCAGGTCTCGGGGGTAATTATCTCTCCTTCAACTTGAGGAAGGAAGGGTCTGACTGTTTTTTATCCCTTTCCTCATCTTGGTGAAGGCGGGTCGTGACAGAATGGTATCAAAGGGAAGTTTGATAGATAGGGTGGCGTTCAAAGTTAGGCATAGTGAGGATTTCATGGGATGGTAGGGCAACAGTGTTAGGAAATCTTGGTGCATGAAATAGGCTAGGTAAGACCAGTTAGGAAATGGGATTTTAGGGCCCCTGTGATCCGATTCAGAGACTCTGGACCTACCGAACGACCAAGTGAGGCTACACTGATTTTAGGGTAGAAACCCTAGGAAAGGTACATGCATCATAATGACTTGTGTTCTTATGTTTTTGGGTATTATGAGGATGTAAAATGAACTGTAATTCTAATAGAATTTAAAAGAAATCTTCTACACTACTAGGGATTAGGCATTCCATGTTTACCTTGCAACTGTGACAGTAGGACAACGACCATGAGTAGTGCGGGTGATCGAGGCCCAGGATGTTGGATTGGTGATTAGCAGAAGACTGACCGAGAGGAGGAGGATAATCAGTGGTAGAGGATGGTTTGTGCCTTTCAGTGACAGACCCTCAAGTAGTACGAGGCCAACACCTCAGACATAGAGATGGATAACTATCTCCATGGACTGGAGATAACTTTCGGCTTGATCCGGGATCCAACATAGTACTAGGTTCCTCTGGCTATAATCCAGATGCAGGGAGCAGCGCGTCTGTGGTGGATGAACTATCTTGGGGAGAAGGGGGAGGATGACGTTTCATGGACTGAATTTGAGAGGGAATTCCAGGCGGAATTCCTCTCATCCATGATGGAGGTGGAGAAGAGGAAGGAGCTACACTCCCTTCAGTAGTGGATAATCTTAGTGAGGGAGCTTGGAATCAAGTTCAAGGATTTCCTTCGTTTTTCTACGGACCTTTTTCAAGATGAGGAGTCTCGGGTGAGATGTTTAGACGAGGCACTCCGACCTTCTCTTCAGTATACTATTACCCCCCTTCACTTTACCGACGTACATAGAGGTCTAGAAGAAGGATGAAGTGGTGGAGAGGATTCACATGCTGGGAGGTGTGCCATGAGAGGGGATCCAGTTGGGCTCATCAAAGGGAAAGTCCATCTGCAGCAGGCCTCTAGCGTCAGGGCCTTCCAGGTTTCGACTAGTGGAGAGTAGGCCCCAACTTTTCTAGTTACGATCCCCTGGTCCTCATCCCTTCCTTGCAGTCCTAGGATCGAGATGCTTCATCTGTGGTTGCTGTGTGTACCATCGGAATCAGTGCCCGAACTAAGTACAGTATAGTGGGGGTGGGCTGGTACATCACCCACCTCTCCAGAAACAGTTTCCAGCTAGACCCTTTTAGCAGCTGCTCTAGGGATAGTGATCTCCTACTCCTCCGAGAGAAGACATTTCGAGATGAGGACCACTATGGGAACTCCTTAGGGACCTCGACCAGGGCATGGTTGTGGAGGCGGCTAACAGCCAATGGGAAGAGGAGTTGTGTGTGGGAAGTTACACGCCATGGAGGCAGTAGTTCTTGTAGGGCCAAAAGTCATTCGAGGTACGATCATCTTGTTTATCACTTTTGTTTAGGCCTTATTTGATATAGGAGCTTCTCACTCCATTATTTCACCTACTCTGGCTCGTGATCTGGTTTTAGATGCTCAGAGCCTTCCACTACCCCTGGTGTTGATTACACCAATCGAAGGTCAGACCGAATTGTTTTATGTTTGTCGAGGATGTAGACTGATGATAGGGAAACATTAGTCTAGTAGGGATCTACTTCTATTGCAGATACAGCCATATGATGTCATCCTAGGCATCGATTGGCTGTTTTTTGTGCATGCTGTTATCAGCTGTTTTTGAAGAAGAGTCATGTTCTCTGATGAGGATGGCCAGCATGTGGATTTTTTTGGCGAACAGAGATTTCAGGTATGAGGATGGAATGTGGAGGCACTTTATTCTAATTTGGCTGATATTTTAGTAGAATCAGTGGATACTGAGATGATGGATGTTCTGAGAGTTGTTAGAGAGTTTCTGGATGTTTTTCCTGAGGATGTTGTGACTCTACCCCATCTACGTGATGTTGAGTTCAAGATATACTTACAACCTGGTTCCCATCGAATTTCCATGGCTCTTAATCAGATTTCTCCTTCTGAGTTGTGGGAGTTGAGGATCCAGATTGAAGATTTGATGAAGAAGGGTTTTGTCTGAAATATTGTGTCACCATGGGGTGCTCCTGTTTTGTTTGTGAAGAAGGATGATGGTGGTATGAGGCTGTGCATAGACTACCACTGACTGAATCAGGTAATGGTCAAGAACTGTTACCCTCTACCGAGGATAAACGCTCTCTTTGACCATCAAAGGGTATCAGGTTGGTTCTCTAAGATCGATTTGCGGTCTGGGTATCACCAGTTAAGGGTGCAGGATCGTGATATTCAAAAGACTACTTTCAGGTTAAGGTATGGGCACTTTGAGTTCGTAGTCATGTCATTCAATGTTACAAACGCACCTGCTATGTTTATGGGGCTCATGAACTCTGTTTTCCACGAGTTTCTAGACCAGTTATTCATTGTGTTCATCGATGAAATTTTTGATCTTATCAAGATCAGAGGAGGAGCATACTAAGCACCTCATGATAGTCTTGGATGTTCTTCAACACCATAAGATCTATGTGAAATTTTCCAAGTGTGAGTTCATGACATGATAAGTGAATTTTCTTGGACACGTGGTGTCTCAGTAAGGGGTAAATGTTGATCCATCAAAGTTTGAAGTGGTTGTTTCTTAGGAGAACCCAAGAATGTGACAGAAGTTTTTAGTTTTCTGGGTCTGGCAAGAAATTATTGGCGGTTTGTACCCAACTTATCTCTAGTTGTAGCTCCTTTGAATGCTTTGACCATAAAGGACCAGACCTTCATGTGGAGTGAGCAATGTGAGGTGGCCTTCAAATATCTTAAATGGAAGTTGTTTAGTGCCCCAGTGATGAGGTTTCCGGAAGAAGGAGTGACGTTTGAGGTGTTTTGTGATGCTTCTAGACTTGGCCTGGGGTGTGTGATGATGCAGCAGTAGGGAGTGATATCTTATGGGTCTAAGAAGTTACGTCATCATGATTGTAACTAAACCACCCATGAAGAAGAGCTTGTAGAAGTAGTGTTCGCATTGAAGTTGTGGCGACATTACCTAATCGGATAACACTCTATGGTCTTCACAAATCCTAAGAGTTTGATTCATATATTTACCCAGTGGGACCTGAAATTGTAACAAAGAAGGTGGGTGGACTTCCTTCAAGACTACAACTTATAGATCTCTTACATTGAAGGTATGGGGAATATTGTGGCTGATTCCTTGAGCAGGGAGTCTTGAAAGGAAGCTGTTCAGTAATCTGTGGATGCTTGGAAGTAAATGTAGGAGTTGTCTTCCCTACACCTGGATGAAAGGGTGGATGGTGGTAGAGGTTATCTGCTTCAGATGACAGTGCAGTCCTCTCTATTGCGGCATGTGGAGGAGTCTTAGTGGGGAGACATAGAGAGTGAAGTGATGCACAGTCATGTTAGCCATAGTGATGCTCTAGAGGGATGGTCAGAAGATGGGCAGAATCAGATTTTGTTTCGTGGAAAGTTGTTCATCCCAGTGGAGATGCACGAGAGAGTTCCTGGTGAGTACCACAAATCACCCATGGCAGTACACCCATGAGTTTCCAAGATGTACCAGGGACTAAGAGAGCAGTTTTGGTGGCCCAGGGTGAAAGGAGCAGTGGCAGAGTTTGTGGCAAGGTGCCCGGTGTGTTAGTAGGTGAAGGCTGAACACCTTTTCTCCTGAGGTTTGTTGCAGCCTTTAGTTGTCCTTGAGTGGAAGTGGGATGATAAATTTATGGATTTCATCATAGTACTACCCTGGGTTCAAGGACACTATGATGCTATCTGGGTTGTGGTAGACCGACTGACAGAATCAGCTCACTTTCTAGCAATAAAGCAATCGAGTGCGGTGGATGATTTAGCACAGAGATACATGGATGAGGTTGTGCGATTTCATTTAGTTCCCTGGTCCATAGAATCGGATAGGGATGCACGGTTTACCTCAAGAGTCTGGAGGGAATTGCAGCAAGCTTTCAGCACCCATCTACGTCTTAACACTACTTTCCACCCTCAAATAGATGGGCAGACAGAGCGAACCATCCATACTTTGGAAGATATGCTATGAGCATGTGTTTTGGACTTCTGGGGATATTTGGAAAAAAAATTACCTTAGTATAGTCTGCCTAAAATAATATATATCACTCTATTATTGTCATGTAACCATTTGAATCCGTGTGCGGAAGTCCATGTCATTCGCTAGTGTGCTGGAATGAGGTTGGGGAGGTAGGAGTTCTTGGCCAAGAGGTAGTGAAGAGCACAACAAAAAAGGTTCAGCTTGTGCGTGAGAGGATGAAGGCAGCCTAGGACTGGAAAAAGTCATATGCTGATCGAAGGAGGAGGCCCTTGGAGTTCAAGGATAGAGACCATGTGTTCTTGAATGTTTCCCCTCGACGTGGGCAGTGATGGTTCAGAAAGGGGTGCAATCTCTCTCCTAGGGTCATCTGGACTTTAGAAGTGTTGGGGTGAGTCGGTGATGTGGAAAATCAGTTGGGATTGCCACCCCAGTTGGAAATGATCCATGATGTTTTCCACATCTCTTATCTTTGTCGATATCTACACAATGAATCCCATGTCATTGACTGGGGGGGAGTTGGATATAGGGGATGATGCTACGTTTGTGCAGCGACCAATGAAGATTGAAGATCGAAAGGAGAAAGTACATCTTGGATGAACCATCCCTTTGGTTCATGTGTTGTGGAGGCATGGTGGCCTCGAGGAGAGTACATGGGAGTGAGAATCTCAAATACATGCCTAGTACCTAATACTATTTTGAGTTGTTGTACTAAGCCTTACTTGTTGTTCTTGTTTTTGTGATCTGCTATGATGTAATGCTGTCCTTGTTGGTTTATGAGATGTTTAGTTTCCTTACCATGTGAATTTTGTGAAAAGAACTGATATACGGGGAAGGGAGGACCAGATCCTTAATTAGGACGCATTAAGGTGGATGCGATTATACCAGTGCGGAAAAGTCAGTGCCGCCCGAAGCGGACAATATCTTGACATGGAGGAAAGAACTCCCTAATCCGTGTCTTGAGAAAATGTGATCCTTGGGATTAGTATGGCTATTTGGGATGGTCCATCCTCGAGAGATATCTTTCAAGGTGGTTGTTCAGACCCCTCTATTCTCTTCAGGTCTAGCTTTGAATCTCGGGGACAAGAATAGTTCAAGAGGTATCTAGTGTAATGGAACAAACCCTTCTGGTCCATCACTTTTCCAAATTCTGGTGTTTGGCATGCCCTAGACCCATCAGGTCCGGATCCTAAGGGAGGCATCTCGATGGTAGGATGCCATCGCGGGGTCAACCATCAGTGACCCCAATCAGTGCCGTTGGGGAATATCGGGTTTGTCTTCCCCAGTTCTTCCCGTAATACAACTTTTGACTCTTTTAAAGTTTCTAAAGTGGTTTAAAGCAATTTTTATCCCCATAATCAATGTTTAAAATCTCTTAGGACTGGGGAGACCCTCAACCAACCCAGCATGTGTGTCCGTGTAATGCATTTTCCTCTCTTTAAATGAAATCCTTTAACGCATTGCTCTTTTGGCCACCCATCCAATGAGAATTATTAAATAAACAATTTATTCATCATGTGAAACCACCTAACCGCATGGTGAAACCAAAATATACCTTTAAAGCAGGTTAAGATCTTATTATCCCGTAACATCAGTATCTCACCATTTTATCGCACGAGAATTCCTTCTTTCCTTCTTCATAATGGTTGGTTTATTTCTCTCCTTGGTGCATTTGGAGTCCCTTTACCAAGACGAGTGGTGCGTCTGTGTTGGATCCCTTCCCGGTCATTCTTGGTGTCCTTGGAGTTTCGTCCTCTGTAAGTCGCGCGTCCCACTTGTTGGAGCTAGGAGAAAAACATCGATCGTTGATCATCCATGTAGGGTTTTTCCTTTGTCTCTCCTTCTGTGTATCATGTGGGGTGGGAATGTTATTGTTTCTATGGGGATGGATGAAACCAAACCGTAATAAAGATAATAAGTGGGATTTTAAAGAATTAAGGGGGTGTGCTTGATATTTGTGTTGTAATATTTATCCTTGATTATGTGTTGTGAATTGTATGGGCTTATGTCTACTGAAAATCATGGCATTTGGTGGTCCTTCCTTGCACACTAATGAACCACTATTTTCTGGATATTTATGTGATTGAATGTCTATAAAATGGAAATTGGTTAATCATGTAAACTCGTCCAATTAAATGGATTCCCACAGAACAATAATCCTTATGTGATTACCTGAGTTAATGGTATATTCAAATTTGAAAACTCCCTCTCCCTGTTTTGGTGATGTTTATAGTTGATGCTTGGGAAGTGACATAGAGGGGGATGGGATCCCCTATTGTGGTGTAGTTGTTGGGTTGTGGATCTGAGGCCATGTGGGGCCATATAGTGGGGCTTGGTTTAGTTCCAGTACTTCGAGGGATCCCAAAGATCCCTTTTTTTGTTGTGACTTTACAAGAGAACTGGGTGTGAATTCTTAAATTGATGTTTGGCTGTTTTCCTTTCCTTGGATTGTGTTTATGACTATTAGTTTCCCAGTAGTGAATAATTTACATAAATGGAATCACTTGAATATGAAAACAAGAATAGGTTTGATGGGAAATTGACTTTGGGAATGATTTGTGAATGGTTGTGGGTGTTGGGATTCTTAGGAATGAATAGTAATGATGGTGTTTGTGCTTGGGCTGGTTTGGGAAACCCTAGGCTGGGATGAGTGATTATTACCTATATGTATAATTTAGTTCTTCTGTTTCTTATTCGCGGCCCACCCATGTTGAGTACTATGTACTGAACACCCCCATTCATGGGGGAGGGTGTTTTTCCCAACACTCCCATGAGTGGCTGGTTATGAGCTCTTTTTATTCTCCCTTTCCTGAGTATCCCAAGATCCTTCAGGCAGGCTATGATGACTTGAGGTCCATTATAGCTCACGATTCTTCTGGCAGGGTAGTTGTGGTGGTTGGCCCAGGTGTGTGCTGGCAGGTTGTTTTCCCATGTGTCTTCGGGATGAGGCCTAGGTGTCTTCAGGCGTGTTAGTAGTTGTTTGAACCTAGGTGTGTGCGGGTGTGGTTACGTTTGGTTGTTTTGGCCTAGGCGTTTGCGGGTGGGATTTGTGGTAGTGATAGCTCATGTGATTGCAGCCAGTAAGTGTGGTTGTGGTATCCCATGTGAGTGCTGGTGGGGGATGGCAGTGGTAATGTAGTGAGAATAGAGGGAGAGGTTTGACACGAAGGATGTCTTCAATAAGTAGTGGGAAAGTGGCGTGGGGTACCGAAACATTGATGTATTATTACTATTACATTACATGACTTGTGTTATTTGGGGAGTGTTTCTTGGTGAGATTTGGGTGGATAGTTTTTTATTAGGTGCTTGGTTATCTCCTTTTCTCATGGAGAATTAAAATGCCTCTCCAGTTGGGCACGAGAGATTTTCGTTTTCCCTACTGAGTATACCTATGTACTCGCCCTACGTATATAAAACTTCTTTCAGGTTTTCAGGAGGGCTTCGGGGACCGTGCAGTACCATACTAGTTCGAACATTGGGATAGTTGTTGTTGATATTTTTCTTTTCTTTGATACTTTCCTTGGAGTTTTCTTGTACTTTGTACCATTTACCTTCAAGACATGAATATGTGAATTGTTTGTTTTGGATTTACTTGTACCTAAAGTTCTAGTGATGTTTGGGATTTACTATCTTATCTCCTGATACTACTAAATAAAAGGTGTAATGCCTTCCATTTTTTGTGATTCTATAACATTGGTGCTAGTCACCATTGTTGGACAGATTGAAGGTGGGTCTCGGGGGTCATTATCTCTCCTTCAACTTGAGGAAAGAAGGGTCTAACAGTTTGTTGTCCCTTTCCTCATCATGGTGAAGGAGGGTCATGATATACCCAACAAAAAATTTAATCCCACATGAACTATGCTCGACATGAGAAACACAAGTAGCATGTAAAGTTCATTAATGAATTACTTCATTCCCAAAATAGTCAACTTCTTTCATCATGAACCCCATATATCATGATATATAACTTCTGATCGTTAATAATTTGAATCATTAGATATAAAACCCCCCTACCTTGCTACACCCCTATCATTTTCTCCCTATCTTGACCTTGATATTTTATCCCCCTTTTTCAATGAAACCAAAGGAACCTCCTTTGTGGATGAAACATTCTAAATAACACATATTAGCACATAAGAGAAAACAAACTATACCTTAGGGATAGGGGGTCCCATATAAACTCTAATTCATGTGTGAGGAGTTTAATGAACTCCAAGAGCTAGTCGATGATTTTCAAATTCTTCTTTGGGTAAGGAATTTGTTAGAATATTTTCAACTTGTAGTTCTATAGGTACATACTCCAACTTCAAAAGCCCATGCTCCACATTTTCCTTTATAAAATGATAATTGATTTCAATGTTCTTTATCCTCTAGTAAATTGTTAGGTTTTATCTATAATTTTTATCACTAAATCATTTCAATGGATTCCAATTAGAGACTTCACTTCAAATCCCATATCTTCAAGTTATTTCTTCATCAACAAAAACTACAAGAAAACTTGAGTATTTGTTATATAATCAGCTTATGTGGTGATCAACAAAATTAAATATTGTTTCATGATTAGATATGGAATACACAATCCTACAAGATATAATACACCACCATATGTTGATTTTAATAATATGTTGAATTTAACCAATCTGCATCTATATATCACATTAACTCTTGCTAATGGTTTTGATTGGATAAAAAACTAAAATACAATGTGCCTTTGATATATTGAAGTATTATTTTTTACTGAAATTAAGTGTATTTATTTGGTAATTCTTTGATACCATGTTTCTTTTTAAATTGAAAAAATAATATCAGGTCATTTCACTCTTAAGTATAACATAATGCTAATGATCTGACTATATTCTATGACATTAACCACTTTTCATTCATCATTTTGTGTTGTCTAATCTAGGTAAAAAACATATTCCCCATATCCTTGGAATTATAAATTAGAAATCTTCTTATAACATCATTGGAATATTTTTATTGAGAAATTAATGTTCCATTCATTCCTTGTGTCAGCTGTAAACTAATTAAAAACGTCATTTCACCAATCATTGACATTTGAAACTCACTTTTCATGAATTATGTAATCTTTTTTCACTACGATTCATCTAGTACAACAAATATAATGTCATTAAGATACACTAGTACTATCAAAATTTTATTACTTTCTTTGGTGACATATAAGTTCTAGTCAAATCCACCACGAAAAAAACTGATCTTCTTCAAAAAATGATCAAGTCATGAATACCATGCTCTCGATGCCTATATAAACCCATATAGCACATTACTTAACTAAAATTATCTATTATCATAATATTGAATGATAAAATCATCTACCAACTCGATATAAAATTATTCTTCCAAATCCCCATTCAGAAATGATGAATTGATGTCCATTTAGAAAACATTGAATTTTCATTTCACTGATATGACTAAGAATGCATGAATATTATTGAGCCTTCAAATGGGTGAAAAATTATCATCAAAATCAATTACCTCTATCTTGGAGTATCCCTTGTACAATATTCAATATTTTTTTAGAATTACAAATCCATTTTCATTTATTTTATTTAGGAGTACATATTTGGTCATGATGAAATTATTAGATGCGAGTATCAGAACAATATCCCATGTATGATTCTTCTCAATTTGGTAAAGTTATTCACTCATAAGCTAAACCGATTTCTCATATCTAGATACTTATTAAAAAATTTTAGGCTCTACCTATGATATGAAGGATGCCTTTAGTTAAGACTTCACTCTTTATGCTTGATGTATCACTTCATGATCAACAATGATATTTTTCCTATCAATTTCAGGTAAACTCTTTATCTTCCATACAGATACTGATTTGAATTCCTCTTACTCATCATCAATATCTTCTTCTAAATCAGCATTTTCCACTTATACTCCCCCATAGTTAATTACCTTTTCAACAATATCATAGGGATATTTTCACTATACTGTTGAAGATGTGGTCCATTCTATACTATAGTGACATCATTACATTCAACTATGTTTCCTATCTTCTTATTGAAGTATTTATATGATTTTATTTTTCTTGGATATCCATGGAATATCTCTTAATCTCCACATGATTCAAATTTCATATGTTTCTACTTATTGATTAAAAAAACTTAATTCAACATATTTGAATTTATTTTTATGTTGGATAATTTTTGTAGCACATATCGTACAATGACTTTTTTTATTTCGAACATAAAAAATCCCTATTATATATATACAAAAATACCAAGACTGAATCCTTCCATAATTTCTCTATTATTTCCATTTCAATAATCATTTTTAACTATATTTTTAATGATATGATTTCCCCTCTCATCCACTCTATTTTGTTGAAAATTTCTCACTACCAAAACTTGATTCCTTATCCTATGTTTTTCAATATAATCCCCCACTTGGTTATTTGTGAATTGCATACCATTATTAGTTCAAAACATTAGAATTTTTTCCAACAATCTTTTCATCACCCCTATGATATTTTTTTATGAATCTTAACATACCATACTTGTGGTAACTGAACAATATCTATGCCATAATTCTGAAATAATCATGGAAAATAACATAATACATATTCCCCTCAATAGATCTTTCCAAGATAGGTCTACATGAATCTGAAAGAACCAATTTAAGAACTCTGGTTGAATTTTTTTCATTTCCCTTATATATCAGTCTAATAACATTTCCTTGTTAAAAAGTATCTCACGTGTGAGTATGATCACATTGTAACTTGGGGATATCTCTAACTACATAATATTGTACAATATCTTCCATGGATTGATGGAATTGATGTAAAATCTATTTATTACACAACCTACTTTCCGACTCTCTGGATAGAGATCATATATCTTCTTCTCCACTGTCAAGGTAGATATTCACATTCATGAAATTTCATTGTAAAACAACTATACCATATTTTCCCTTAATGATGATTTTTTTTTTGGAAAATATTATAGAATTAACAAAGTCACACAATTTCCTAACACATAAAAAGTTTTCACTACAAACTTTGAAAACTAAGGCGTATGTTCATCTCATATCATTTCCCCAAAATTTTGTTTTTCCTGATCCAATATTCCTCAGCCTTTTTTATTTTCCAAATTTAAAAACACCTTCTTTGTCATATTTTTTTCCTATAACGAGATCTTTATTTCCCATAATATGTGATGTGCATCCACTATAAAGGATTTGTACGATAGAACAATATGATGACTTAAGGGAAGTCTCTAAAACAATTACCCACTCAGCTCTTTTATTTGTGAACAACATAATTAAATTCATACTTGTTGTGTAATGATATTATTGATCTTCCTTAGAGTATGTTGGACCAAATTCATCATGCATATCTACAAACCAATTATGAGTTTTTAATTCATTTGATTATTCTTTGGGCTTCTACTTATGACCACTTTGGGTCTCCATTAACACATTCCTATATATTGTTTATGTGAAATATCATTCCATGTGACCGAATACTCTATAATAGAAACATTGAACATCAAAATAATTATGGGAATATTGAACTCTATGTGGTCATATCTGCTGCTCTTCATCCCTTTGGTACCTTCTTTTTGAAAAGAAGGAAAGATAACATTAATGATGAAGATCAGCAGCCGTACAAATGCATATCCATGAAGGGAAACTGTCCAGCCAAAGCTGGTTGACAACAAAGGGGTCTGAGGCCTCCAACAGATGGGACGCATTGTTTACTTCCCATTTGGTAAAGGATATGGTGAAATAAGAGAATACTTGACGAAGCAAGCGAATCATCATGAAGATGGAGCCAAATGGTTGGAGTCTGGCATCATTCTGGTTAATAGCATCGACAACAGTGATGCAGTCAAACTCAATGATGATATAAACCCATCCCCATTCCACAGTGAGAATCATACCTGCAAGGATGGGAGAGGCCTCAGATACTACAGGTTCCCAGAAGACATGATGTGATTCAAATTTTCCTACAATTATTTTCCCTAGAAGATTTCAGGCCAGGATACCAAGAGCAACAAGCCCGTCCTTGGGAAGAGATGCGTCCACATTAAGACTAAGAATCCCTTCCATTGGGGGTTCCAATGAGAGGGACATGAGGGGGCTAACCCTGGCATAAAGTTTTCTTTGTGGTCCTTCTAGCTCTCAATCCATGAAATTGCCCGTTCAATCCAGAACTCAGGAGGTTTTTGAATGTGGTTAAAAACATCATCGTTACGCCGAACCCAAATGATCAACCCTTTTCATTTTGATAGGACTGTTGGATATGTTTTTATAGACATTTATGTTCCACTTCCATATTTTCTTTCACATGAGTGACCTTATTTCATGATTTCATAAATGGAGTCTAGAGTCTCTCCTGATCTTAGAATTTTCATAATAGGTCAAAAAATTCCTATTTAAGTTCATCAATATGTTTTATTTTATATTTTTATTTATTATAAATACCATTGGTCACTATTTTCTACTCATCATCATTATGATTTTACCCAGTGAAATTTTATGAGTTCTATGGCATTGAAAACATAAGACAATAAATTTATTCCACCATCTTGGACATCTCTTCTTCATACTTTTGTATATATAGCAATGAATCAGGAAACACTTAATTGGATTTAATTATTTTGGATATCTAAAGATATATGTCCTCAAGAGAAGATTTTAATTTAGCCTAGATTTCCACTCTTCCTTTCACTTATACATTATCATTGTTTATTTCCTCCATATTTCTGAGAGTTACCCACAACTTCCACTACAGAACTTTATCTATGACCCTTCTAATTCTCTATCTCATCAACCTCTAATTCTTCTGAACTGTAATTTTCTTACAAAATAAAATTCTTCTTTTTGAATAATTCTGTATTAATGTTTTTCTAAACGTTCACATAGATATAATAATTCTTAATGGTAATTTTGAATTCATCTTCATCATCATCTTGATAATTTTTGGGACACAATACTATGATATTTCCAACCATTCTACATTTAAATCTTGTGATTGGAAGATTCCCTATCCACATTACTTTCCTCTTTGTAGATTTGAGGAAAGTAATTGCATGAGGTCATTCATCTCCTTGTCTTCCTGGCTGTATTCAACAGTGATCTTCTTCATTTCCTTGAATTACACATATTTGGTCTTAAATTTTTCTACAAATCCATTTTCATCATTTCAAATCTAATATTCTACAAGAGTGCTATGAAAAATATCCATTTATATGTCTATTATATATTTATCTTATTACATAGAAACATTTATATTGAACTAAGGTGAAATTCTTCTCACGGTCCCCTTAATTTTTTTATATGTTCAAAAATTTCTCTAAGACCATAAATGTATAGAAAAACAATATTCACACAGTTAAATAATGAGTCTACAGCCTCATCGGGGGAATACTATTAGTTACTCATATTTGTTCCTCAGAACTTTTAAACTTTCTTCTCTGAATTTCTAATCATCCTCATAGATATTAAGAAGCTTTTTCAACATGGATTGTGATGAATTACATGACACCACCTTTGTATATATTTCATTAGATTGTACTCCATATAATTCATTGCATCCCATGGCGTCAACATCGAATTACCTTTGGTATGCATATGATAAAGCTCCACTATATACACTAGTAGAAATACAATGCATCCCTACCATAAATACATTCATACCTATTTATAAAAAGTATTTTTTCATCCGATTAATCCATAGTTGTAAATTATTTCCATGAATGATTAGAATCTCATTGTGACTAACAACCTCTGCTGAAACCACTAAGAGATAAATAGTGATATTAAATATTCACTCTAAAAAAATTATTATCCCAAATAGGTTAAATACACTATGGATGGGGGTGGGGGTAAGGGTAAATTATGGTATGATAGATTAAAGAAAATTCCCCTTATGATCTTTTTTCTCATTAAACAAAACACTCTTCTCTCCCATTCCATATAAATGCATGAACAAGAATGAAAGAATTCATGAGACACACAAATTTTTTGTGGTTCAACCACATAGGGATATGTCTAAGTATAATATAATGACAATCTTCCAATATACTCAATCCCTTAAGGAACACTAATATTACAATTTTGGAGTAGACTGATCTTTGAGATGAAGTTTGCTCATAGTACAATCAGAAGATTCTTTTTTTGATCACTTGAATTAATATGATTTACACGTCATTTGGTGAATCATTATATTCCACTTTCATCCACTTTATTAATACCAATTTAAAATATAATTACTAGGAAATCACTTTTGGTTTGTTTAAGATTTAATTTCATGAGATCCATTTACATCTTTTGTGAAACATCATAATTCTTCGCAAAATATTTTTCATTTTTGAAAATAATAACTTTCGAGAAACCCCTTACTTTCTTGAAACTCACAGCTTTCATGAAGCTTGATTATCTTTTTAAAAATTCACTTTTTTCATGAAACGAATGATATTATGGAAACCATATCACAAGAAAAATAATATGAGAAACACTTTATTAAATTCAGAGTCTTTGAATTTTTTTGAGGCCTCCTCTCTTCAACTAAATAGGTAAAAACCTATTTATAGATGTTTCCTCACTTTCATGAAACATTAAAGATACCCACCAGCTTTATAAAGAACTATTCATTATTTTTATATAAACTCCATATATTTTCAAAACCTCAAGGGAATTTTCTATTTGAAAAACATCTCATAATTTTATAACTTATCATATTTCCTTTGCGAGTCAGCCATATTTCATGAAACAATAAATCTTTGTGAATCACCAATCTGACACAAAACACCATAATTTCATGAAACAAAAAAAATTGTACAATTAATTTCCTTTTCTATAATTTCATTATGAGGTCTTGGAAATCCAAAATTCATGAAACTTGTTCCATCCTCCAAATTTTAGACCCCAATTTGTTTTCAAACAATTAGAAATGGAATCACCTTGTACACACAATTTTTAGTAAAACTCCCCAAGATTATATACCTTCATCTTAATGATTTTTCAATAGAAATTGTCAAAATTCACATTGGAACAACAAAAATTACCTTATAAACATGATTTTTTTAACAAACACAATCATCTCAAAAAACATTGCAAAGTTACCTTGAGGGATGTTTTCCCAACACCTAAGCGGGTTACATGAAAAAAATGTAACATTCTTAAATAATAGTTTTTATTTTATTTCTTACTCTAAATAATTAAAATAATATTAATCCATGATAATATAACAACCACGTTATCTTACATATAATAATATTTATTTATAATATTTCCATGATCTAATTTCACCTTCTCTTCCCTCAAATTGGAAACAATAACCTTTCTCATATGTAAATGTTTCTAAATACTCGTAAATCGATGTGACTTTTTATCCATAAACACCTCCCAAAGATGGGTATTATGATTTATATAATGTATATATATATATATATATGAAAATTTTAACATAAATATAATTTTCGAATTATGATATCACATATACCTTCTTACTTTCCATTCAATGGGGTATACGATAATGTTGTTCGTGTGTTTGATGGACTACCACATTGTAAAGCGATGTGGTTCATTTTTCAGTAATACTTTTCATGAAAGGTAGTTAGGGTATATTTAATGAATATATGTGATATATATGACATAAAAACTATTTTTAATGGAAATATATTTTTTCAATTTTTTCAATTCATCCATTGAGAAAATTGAAATGGTGTTCATACGTATGTATGGCCTACCATCTCCACGAACAATGTATTTAATTATGTATCTATAAATTATATCAAGTAATATAAATACATATATAATGAATATATATTATATTTATATAATATTTAACATTATAGATATTATTTATCCATGATCAAATTAAGAGCACTGAAATTACCAAATCGAAACTTACATAAAAAACAAATCAATTATTTCCCAAAACATGACCCTAATAAGAAATTATTGAAAAAAAAACTAATAAAGTCATAAGTAAATCATATATGTTATGATAAATATGATTATGGTTCTTTAATTTATATATAATAAACTTATATTTATTATACAATAGTCTCAATCATGTGTGAAGGAAATGAAGACTTAAGGTATGAGATTTTTGTCTCAATTTGACTTCTTCAAGACATATATTGATTTGTGAGCCTATATTATTTGATGAGGTGTATATATAGACTCTTAGAATTGTAATATCATGAGAGTTTTTGTTCTGATGATATTTTATGTTTCATTTAATGTTATTTATTCATGGGGTTTATAATTCAATGTTACCAAACTGGTATGGGATTTATGATACAATCTCATCACTTATCAAGATTTTTTATGTTAATGACTTGGATGATGAAATATATTGATTCATCTCTCAAGAAAACATAAATTTTCGTCTCCTTTGGATATTTTATGTGGATTCATTCTTTATATTCATCTCACTCTGTTTATGTACTCAAGAGTTCTAGTTAATGTTTTTAAGAAAAATCATCTTTATTTCTCTGTTTGTTTGAGAACCCTTTTCTATTCCATTTAAATGTTTCTAAATTTTTTTTCAAAAAATATTTATAATTACCCAAAATAATTAATTAAATATAATTTAACCCATGTTTTAATTTTTATAAATTCTTTTAAAAGGAATGTTTATGTCATTTTCCAAAAAAGAACCATTTGGATATGAAAAAATAATAAAAATAATTTTTTTTAACATGTACGGAATGAATTAAATTTTATTTCATCCTAAATAAGAAATGTTTAAAATATTCCTTTATAAGTTTCAATGTTTATTTTCAAATAATATTATTTAATAAAAATTAATATTTTTTATTGATTTTCAAAACGAAAAATATTTTTTCTTCAAGAAATTTTTTTAATGATTTTTAAATATTTCTTTATAAGTTTCCAATGTTATTTTAAAAGAAAAAGATTTTGAAAATATTTAATGTATGAAAATATAAGTCAATGTTAAAAGCCTATTTTCCTCAAGAAATGTAACAGGTGATATTTCAAAATCATTTTCCATCTAAGATAACATTCTTTGATGTTACTTATGCTATAGTGGGGATAAGAATTAATAATACCATCCTTATTCTTTCTATGAATGGTGAATTTTTATATTAATGAAATGTTTATGAAACCCATTTATTTTTCATGGGTTATTCTATGGTGAATTGATGAAATTTTTATGAAACCCATTTCATTTACATGAGTTATAATGTAGTGATATGATGAATGTTTTATCATATTATAGAAAATATAAGTACATTTTTCATTACGAGAGGGTGAGACCTATATCTGCCTCAAATGCATTGGGTAACAATTTATATCTCATCAGATAAAATGGGAAGCATGTTGATGGGATTTATATACTGTGGGAAATAGGCGAGTCCTAATCCACTATTCGAAATAGGTGTTTCTTTATCCATAATAGTAAGTAGGTGATAAGACCTGATCCAATATGTTGATGTCCTTGATAGTCACCCTTGAAATATGAAATTTTTTCTATATTTTTTATGGTGCCACACTTTTATTACATCTGATTATATTTAATGATTGATTTATGATCATTTACCTATGGTATTGGCTATGTTTTCTAAAATGATAATGTTTTATCACGAGACTCCTATTTATGATCTATTACAGGTTGGGTATAAAATTTGTAAATTATGCTCATGATCACATACCATTATACATATCTGATGATTTCATATGATCATGGATTGATATCTCCTATTTGTTTCTTACTAATCATTTGAGCTCAGCCTTTCTTATTTTTCCTTTTTTATATTATGAAGAATGTTTTTGGTAGGATATTCATAATTGGAGTATATTGTGAGAAGATCTTTGTGGGAGATATTGAAGATACTTCATGAAATAAGAAGATTTTGTTTTTATCCTCAATAGACACTAAACTATTACGGTCCTCAGGTGTGTGTTTGATAAATGTATTGAATATTCATCTATGTATATGTGATATTTATGTATAAAACACTTGTTTCTTCACAAAATCCCTCAATCCAGTACTCTCTCAGATGGCTAGATAAAGTTATTCACTAGAATTCAAGCATACCTCCCTGTATACTAGAGGCAACCTACTATCAATGGGGGTGAAAAGAGAATAAATGGGAGACAATTTACCCTAGTACAAAGTTTCAATAGAGTAGAAATAAACAAATAAATATCAGAGTAATGAAAATAGTGGAAACCAAAAAATATACAAGTAGAAGGTAATGAATTAACCAAGTAAAATAAATAATAAAGAACCATGTAATGTTCAGATCAAATGTAACCACATGACATGTGGTATGTCAAATAAGTAAAATAACATGTTCGCACAAATAATATAAAAAATAACATGGTCCCAAACCCCATGTTGGCCCTATCTCTAAATTCAAATCCATCCAACTATAAAAAATGAAATACAAGGTCCCTTTACCTTTTTCCAAAACCAGCATCCATGTAATATTCTTGATTACCAAACGAAGGCCATAATATTGTGTGATTAAAACTCATTATGTTAACACCACCATGTCTAAATAGAACTAGTCTGCCAATAATTTCATGCAATAAGTCATTAAACATGTGTATTATTTAATCATTTAATTGAATAAAAAATCAACCTACTTTGAAACCATGCCATAATATCATTGATCATGTAGAATAACCATTCCAACCATAAACACATGTCCATGAAATTAAAACCTAACTGGTAAATATCCTATGTATAATAATTATTTCATAACCTATCCAAAACCTATAAGAATTTTAGTATAACCAGGCCAAGATCTATAAGAATTATAGTATTACCGGCCCAAGCCCTATAGATAATCATTTAATCATTCGGGAAAAAACCTCTATATAATCATTTTAGAATGTTGGCCATGTACTCTATGTAATCATTTCAGCATTTGTGTCAATCTCTTTATATAAGAATTTCATCATCAAGAACAATCCCTCTATATAAAGAATTTGGTATAAATCAGAACCCAAATCATAATGGAATGAAAAAAATAAGATCATATCATAATCCATAAAGGATAATTATACCAACTACCATTTTCCTATTAGTTACCCATTAAATCATTAACTTATATCATAATACATTGGCATTATAGTTTACACACCCAAATATTATCAAATTATCACTGGCCATTTCAATAATAAATTTACCCATTTCCATGGTGAATCTATCATAATAAATCACCTAAGGTGTCCTACCATTCTAAATAATAATTTAAGAAATTATCCTATTCATTATTAATCTAGGGCAGGCTCACCCAATGGGTAGCCACAATCCAGGTCTCAAAACCATTTGATACAATGGGATCCAAGGATTAATCCAACAAATGTTTTATCATCACTCATTATTCAATTAATTAGCGCACATGATATATCAGCGCAATAAAAAAATATTTAAAATACATAAATAATCATAAAAAAGACCATAGGGTTTGGTTTATACCATATACATTAATATGGAGATCAAAAAACCCTTCCAATAGGTAACACTAACAGGAATGATAGAGAAGAAGATTGCAAGAAGATACCGAGATCACACGAGATCAAGATGAATATATAAAACAACCTTGGTCAAGCGATTCCACTGATATAATGGGGAGAAATATAGGAGTGGGTAGAACCATTGAAAAACCACTCACTATGGATCAAATTCTTGATCGAGACATCAAAAATGGAAGAATCACACAAAGTTTTCTTGGCGTCGCCTAGGGATCGAGAGAGGAGGACTTCATGTAAATGATGAATGAATCATATGTGTATCATGTCTTTAAAACCATTGAGCCTGTGAAATACATTATGTGTAATACTTTCATGCCATGTATTTATAACATTATGGGTTATGCCAATAAATTTGTTTACATGGGTTTAAATAACGACGATCGAACATTACAAGACATGAACTAGTTTCACGGTGTGTAACTATTTCCCATCATGAACTAGTTCACAGTGTCTACCTACGTCATTTCCCCATCATGTAAGAAGATAATAACATGTACCCAATTCAATCCTTGAACTAGTTATTGAAATATTTCTGTTGGGAAAAAATACCTCAAGGTAACGTGGCAGTATTTTTGGGCTAGTTGTGTTTGTTGACAAAGAAGGTTTTCTTGGTGAATTGTCAAGTTCTAGAGAAGTTGTTTACAATAAATGTTGACAAAGAACCATAACAATGGAATGGAATATTTGGAATTAGTACAAAAAACATATATAAGGTGGTGTTGTTTTCTAGTATTTTCCAAATTTTGGGGGTCCAAAATTTGGGATTTGGTGAGAATAAAAAAGTAGATTTCTTTGAAGATCTCATCAAAATATGGAAAAATAATGAGTTTCATGAAGATGGGAATCATGAATTGTATTTCTATTTGACATGAAGAATGTTGATGGCGAGATCTGTGGTTATGATGAGCTCCGCGAATAGTAGAGGTGAAGAGAATTGTGAGGGAGAATTATAGCGAAGACACAAAGGAATTAACGGAATGCTCCATGATTATGACGAGCTCTACGATCCAAAGATTTCTGTGGTGATTCACAATATAGAGAGAATTATGGAATAAATTTAGGATCCTTGTGATTTGAGATGATGTGGTGCTGAATTTTCATCGAAGGATCTCAAGTCGGTCGAATCACCTATAAATAGACCTCATTCTCCTCAAGAAAAAGAGTGAGATCAAATGAAAAACCTTAAGTTCTAGAATTGTGAAGGACATTCATGGATAAGGGAGATTCAAGAAAGAATAGGGAATTAATAGAGTTAGTTGATCTCTGTGAAAGGATGGTGCACCATGAAGGCCAATTTGGATTTGCAGAGGATGTGTGCTTTACAAAGGATTTTTTCGCATTGCAAAATAGCAAAGACAAAAAGTGAGCCCTATGAAGCAGTGAGATTTGAGATCTAGAGAGATTTGTAATTTAGTGACCTTTGTGAACCTGTGAAATCTATAATCCCATGAGCTTCACGAAGTGGTTGTAGAATTGAGAATTCTTGTTTGAGCTTTGCAAAAGTGGGAGCATCACAAAGGTAGCATTATTTGTCAAAGAGTTTCAAAAGGGTCTTCCTAGTGTTCAGAGGTATGCTTTTTTTCATCAGTGGATGAAGGTGAAAATTTAAAAGGTAATCTATATATATATAAGGATTTATTAATTAGTGATAATTAAGAGACCTAAAAGTCTTTAAACTATTAGTGGATCTTCTGAAAAAGCAGTGAGCTCACTTCATTTGATAGTGCAGTGAGTTATAAAATTGTGAATGGTTGTAAACTAAAAGGGATAATGAGTCTGCATCGAACTTTTAAAAATTAGTGCACTTTTATTGGATTTATTGCATAGAAACATTGATGGTGTATTTTCCTTGGACATATCCTATTGAGGGTGAAACAAGTGAACATTCTGTGTCTTATTCACGTTTTAATATTTGTTCATACTCTACGATGGGAAGGAGAGAGAAGAGAGTTTTTCTAACAAAAAATCAAGATCAATGGGGAATTTTTTTTAATCTATCATACCCCAATTCACCCCCCTCTCAGGTTATATAGCCTAGTTGACCTAATACTTCCAAAAGATATTTACACATCATGTAAAAATATCATGGAAAATAAAATTCCAGAATACTACTCTCAACCAAGAGTTATTGAAAAAGACACACCAACTTTGATTCCTTTCAAACTCATAGAATACACTCATAATACTATTTTACATGTTTATTGAGACTCCATTAATTTAAATAAGCATACATCCCTAATCTTTAGGTCATTTACCCTAGAAAATGATCTCCATTATAAAAAGTAACTTATTCACAAAGGTTCAAAGACAAAGGAAAACACAAACAAAATAGAATGAACAAAAAACTTAACAATGGACATAACTGGATAAATATAGGATCTTAAAACTAACCCACCATATAACAGCGCATCCTTGAGATACTCCAAGCATCATTGGTGGGTATCGGTGAACAATATTATCTATTATGCTCACATATGATATTATATCTCCCATTTCTCCCCATAAACACTCTAATTTCTCCAGTACACTTTAATAATAGGTATAATATTTCCCCGAAGATACTTCCCTCTAAAGTTATCAATATACAGTGAATTATCCTTAAAGGAAGAATCTAAACCAAGATGAAAGTCCTAAGTTTCTACCACATGAGATGTGTTGGGATGATATATCTAAATACATGACATGTGAAACATATTGTTCATGGAACAATAGCATAGTAGAAGGGCTCATAAATATTCCACTAGATTGAACAATTACACTATCTGAAACGGACAGAAGAACATGGACCCTAACTTTCCCCGTTTCCTGACACGGTGTTTTCACAACCTAGGTGACACCTAAAGAAAAACACAATGACTAACCTAAAACTCATTAGGTTATATCTGATGGTAAGCGTAATTTTTCTTCCTACTCTACACATTCACCAACTGCCTCCAGATCAACTGAACCTACATAAACTTATCCTACACAAAAATAGGCCCAAAAAGCACTAGATCACCTGACTCCAACTAAAAAACAGGTGAACAACACCACCATCAATAAAAATTGTAATGCTTCGACCCTAGAATCCCAGAGCAGGTGCATTATTTTTATACGTTGGCATGATTACAAGGAATCATGTCCCGATGGACTGATCAATTTAGCAATCTTGGAAAATATATTACAAACATGAACATTACATTAGAATTTATAAAATAAACCACAACATAGATAATCCTATGATAACACCATTATTACCATGGATTAAACCTATATATCAATCATAAAACACTTCATGGAATACTAGGAAAATAAAATATAAGAAAGGGGTGATATGAGATGCTTAGTAAGGATAAAAAATATAGCGGAAGCTATATTAAATAAACATAAAATTTTAAGACAAAGTAAAAAACTAAAACACAAGACTTTTAGAAAATTATCTTATACAAAATATATAAATAATAAATCAAATAAATCCATTTAAACATTCACATGGACATTCTACTAGTCCAATAACCACATGTAAAATCAATAAATAATCTAATAATGAGGGAATGCATAATACAATACATCTTAATCATACCATCTAGGATTCATCCAATACAGCATACCTAATTGGGAAATACATTATCCAAAACGAAATCATAATTGTCTCATGAAACTACTGATGCATCGAGGGCCTATAGTAGGCCCCACCCAACACTTACAATGTCCGATTCATTCCTCTTATTAACGAGGTAAAACATAACCAACATAAGCATTCGTATTAAAAATAGCATACGAAATATAAATACTTCAACCACAAACCATGGTGGTATCAAAATAGAGAATACACTATCAAAAATATATTAAACCTTCAAAACAATATGAAATATTGTATCATAATTTATTAACATTAATTATGTGTAAAATCCAATAAAGTATTTTGACATAGATGAAAGTGATCAAATAAAATCATTAAAAACTCTTTTAGTAACATCCCTTTCTTCATTGGAATCTTTTGAAAGCCTTCATAATTATAAAAGAAAACATTTACATTGAATATCAACTAGTAATCTTATAAGGGAAGCAACAAAATTTTACCTCTTTATTAATGTGGAAAATATCCTCTCACACCATATAAGTTAAAAAAACATTCTTTTCTTAATTTTCCAAAAAGTTCATATAGTACCTCATTTGGAAAATAACAGAAAGATTACATTAAAAACATTTTATAAAAAGTAAAACAAGGGTATAAATGAATTTAAATAAAACTCTAGTAATAGAAATATTATTTTGAAATACATGTATAAGAAACATGGATGAGGAGGATTAATATGTCTCTGTAGAAACTTACGTATAAGCAATCACATATAATAATGAGATTGAAAAATTAACCATTACCTTGTACTTTCCATTAGTCCAGGGTGTGTTAAACTCATGTATATTGTTAAATATTGTTAATAAATTATACTAGGACTATATACAGATTTATGATATCATATACAATCCTATCATCTTGTCTTGTTAATATTTCAGTATTACCATTATTTCGGGTGTTAACTGCTTTGTTTTCCTATGGATGTTTTGTTAGGTAAGTACTTTTTATTATTCAGAGGTTATATTTTATTCAAATACTGATTTATATTAAGTTCATAAATATTATATTTACTTATCATATTATCTATATATTCATTCTTGAATGGTTAATGTGGATAATTAATCTCATCACATCATGGAGGTTGTAGGTCGTATGTACGCACGAGCGATGATATCATTTCCTCAAGGATTAAATAGTATTGAATTGGAGGATATATTAGTTATATAGAATCATAATAATGTAGTATTAATTATTTATTCCTATTATACTCATCATTAAACCCATCCAAATAATTTAATGTTGAATAACTAATTACACCACATCGTGGAGATGGTAATCTGTACATACCCACGCATGGTCATATTATTTTTCATACAATAAATAAAATAATGAATAAAGTTGTACCATGATTATAATAACATCTCAGTATATTTATGATACTTTATTTATTACTTTGGTATGGAAACAACATATAAAGAAGAAGTAGAAGAAGAAAGGCACATTGAAAGAAGGGATAAAACGATTACCTCTTCTTCAGGTGTCTCCTTTTGATTTGTACAAAAGGACTTCTTAAGAT
Organism: Viscum album; assembly: GCA_963277665.1. NCBI lineage: Eukaryota > Viridiplantae > Streptophyta > Magnoliopsida > Santalales > Viscaceae > Viscum > Viscum album. The sequence continues at coordinate 241,824,241 of OY728135.1, forward strand.
TGTTTTCTTCCAAAAAGGTGGAATCTAAGAAGAAGTTAGGTATGTGTTGAGGAGATTTGGTAAGGGGTTGGTAGAGCCAAAGGGCTTTGGAGGTGTGAATAAAATAGAAGGATAAGTTCTCTATTATTGGAGAGGTAAGGGGAACTTTTGGAAAGTCTTTAAATATTAATTTATTATAAATTTATTTTCGCTTTCCAGTGGATAAAAAGTGAAATATTTTGAGGATAAGATGTTTATGGGTCTAAAGGATCTCAATAAATAGGTTTTACACAAGTTTAGGTCATGAATTTAACCTTATCTTTTGGCTTTAACCCTTGGTTAAATAAGTTAACTCTTACCATGTCTTCTTGTATTTTTATAATATATGGTCAATATATTTAATATAAAATGAAAAGTGAACGTAAAGAGGATAATTAATGACATTTTTAACACTCTATAAGTCATTTGGACTAATATAATATTTTTAGGGCTATTATATCATTTCATAAAATAGTATTTGTTTTAAAAACTCATTTATTTCAACTTTGACACTATTTAGTAATTTATTTATTTAAGTCATAACAACATTATTAAATAAAAAAAGGAATTAAATCATCCATCACATGTCAATGTCTTCCAAATAATTATTTTATGGCATCAATATGTTCAAATTAAATTTATTTTAATATTTATAAATTCATTTATTTAAAAATTTCAATAATAAGGTAATCACTCCAACATCATTTTGTCGAAAGTAAATATATTTATTTAATGTTTAAAATTTATAAATAAAAGAAAATGATGTCGGATATATTTTTATCATTATAATTACTATTTATGGTACAAGAGATCACTTATATAACCCATATTAAAAAAATTCAAACTTATTTAAAACATGAGTGTGGGAGAAGCTTTAAACCAGCTTTTGTGGAAAGCAATGTACTTTTAATTAACGAAGCTTCCATGAGAATCATTAAACAGGATTCAATGGGATGATTTCTATATTTAATTAAATATTATTTTATGATATTATTTAAAATGGCTTCCATGGGAATATGATTTCTCTTAATTTGATAAGCTTCTACGAGATGCTTTATAATAGCTTCCATGGGAAGCTTTATACTTTTATTTAAACAAGCTTATATGAGAAGATTTATACCAGATACCATGGGAAGATTTATAAATTTAATTAAAAAAGCTTCTATTATAAGCTTTAAACTAACTCATACAATTATTACATGTGTTAGTATAATTTTTTACTATTATAATTTTATTTTTATCTTAAATTACCATATTTACATTTAACTGTGGTAAATAATATTCAAAATTTTCTAATCACAAAAAATTATTTTTACCCTATTAGACCACATTTTACACCATAACTAAAATAATATATGTTTTATTTTCTAAATTCAATTCACACAAGCAGTAAAATTACATTTAATTCTAATTTTCAAATGTGACTAGAAGGCAGGTAAAAAGACATTAAAAAGTTCAATGAATTTTTATATCTAATTTACTTATAAAAATGATTGTAATAACCGAAATTAGGTTAAAATATGTATTATTTATCTATTTGAAATTTCAAAATAAATTAGAAGTAAAATAATTATTTAAATGAAAAAGTCGGTATTTTAATCATAATACAGTGTTTTTAACTATTCATCAAAAATTGAAGGTTTTCAGAAAAATACCAAAAATTCATCATAAGCTAATTGTGATACTAAGAATTGAAAAATGGATTCTATTTTACAAAATTAAATTTCTATGAGTGTGTAAAATGAATTTTATTATAAAAAGTAGTTTCTTTAAGAAAATAATATTTCTAAACATATAACTATTTGATAGAAACTTATACATTTCATTATAAATATGTTTTATTTATGTGAAAACATTATAAATGAAATTTAGAAATTATTTATTACTATTAATATTACTTTATTTAATGAATAAGTTATAAATATATTGTTTAAATAATTATAATAATAAAGTGTTGTTTAGTAGAAACTCAATCTTGCGTGTAACACAAACCAAGTTGGTGTTGTGTGCAACAAAATCTATTAAAGATAATGTACCCTGAAATATTGGGGTGTTACATTCTACCCTCCTTCAATAAATTGCACCCTCACAATTTGAAATTGTATATAAAAAATAAATGGCTGATAATAGGAAATATCTTGGTGGAAAACCCACATCGCTAATAGGGTTAATAAGATATACTCTTAATAAGAGGGAAAAATAAATAAAAAAGACACCAACAAATTCGGCTTTCCAATAGGCGAAATTTAGTGGAAAGTAGAGACACAAACTTGGAAGAACGCTTAAATATTTATAGGGAGTGATTGAGTTCATAAATCATAGAAAAGTGGACAATCAATGGAAAATTGAGGGCCTCAAATCCATAAATCTAGGATGATTTAAATTTTCATAAGTTCAACAAAACATAATGTATTATGGTAACACAATTTTTAGATAATTTTGTCAAAATTTGAGTGATAATTTTACTATCTATATAATAAATCAAGAAAACATAATTTATTTCATTTTATGTATCAATGTTATCCTTTGGTTGTGCTTCGATCTATTTTCACTTCAACCCTTACAATAGGATATGAATGTTCAAAATGATTTTTTCACACCTGAATCACTTTTGTTAAATCTTAAGTCCCACATGTATTTCATTATTCCTATAAATGTTTACTAAAATAAAAATGTTATCCCAGAGTATCCAATAAACCATACTTCAACCTAAAACAATAATATCAAGTGTTCAATTTACTCTATTCCAACCTTAAGACTCGACAAAAATACATCCATACAAATTCACTATCCAAAATGGTCTCTAAATTTCCAAAATCAATATTAACATCAGATTCCCCAAATAGCATAATGCATCTATTATTGTCATATAAAAATATTTGATCACCTTTAAATCCCAAATGAAGACTCTTAAGCTTCCAAATAGTTAATGAAGTAGTACTACAGTAAAATCCTAATTAATATTATAAACATTGACATAATAATTTTTGAATCCAAATACAAAATAACCATGATCATTCCACATAACACTTAAACCATTCACTATGTTTCAACATATTATTCCATAATACAACCTTCATCTCATTTTTCATTTGTAGTCACTTCATCATTAGTAGTATAACCATCACTTGTATAACCTTGTTGATTCTAACCAATGATGTAAACTCAATTCCCAAAGTTTGAAACACTAATCATAGTGATATAGTCATATAAAATCACCTATTGAAACTCTAAATGATTTAATCTTATAAATCCATTTGTCCGTAGGATTAACATTGTTTATCCATTACCAAATATAAAGGATGCTATCCAATACTTAGACTTATCCTCAAAGTCGTTCATTGAGTTATGTTTTATAATCTATGTTTTCTAAATATGTTTCCAAGGTTGTTTCTAGACATCCTATGATACCAACTATAAATCCCCAACACTTGAAGCCTCTATCTGGTGCATTATTTTAATAAATTGGCATGATTACAAGGAATCTATTCCCGAAGGATGGATCAGTTTAGCTTTCTTGGAAAATATATTACATTCATGAATTTTATATTAAAATTTATAACATAAAACACAACATAGATAATCCATTTAAAAACCCATTATTCCCCTAGTTTAAACCTATATATCAATCATAGAACACTTCATGACATCATTGGGAAATAAAACATAAGAATAGGGTGAGATCAGATTCTTAGTAAGGATAAACAATATAGAGGAAGCTATCACAAATAAACATAAACTTGTAAGGAAATGTTGAAAACTAAAACACAAGACTTTTAAAACATTATATTCTGTATAATATGGCTAGAATAAGTCAAATAATTCCATTTAAACATTCACATGGATATTATACTAGTCCAATAACCACATATAAAATCAATAACTAATCTCATAACGAGGGAATGCATAATTCTGGATAGCTTAAACATACCGTCAAGGCACCAGCCAAGACACCATACCTAATTGGGTAAGAAATTGTCCAATGCCCAAATATAATTGTTTCATGAGACTACTGATGCATTGAGGGGCTATAGTGGTCCCCTCCTAACAGTTACAAATTCCAATGCATTCCTCTTATAAAATAGGTAAAACATAACCAATATAAGCACTCATATTAAAACTAACCTAAAAATATCAATAGTTTAACCAAAAAACAAGAATTGTATCAACATAGAAAATACACAGGCAAACATATCTTTATCCTTAAATATAATATTGAATATTGTATCATAATATATTAACCTTAATTAACTATAAAATCCAACAATGGATGTTGACATAGACGAATGTGGTCTAACAAAATCATTAAAAACTCTTTTAGTAATATCCCTTTTTCTTTGAAATCATTTGATAGCCTGCATATTTATAAAATAAAAAATTTACTTTGAAAATATTCTAGTAATCTTGTTAGGGAAGATTCAAAATGTTAAGGCTTCATAATGGCAGAAAATATCCACTAATGCTATATAATTTAAAAAACATTCTTTCCATAATTTTTCGAAAAGTTCATATAGTACCTCATTTGGAAAACGACATAATGATTTATTTCAAAACATTTTATAAAAAGTAAAACAAGGGTATAAAATACTTTCAATAATATTCTAGGAATAGAAAAATTATTTTGAAATACATGTATAAGAAACATGTATGTGGATTCTAAATATATCCCTATAGATAGTTCTTTATAAACAATCTCGGATAATAATGAGATTGCAAAATTAACCCTTCACTTGTACATTCCTTTAGTATAGGGTGTATTAACCTCCAGTATAAAGGATAAAGATTGTTAAAAAATTATAAGAAGACCATATACATATTTATGATATCATATAAGATCATATTATCTCATTTTGTTAATATTTCAGTATTACCATTTTTTCGGGTGTTAACTACATTGTTTTTCTATGCATGTATTGTTAAGTATGTCCTGTTTTAGATGCATAGGTTATATTTTATTCATATACTGAATGATATTAAGTTCATAAATATTATTTTTATTTATCATATGATGTTTATAATCATTCTTGAATGGTTAATGTGGATAATTAATCTCATCAAGTCGTGGTAACAATAGGTCATACACATTCACGGGCGATAATATCATTTCCTTAAGGATTAAATGGTATTGAATTGGATGGTATATTAATTATAAATAAAAATAATCATGTCATAATCATTATTTATTCCTATTATACTCATAATTAAACCCATTCAAAAAAAGTAATGTTGAATAGCCAATTACACCATGACGTGGAGACAATAAGTTGTATGTATGCGCACATGGTGGTATTATTTTTTGTAGGATGGTTAAAATGATTAATATAGTTATAACATGATTATAATAGAATATTATTATATTGATGATACTGGATTTATTAATTTGTTATGGAAAAAACTTATAAATAGAATGTAGAAGAATAAAAGAACTTTGTTAGAATGGATAAAATGATTACCTATTCTTTAGGTGTCTCCTTTTTATTTTCACAAAAGGACTCCTTAAGTTGGTTTTCTTCCAAAATGGTGTAATCTAGGATGAATTTAGGGAAGTTGGGATGATATTTGGGTTGATTTTGGTCAATCCATAGGGCTTTGGAGATGTGAATAAAATATAAGGAGAGGTACCCTTTTATAGGAGTGGTGAGTGGCACTTTAGGAAAGTCTTGAAATATTAATTTATTATAAATTTATTTGTGGGTTTATAATGGCTCCAAAGTAGAATGTTTGTAGTATAAGATGAGTATAGTTATAAATTCTCTCAAACAATAGGTTTTTGACATGTTTAGGTTATCAATTTTACATTATTTGTTGATTTAATCCTTAGTTAAATAAGTTCACTTTTACCAGGACTTCTTGTATGTTTATAGTATATGGTTAATATATTTACTATAAAATGAAAATAGAATCTGAAGTGGATCATTAATGAAATTTTCAACACTATATAAGTCATTTTTCTGAATATTTTATTTTTAGGACTATTATATCATTTAATAAAATATTATTTCTTTTAAAAACTTATTTATGTTAATTTTGACACAATTTAGTAATTTTTTGTTAACATAATAAAAAATTTATTCCTTCGATCCAAAGGCATTAAATGATCCCTTATATTTTAATTTAATCTATAAAATTTGTGTATTACGTCAAAATATTCAAATTACATTTATTTTAATATTTATAAATTTATTTATTTCAATATTTCATTAATAAGATATTCAAAGCATCATTCGTTTGTCATAAATAAATATATTTATTTAATGGCTAATTTATTTAAATAAAATACCACAATTTAGGAAATCTTTTTATCTATCTAATTAATATTTATAGTCAATGATATCACTAATATAACCCATATTAAAAAAATTAATACTTATTAAAAACTTTAGTGCGGGAGAAGCTTTAAGCTAGCTTTAGTGGGAAGCTTTGTCCTTTTAATTGAAGAATCTTCCATGAGAATCATTACACTACATTCCATGGGAATATTTTTATATTTCATTAAATAATCTTCTATGATAATCTTTAAAATGTATTATATGGGAAGCTTTGTTCTCTTAATTTAATAAACTTCTACAAGAATCTTTATAATATCTTCCATGGAAATATTTATACTTTTAATTAAACAAGATTACATGAGAAGCTTTATACTAGCTTCCATGGGAATATTTATCTATTTTATTAAACAAGAATATATGATAAGATTTAAACTATCTCATATAATTAGGACTCGTGTTAGGGTGATTTTTTTGTTATTATAATATTATTTCTACCTTAAATTACCCTATTTACCTTTAACCATGGTAAATAATACTCAAAAGTCATTATTCATAAAAAAATTATTTTGTTCCTATTAGACCACATTTTTTACCCTGATTATAACCATGTATGTTGGACTTTTAAAATTCAATTCACATAAGCAGTAAAATTACATTTAATTCTAATTTACAAATGTTTTTAGAAGGCATGTAAAAAGGCGTTAAAAATGTTCAATGAATATTTATGTCTAATTTAATTAAGAAAATGATTCAAATAAACTAAATTGGGTTAATTGATATATTATTTATATATGGTGACTTTAAAATAAATTAAAATTAAAATAGTTTTTTTAAATGAAAGAGTTGTTTTTTGACAATATTGTAGTGTTTTTACTATTCATCAATAGTTGTAATTTTTTAGAAAAATACCAAAATTTCACCCTAAGATCATTTTGATATTCCAAATTCAAAAATTAATTCTATTTTAATAAATTCAATTTCTATGAGTATCTAAAATTAATTTTGTTATAAAAGGTAGTTCCTTTGAAAAAATAGTATTTCTAAATATATAACTATATTACCGAAACTTATACACTTCATTATAAATATGTTTTATTTATGTGAAAACATTATAAATGGCATTTTGAAATTATCTTATACAATTCATATTACTCTATTTATTGGATAAGTTATAAATTTATTTTTTAAATAATTATAATAAAAATTTGTTGTTTCGTAGAATATCAATCATGCGTGTAATGAAAACCAAGTTGGTGTTTCGTGTGACAAAATCCATTGAATATAATGTACCATGAAATGTTACATTTGGATCAATAATAAGAGGTTTTTATTGTAATATAACACCATGAGGGAGAAATTCTACTACCATGGAAAACCAAAATACAAAACAGAGGATCATAACATATCCTATGAAGTTTCAATTAGTCCACTCAGATTGTTCATCAGTCTAAGGATGATAGGTTGTTATCAAATGAACCTATGATCCTAGAGCATTCAAAATACCGTACATGCAATGAGATGTGAAACAAGGATATCTATATGAAATGATACTCCACAAAACACCATGCATCCGAACTATCTGCTTAATGTAAAGGCTACCCAAATCATTAAGAGTGAAGGTATCCCTGATAAGTAATAAGTGGGATACCTTCATCAGTCAATTAATGATCACCTATATCATATCATTCTTATAGGGTGTCCTGGGTAATATGTTAACAAAATATAGAGTGTAATAATCCCATTTTTATTTTGGAATGGGAAGAGGCTACAACACCCCAGTAGGCCTCTAATGTTCGACTTTCACATATTTGAAAGTGAAACATCTTACCACAAATCTCGCTACCAACTTCATCTTTCCTAGATAACAGTACTATACTTGGAGATAACAGTACATATTTATCAAGACAATATGTACAACCAATCTAGAATCATGAAACACACTTATCATATTCTCATGCAAGACTGTTGGAATCAAACTCAAACATACAAAGGAAAAGAATTGGAACTTCTAAGAGTCTATCCAGCTTGTGGCTCACCACTATATAATCTATATTTTAGATTTAATTCCTTAGTATAAAAAACTACTATTTCTTGATCCGTTCAAGAATTATTTGTATAACTGCTGTCAGGTTCATATCTACTCATTTCTGGGACTCCTAAACATCTAGATTCATGTATGAAAAGTGGTCTATCATCAAACACTGATCGAAACACTCCTCCACTACCTCTCTCTCTATATTATGGATCAAGTAATTAAAAAAAATATTCCCCTTGGTTGGTGTATAAGTCAACTAAAAGTCAAAATACTAGAGATACTTGACCCACCTCCATAGCTGAAGATTAAGGTTCCACTGAGAGAAGATGTACCCCAGGCTCTTGTGGTCAGTGTATATGATAAACCTATAACAAAAATGATAGTATCTCCAAAATAATTGGGCATGTACCACTATAGCTAAATACAAATCATGAGTAGGGTAATTACAGTCTTACAATATCACCTTTCTAGAAACAAAAGTAACCACTCGGTCACCCTACATCAGAATTGCTCTGAGTCTAACTATGGCTATGTCACAATTCACGGTATACACTTTAATTAGTACAGGTAAATTTGGGATATGTGATAAGGTCATTCTACCTCTCATCTCCTGAAAATACATCTCACAAACATCTTACATAAAAAACATCCCATCTTTATTGGTCTGCCCGAACATCAGTGCTTCCAAAGGGAAGAAGTCATGGATAAAGTGTCATTAATAATTTGATAAATCCAAAAATCTATGATTCTTCAATAAATTCTTAGGAATATCTTAAGACACTTTAGTATAACCCTTCTATAGGTCCACATGCACTCCTTTCTCTGAGATGACATAGCCCATGATGTGTAATTTATCAATTTAGAAACTACATTTGGTTAGCTATGAGTAAAGTTGATTCACTCTCAATGTACTCAAAAATATTTAGACATGTTGGGAATGATCAACTACTAACTGGGTGTATAGTAAGATTTCATTAATAAAAATACAACTAACTAGTCTAGAAAAGGATGAAAGGTTTGATTTCAAAGACATGAATATCACCAGTGAATTTTTCAAACCAAGAAACATCACTAAAAACTCATAGAATCCATACCTGATTTTAAAATAAGTACAAGGTATCTTTGATGGTCTCACTCTCAATGGGTGGTATCCTGATCTCAATTATATCTTAGAGAATATCTTATAACCTCTTAGCTGGTTGAATATATTTTCAAACCATGAAATTGGATACTATTTCTTGAATATCATCTAGTTCAATATTCAATAATCCACACACAAGCACAAAGTCTTATCACCCTTCTTAGAGAAAAGAACTTCATAACCCTATTGAGATGTAATAAGTCGTATGAAACATTTTTCTTCCAAATCATCCTACTGATATTTCAATTCTTGAAGCTCTTCTAGTTTCATCCTATAACGTGGAATAAAAATTAGTTCGACTCTAGACACTAACTCTATCATGGACTCGATATCCTACTCATTTGGTAATCCGTAGAACTCATCGTAAATGAAAACTTGAAAATGGTATTCCACTAGTGAAAAAATGTCCAGATACATTACACCATCATCTAAAGAAAAACCCTATATCTGATCCATGATACAATTCAATCTGCACCATATTGTTCCCGCGCGACCAGCCTACATATACCACCTTCCCTAGTGAAATGTTTATCCCCATTTAGAGATGGAAAGGTAATTATACACTAGTAATAACTGATATGGTATTGGTATAAGAGTATCCAATCAACACCAAGAATCAAATTGAAACCTCTCATTTCCAGTACAAATGGTTCCCAAAATAAATTTTAACCACCAATTACTACAGAATGAGCCTTGAAAAATTTGATATTATCTAACCACACTCCCACAATATGTCAATGGTTAAGACAACCTCCATGATTTCCACAAAATAGTTTTTTTTTCAAAAAGTGACGATAAAAAACGAATGTGATGCTTCTATATCAAACAAAATGAAATTAATGGAAGATGATACAATAATCATACCTCTGATGGTAGAAGGTCCTCCATCAACACTAGTCGGAATAGAATGTATAGCGTGTGGATGAATTTACCATATTCCAAGTTCTACAGTATAAATCTCATTTTCCATTACATATTCCTGATACTATCGCTCATACACTGAGGAACCAAATCCCCTTCCATTACCTAGACATCTAGAAGAATTCTAGATACAAGTATGACGAGGGGTAGTTAAGTCTTACCTAGATTCTAGTACTTATCAAAATCCCATTCCATTACTCTTATTCTACATGACCCTACAAAATCTCGATAGGTGGCCCATCTTACTGCATGTGTCACACTCTAAATAAGTTTATGTACATTGAGGCTGCTTGTGGACCAACATTACACATTGATAGCACTATAACAGAACACTATCAAGAGTCAACTTCCCACTTCCTTGACTTCTCTACCAATTTTTTCCTTGGAGATAACTATCATAGAAATTATTTTTAACACAAGAAAAAGATTTATTAGTTCTCCTTGATAAAACATCCTAGAAGTTCTCGGGGCCTCTCTCAAATTACCTTATGTGATGAGTTCTTAAGTCATCACATCTGAAAATATACTCAAGAAAAATACATTCCCATGTGACCTAATCACACAAAAAATCCCGTCATGAAATTGTCTCTCTATAAAGATATGTTCAGTAGATAAAAAAAGATCCAAGAACTATAAGTTGTGGAAACATCTAGTGTAGTATATCATTGACATTCCCTCCTCCATTAGGTGTAAAGACTTACTATCCTTCTCATCCCTCAACATCTCTAGAAAGTGACTTAAAACCATTCCTCTAAGTCCTTCCACGATAATTCCTCTCGCTACCTATATTTCTCTAGATGATCCCCCAATTCATTGTAGGTCCCAGAATCTTGTATGTAGTAAGATTCACCAACATATTTTTAGGTAGCGTGAGGTTCTTAAGTATCATATCGACAAACATGAACTAGAACTTGGCTGCCTAGGTGCCTCCCTCCCCAATGAACATAGGTGGATCTTGCAGCTAAAAATATCTCATCTGCTCAAAAATAAAAGGCATGGTGTGAAAAGTCTCCTTATCCCTGGATTTCATGACCCTCGGGAATATTTTGTGAATATGAACATCCATATGATCCTCGAGATATATAGGAAGCTCCAGTTCAACTGTTTTGGGAGAGTTTTGAATTCTTATCTCCTGATGATCAATTCGAACAGGATGAGGGGGGATTTTTTCTAAAATAGAAATGAAATACTTTAAACAATGGATAAAAATAAGGTAAACCTCAAAAAGTGATAAAAATATAGAATTAATAGATCATGGTCTCTCTAAACATGGTTTACAAGTGAATTAACAAGACATAACATCTCTTAAATTTCCAATTATCATATATAATTGGTATCTCATTTAATAGTTCATATAAGAAAATATATCACATGAAATATGTATTTCCCTTCAATGAATAATGGATGTGAAGATATATCCCTACTTTCCTATCATGATGCTTGCATACTCATATCACACCATTCCAGTCAATGACTATAAATCCAAAGAAACAATAACATCTCAGAACATGTGAATCACCCTAGGTGAAATAACATCACCAATAAGAACCAATCATCAATAAAAACAATATCATCCCTAGGAACTCTGATTTTCACACATACATGGGCTATCTACTCCCATATACAAGCCCATTACCAATTCTCAACACATCCTAGTCTCCTTTCTACCATTCCCAAATAGTAAATCAACAAAAAATGATAATAAACTGCTAATCTAGTAACACTTTGTAACATCCCCTAATCCATCACTCTATAATATAGCTAAATCTATTTGGTTACTAGATCTCAATCATAAATCCACGTATGCAGAAGGCTTATGACTAGCCGAGGACATGTACATATCATTATTGGGAGACTATAACCCCTGGTGTAGAGTTTTAATATTGAAATATACAAATATGTATTAGAGTAATGGAAATAGTGTAAATAGTAAAACATACAACTGGAAGGTAAAGTAAAAAACCAAGTAAAATAAATAATAATGTACCATGTAATGTTTGTATGAAGTGTAATTACATGATATTTTGAAACCCACATAAGTAAAAGAATAGGTTGACACAAGTAGACACAAAATACCCTGGTCTTGAACCCCATTTTGGGCTAATCTCCCAACATCAACCCATAAAATAATCAACAATCAAATACAAGGTCCATTTACATTGTCCAGATATATTTCCATGTAATCTTCTCAAGTACCAAATGACAACCAGGATAGGGTTTGAGTAAATCATAGTAGGTCGACACCACCCTATGTAAACAAAACTAGTTTGATAATAAATTCATGTAATAAAGTGATACATATGTGTATTAATTAATCAATAAATATAACATAACAATCCACCTACTTTCTAAATATTCCAAAATATCTCTACGCTTATAGCATACCCATTCCAACCATAAACACATGTCCATTTCATGATAACATAACCAAGAAACACCCTTTGTATAAGAATTACACCGTAACTAGGCCAATCCATATAATCATTTTAGTATAACCGAGCTAATCCCTAAAATAATTACAACATAACTAGGAAAATATCTCTATATAAGTATGTTAGAATTCGGGAAAATACGACTATATAATAATTTTAGAATATGGAACAAAACCTCTATGAAAGCATTTTGACATCTATGATAATCCCTCTATATAAGAATTTCAGCATATGGGCCAAGCCCTCTAAATAATTATATAAACATGAATCAAACCCAAAATCATAATGGAAATAAAATCAAAACATCATATCATAAGCCATAATTTTTAATTCTGTCAATTTTTTTTATCCTATCAATTTCCCCTTTATTCATTAAATTATATCTTAAGTTGCTTTCAGGCCTGTTTTCACACCCAAATACAGTCAAACTATCCCCATCCATTTCAATAATAATTTTACACATTTATAAGGATAATCTATCATAAGAAATCACCCGAGGTATTATGTCATAATAAATGTTATTTTTATCCATTATCTAATTTAGTATTATTTCTGGGTAGTCTCACCCAACAGGAATCCACAAGCTTGACCTGAACACCATTGGATCCAAAGGGATCCAATGAGTAACCAAAACATGTTTTATCATCACCCATAATTCAATTAATTATCATTCATGATTGGTTGGCACAATGTCAAAATATTTCACATACTTAAATAATGATAAACATAACACATGGTTTGGTTTAGATAACCTAACTATATCTAGAGATCAAAAAAGGATTCCAATATGCAATGATAATATGAATGATGGTGAAGAAGATCATAAGAAGAAACCTAGATCACAGAAGATCAAGATCAATACCCAAAAAAACCTCAGTCCAAAGATTCCACTACCACAATAGAGAGCAATAGAATAGAGGGGAGAACCATATATAAAGCAATAACTAGTGATCGAATACTTGATAGAGACATCTATAATGGAATAAAGAACTGAAAAATCACCTAGAGTAACACGAGGCTCAAGAGAGGAGGATTTCACGTGAAGAAATAATGAACCATACATTCATCATGGATTTAAAACCACTAATCCAAAGAAATACATGACATATAATCATTTCACGTTTTTTATTTCCAAGATTATGAGTTACACTAAAAAATGCATCACCTTATGTGAAAATAACCCTAATCAAAATTACAAAATGTGAACCAGTTTCACAATATGTAACTATTTCACATCATGTTCCAGTTCATGATGTATTCATGGTGACATTTACACACTATGCAATTGGTTACTAGTGTGTAACAAATTCACATACTGAACTAGTTCATGATATCTTTTTGGAAACATTTACATGTCATGTAACATGTTTACAATGTGTAAATTTCAAGCAGATTGATGGTATCCCATATTTTTTCTAAAAAACCCAAACCACCTTTGAAGCATTTCAAACTCATAGAAATCCCTAATATACCTCTTTAACACATTTACCCAGACTATATTAATTCTAAAAAACATACATTCCCAAACAATAGGTCATTTACCCAAAAACGTCTCTCAATTTTCAAAAGGAACTTGAACACCAAGGTTAACAGAAAATGGAAACCCCAAACAAAACAGTTTTAATGATAAACTCAAATAGGAATATACCTGAAAAAATATGGGATCTTACATTATTTATATTGGGTGAATTAGATAAAAATTATTTCACATTCTATATAGAGACATAAATGATCAAAGGAATCAAGAGGATTCATAGACTTACTAAGGGATATCCAACACTGGTGATGGTGTTGATTTTGACGTTGAATAATTGAGTCATGTGGAAGGATATATAAGGATGAGAAGGGATCTCAAGCATCCAGACATTATAAAAAATGAAGGGAGAAAGTGAGGAAGAAAATAAGTAATCCTGGAGGGGAAAAGGTTAAAATCACCTGCTTTAATTTTCTACACTTTTTGGACACATGGGTTGGCCAAACAATGAACCAACTGGGTGAGTTGACTACCTAAGTCACATTAACAATGGGTGAGCTGCACAATTTTCGAAATCATGTATATACCACATAGTCTCCTCTATTGTTTTTATAGATAACCTTGCACATCCATGTGCCTCCTATAACGTAGTTATATCAAACTATGCTTCACCGCATATGGACCATAAGGTTTGTGTGCATGGATTTTTCTATCAATGTGAAAACCATGCCCCCCTTTACGCATTCCAAATTTTGGGTCTTCATAGACCAGTGTTCCTGATACTCAAGAAAAAAATTGAGACACCACCTAGTACTTTAACTCCATCTAAGAATAATGCTTTTAATTTCACTAACACTCATATTTAAATATTTAATCTTCGATTAATATTTTTCCTATCCACCAAGTGAATATTTAAAATTCATCATGAGATTTACATGATTCCAAAATAAAGGATCTTACAATATCCCAACCTGATAACTTCTTTTCCTTAGGAAGGATTGGGGAGTGATTAGGCCACACTGGACCTACTTGGGTAATGAAGTTTCATTCATATGGTAGCATTGGATTTTCAAATGTCCAAAAAACCTCCATTTATCACTTAATCATGTAGTAAATAAGCCACTAAAACTTGATCCAATGATCATATTCAAAACAAAACATAAATATAGTGCTTACTCAAGTCCATCAAATCTAAGAAATGATTAGATCTTTGTCTCCTTTACTAACCATCCCCCAGTGCTCCTCACCATATGTTCTAGATTGAATGAGAAATTTTGATTCACAATACCTCTAAAATAAAAATTTCCTATTTAATTACACCATTATAATTATAAAAACACACCTAGGTGTGTTTTTAAACATGTTTGAATAGTTGATTCCCAATTGAAAAGATTTAGCCTAGTTGTGTTGGGTTTTCCTAAAAAATCCTTGGATGACCTTTTTATTACACTCGTATCATCCCAATGATGTTCCAAAATTGGTTTCTCACTGACCACATTCAACAAAACAAAATAATATAAATTCAAGATACTAAGGGATGAATATCTCTGAATATGATTAAATCTAATATCTAATGCATCAAAAAAAAGATTACAATGACTTTATTCCATGGTATACTGAGTTTATTTTGAGCGCACTCCCTAAATCCCAAACATCGATTCCGATGACATAACTAACCAAAAATATATTTTCTATTGTTTATTCCTAGAAAAAATATGAGTGTATACCAGATCCATCACCCTTTGACACTATTCAAAAACAAAGCTATACCCATGGTTTTGAAAAAAAAACCATGGGTATAGTTCACCCATATAGCCACAGTTTTCCAAAAACCATGGTTATGGGGTCTAGTTCAGACTTATACCCATGGGTTTTCAAAAAAAATTGGTATATGGTTTGGTTCAAGACATATTACCATGGTTTTCCAATAAATCATGAGTATAGGTCATCCTTACAACAACAATTTTTCTAAACCGTGGCTGTAAGTTTCTCTCGTAAGTGGGCCAAAAAATTCACAGGAATACCTATTTATACATTTTCAAACTATATACATGGTTTAAATATATATATATATATAAGTATATATGTATATATATATATATTTATACAAAAAATTGTATGTGCTGTAGTGGTCAAGCACTTTGATTGAATAATGGCAGTCCCATGTAAAAATTTAGCGGCATGAATTTATTTTAATCCAAAAGCCAAAGTTTTAGAACCATGGGTATAGGGTTATTGACATGGTGGAATTTTTTACATAAACCTATTTCCATGATGCATAACTATAGATGTAGAATTTTCAAACTATGGGTATATATCAGAGCTATAGTGACGGCTTAAGATCCCATGGTTCTCTAAACCATGGTTATAACATGTACCCAAGATTTTATGGGATATACCCATGATTCCAAAAAGTTGGTATTGGTTAATTTTATATTATTGGGATCATCATATGCTACACATATCATCTAATTTCACCTGTAGTTCAGTGTAACCTTTGAACCAACCACTTTATTATATAGAGTTCATCCAAGCTAGTCTATTATCTAGAGTTTACAAAGCTTGATATTGATACATAGCTGAGACATCTGCGTATCAAGAACACTGAGTGAGCCCAACATCAACATCTTTGCTTGTGATTTATTCAAATAATTGGTTGGCGTCAATGACTATATCCAAAGCTTTCCTACATGGGAATACCAATATCACTCAGGTAGAATATGCCTCTATGATTATCCATGCTCAGAGAAAAACTATGATAGAGTATAATTATTGATCCCACAAGGCATTTATTTTTTCAATATTTAGATAAGTGTATAACAAATGACCTCTCAGTGTACCCTGGAAGTTGTGAAGATATGGAAATTATCATCACTAAACTAAGAGTACACTAAGAGAATATCAACGATCACCAAAAGGACCTAATATATATCATAGATGAAGTTTTCGACATGGTTTCCATCCAACCATATCAAACATTACATAGGAAATAATTGTTAGGACACCTCTAGCTGACTTCCTTTGAAGAGTTTGGATTCACCTATCGTTGTGTCATCATTAATTGATCGTAATTCCATTACTAATGTGGAATTCTGTGATTGTTTAAAAAACCCTCACCATAGTCCAACCTCAATGGTAATGTACATAACCAACCAATTTACAATCGTGTTTCCTTAAAATAATTGAAACACATTAAAAGTGTTACATTCTTAGTCAATCATGTACCCCAATCCTAAATTTAGTTCCCAAACTCCATCAAAACCCATAATCAAGTTTTATATAAAGTATTGTTCCAAGTACTACATAACAAAAAATAATAGTCTCAAGATCTTTTAGTAGAAAAGGTGACCACTCCCAAATGGTATTTCATAGTTTCAATACCTCTACATGGAAGAACATGATAAAAAAAAATTAAATGATTCTTCCCACCCTAGGAGTTTCCCAGTATTAATTTACAATGAATGGGTACTCATGTCATGGAACACACTCTATGAATCACCAAACATGGGTTAAATATGGGAAAACACACTTTTACCAATCTAAAATTAAAATAGAGTGGGAAACCGGACACTTAAAAGTGATTTTGATCATGTTTACTCTAGATTTACATGTGATGCTATCCTGAGCTATGCTTATCCATGTTTTTTTGTCACAAGTATATAATACAAAACAAAACTAACCAGTAGAGTTATTACACCTAATATTTTTTGCAATGTCTTCCCTTAGTGGTAGAATAATAAAAAATTATATATACATCAAGGAAATTACATTCTAAAAGTGGGTCAACAATGTTGCATAAAATATCAATGATTTTATGATTCCCATCAAACGCATACAGTTTTCCATATCACTTTAACAACTCATTAGGTACTTCATGCATCAATTCATACTTCCTTGAGAGTTCATCGATAAAATGGAACATCATTGATACCATCCACAAGATTATTGCCCTATGAATACAGGTATCTGATGGACCATACAAAATATTTATCCCAAAGTCATATTTTACCATATGACTATTAATCTAGATGATGACCTCCCAAGTCATCCATAACTAATGAAGAAGGGAAACATGACATACTAACCAACTGAAGACGCCCTTAGCATTTTTGGCCTATTGAATCTATGTATTACATGATTCTCATTACCTTAATAAGGATCAAATTATCGGATGAACAACCATATACCTAGGGGTGTTGTTTCTCCACTAAGTGTCTTACTCGAGACGAACAACACCTGAAAGAAACGTCATGATTGAAACTCTTCATAATTATTTATCAATTATTTTATGTTCCTATGACAACAAATATACTGAAATAAACCCTTATTTAAAACAAAAATAATTGACCTGTTCACTAGGTCATGCTAATAAGGTCACTAGTTTTAACAACCAAACCTCTAATATCACTATAAAATTTACCCCTTATACTAGTGATGTTGCTAAAAACCCACTTTATGGTTTTTATTTTAGTAATTACATCAATTGAACATTTTATCATTAACACATCAAGGAATAAATTAAAATACATCATGTACCATCCAGAAGGAAAAAGTTTTTGGTACTACATTTAGTAAATTTCAATACAATATATAGTCATGTTATGAAAAACTTCCTTTCAATCATTATTTATTTATCTTTTATCATACAAAGAAATAAGCAATTTTTCTTGAAAATTCATTTTATCCATTTTATTTATCCATGGGGACTGTCATATATAGATTTGTCATATAAAATTTCAATTCTAATCTATAGAGGCAAAAACCATTTATGTTGTACTTGGAATTTTAATTAACTAAAGCCTCATAAGTGTAAATCTTAACCAAATAAAATTTCCTTTATTATTTAAGGGAAAATTTGTTTAGTAATATGACACCATATATTTATACATATCTCATATTAGTGGACTCTACCACTTCAAATAAGTATCCCACAAAACATATGATCGTTACCATGGGGTTATTCACTAAACCATAAAAGATAAATTACTCCTACTAGGGTCCCATAATTTCAACTCGGGGCCATATAAGTGCAACCTATAAGAGTTAAATTATCATGTTTTCAAAATACCCTTAATGGGTTTGTCTTATTAACAACAGGCCCTAAATGACTTAATTGAGACCAGTTGTATATATATGAATTTAGTTTTATGGGTCTTCATTCCCATGTCATAGAGATACAAGTCTCTATAAAACAATAAATTTCACAAATGAATTTCCATTTGTCACTTATTATTGTCTATTAAGATGCACTACCATTCCCAAAATATAAAGGTACTTTCCATTATAAGTTATAGTTGGAGTTCTCATATTTATAACAAGGTTTTTACCATTGTACTTATAATATAACAAGGTTATATGTAATGGTTTGACTATATGTGTAACCTTCCCTATTAATAAAGACCCATATACTTTATAAATTGTTATTGGTACCCATTTAATCACAACCATAAATATTTCATCCCATGAAACAATGGTCCATGACTCAAGAATGTTATTATTGTTTAGTTAATGTTCCACTATTAAGATATACAAGAAAACAATATTTAAGTTTATGTAGACACTTTAATAACCAATCATGTATAATAATCATAATAATTCAATGTATCACATAGTAGTAATAATACATACATTTAAACAGGAATCCATATAAGCATGGTATATAGTAAAAACATGAAAAATAATCACCTAACATGGTATATAAATAATAATTATACTAAATCAAAAGTGGAACAACCAACCTTTATTAGGAAATCAAGAAATGCATCCTGCATGTCATGGAATATGCATGGCATGGAAATCCCTATGTGTTTATAATGATGCATGTAACAATACTTCCCTACTGAACTGTTCCAAGGGTAAAATACTATAAATATCATAATCAGTAAATATTAGAAAGTATATCTATCACTTAAGGTGAAATAATAGTCACCTGTATTAATGAACAACATAAATAATAGTCCTATCCCTAGCCACATGATCTTTTCCCCATATGTGGGTTGATCACTCCTAAATACTATTATTTACCAAGAACTAACATAGTCCTATTCTCACATCTACCATAAAGAAAAACTAAAATATAAAGAAAAATAAGCTCTAATACCACTTTGTAATATCCTAGCCTAACTCACTCCAAATATTGTAACTGGACCAATCTTCACATTGCCTCAAGCACACCTCCCCATATACCAGAGGCTACTGACTAGCAGTGAGGGTCAAATAATGGTATAATGGGGAGATTGTACCCCCATGATTAGAGTAGAACAATTTTATATAAATAATTCATCAAATAAAATTAGTATAAAAGAAACGATGTATAAATAAATTTGATAACCTATAAGTTCCAAATAATACAACCATGCATTTTCATGTGATACTATAAACCAATAAGAATACAACTGGAAATACATAAAAAATAAAAAACTAAAAGATCAAAACACCATAGGCTATCTCCATGAGTATCTTGAGCTCCAACTCAGTCATATTCTCCAAATCTCCTATGCCCAAGAATAACAACACATAAAAAAAAGAAGTTAGAACGCCAAATCTAGAACATGGTCATGCAATTGGGAGGTCTATTTGGGTACCAAAAGGTGTCCAAAAAGGTTGTTAGATAAAATCAGTAGGCCACCACCAATAGTGTCAACTTCTATCCAGTTTTCAATATAAATACAATAATGGGTTGGTATTAAGAATAACACATCAAATTGATAAACATAAAAAAGTCATGTTTATGTTCTTTAGGGACACCTGGCTGACCATACCCACTTCGACCTAAGCTATAGTATCTATAAATATGAAAACATGTATATATAATCGTATATGTAAATAGATATATGTAGAGATATACATGAACCAATGAGGATCTAATGCCTAAGACCAAGACATCCATATATTAGTAATTGTGATGATAACAAGTTAGTCCTAGGACCCCTGGCTACAACCCGTGGAATCTATAAATGTGTGTATCTAAAACCACAGACGATGTATGGGTAGTCAGATAAATCTGAACCTAATACCATTATTTGGTCAAAATACCAAGGTTCACAGCCAGGGTGTCATATTAAACTAATCATCATAAGGATATACCATTAGTAATAAATAATAAAGATCAAGAATGATAAAATTATTATGTCCTATGAGCTCATCCACCGTGTTCATTAATGAGGAATCCATATATCAATCAATGAGTAATGTAATTCTATTTATTCTATGATATTATCTGTTGTTTTTTGTAACAAGGAAACCTAGATATCACTTGTAACATCAAATTGGATTATGATCCCATCCAAGGAATTCTGTAAAAAATAAAACCAAGTATTTCTTAGATCATTAGCAATGTTTTATATACTATGAGACCGTCCATTGTGTCCAAAAAAGAAACCCAAGTATCACTGAAGGCATAATATAGTTAACGTAACCAATGATACTATCTATGGTACTCCAAAACTATAAAACTGCTACCAGTCATGGAACATATAATCTCAAAAATCCTACGATCCTATACTTGGAATTATCTTATAAGGAATTCAAGTATCACTCGAGGCATGGTGTAATTTCTTTTATATGTTGCATATTATTATTTAATCATAGGACATGGTCTTCATCCATTACAATTACAAGTATCATGACTCATTTCATCACTTATTTTAATTTTTCAGTTGTAAAAGAAAATCAAATAAAAATTTAATAATGAAATCCGTGTATGTAGGCATGCCATATAATTATTTAATTATAAATAATAATGATGGAGATGGGATAGTTCATGCCTTATATTATTACAAAAATTTCCGTTTAAGGGCCCATTTTTATTAGAGAAGGATACAAACCTCCTTGGTGGTTTTATTATAAATCAGGGGCATGAAATAAAATCCACATCATTACCAGTTTAATTATGTAATTATCCATTTAAATTCAATTTAATGAATAATATTGATCCATTTACAATATCAGGAATAAAAAATTTTACCAAGGGATAATAAGATTATATCAAACATTTAATTTATTTGGGTATTTATAGACAAGCTAGGCTATTTAAAGAACTCACCAAAAAGGTGGGTCATTTTGAGGGAATGAACCTCACCCATGTAAATTGATTCCAACAAACATCATGGTTGTGGTATAAATATTCAACCTAATGTGTTACATAATTTAGGATCAACTCACAAAATGTATAGTGCGTCGAACCACAGAATACTTTATAAATAAGTGATACTTTAGGGGGAAAAAACTAGACCAGTTACCTTTTTCTTAGAATGATTTACTCATCAATTTTTGGAATGTCTCATTTTTTATAGAAAATATTTAAAAGATATCTAATAAATGTTTTGGATCTATGTGATGAGACGATGTAAGATTCCGAGGCCTAGTGATCCTAGAATTGATATTTGTAAGATATTAAATATATTAAAATTATGCATGAGAAGATTTCCTGAAAAAGTGGAATAAATCCAAAATAGAGTCTTGGATAGGAAATATGGGATCACCATTGAGTTTGGAATGCAGTCATTACCCTAGGTGCGACATAATATTTATCGGTGTAAGTTGTTTATGAAAAAGTTGACACGAGCATAAATAATAAATAAATAAATTGATTGATTGATTTTATTTGTGAAGAAGTAGCGACAAATTAAACATCATTATAAACTTTATTAAAACTAAATTTTATGTTTTTCCTCATACCCTTTTAATTTTAGAGAGGACCCAATGGAGGAGATTCATGGGAAAACATTGGAAGATCAAGAATCGTTCACGTGAAAGAAAATTTAGGATCTCGCCAATAAAATTGTTGCATATTATTTCATCATTAGTGATCGATCCATCTTGATATAGGATTTTTGTTTTATATAAATTATCCCTATTTTATAATTTTATGATGAAATTGAATCAATCGACTAATGGATTGATTCCAGGATCAATCTTATTGTGGGTATGACTATTATTTCAAGAATTTCATTATTAATTTTGTTTTTTTAATCTGTATCTCTTCATTCGTTCTTCTAATATAAACAAATAGAGGATGATATGAACATAAGATGAGGTTTGTTCCACATGTTTGTGTTTCATGAATTTCATTCCTCATTTTTTATTCATTCATCGTAGACATTCGTTTTGGCTGGTAGTTCGAACAATACTCAACAATCAATTATTACACAACCCTTTCTTCATGTAATGGATTAATACCACATATGTGGGATTGGATTGAAAATGGAATTGAGATAAGATGATGGATTTGGACTAGATTAGATTTAATCATGTGGTTTTGACATTCAACGATGGGAGATGAGATAGATGGTTTCCCATGAGGATCAGATTGGTAGATCTTGTCGAGTAGTGATAGCAAGGATCGACCATTACAGATCCTTTTTTACCGGAATGATTCATGGCTAGATCTGAATCCATATAAGAAAATGTATACATTGGTGTAAAATCCATGGTATCTAGAAAATCAGGATATACATGGTGTGTAATCTGGGAATAATTGATGTGTGTGGACCTTACTATGGCACTAGGGTTTCCATGGATAAAAAAGTATCACATGTCATGTGACATGCGACACACTCCATCTGACCCTTACCTATTAGATTAGTGTGTATCTTGGGGGATACATGGACATAGTAATGGTCTTGTACATTACATATCCCACATACATGGGTTGAGCATTGCACTTGGAAATTTCATAGTACATAGACATGGCCAGGTACATAGACATGGCCAGGTGTACACAGTCATGGACACTATCACAATACATTATACACAGGTAGATCTAGTAACGAAGGAAAATTCCATGTACCAAAAATACATTCGAGGTAATTCTTCAATGATGACTTGGAGACCTTTTCCACTTAGTTTGGACTAGTTTTCTTATGTGTTTGTTCCCTCGATCCATCCTTATGAGGGTAGAGTATAGAATTACCTATTTGATAATGTATTGTGATCATATATAAGGGATTAGTTTTGGAGAGAGTTATAGGAATCTCTCCCATTGGCTGTGATGAGATCCTCTATCACCATTTTCCCTAGGATGGGTTCTTAGAATCTACATGACTAACTATACATGGGTGTTGATCCCCTACATAGCAGGTTAATCTAGATTGGGTGAGTCGGTATTTCCCCATGGCCATGGTTGTGATCCCCATCTATGTATTTATCTCTCCATAATTTTAGATTGTACTTATTTATGGAGAGACCTAATGTGAACAACATCTCATATGGATTCCATCCGTACTACCAAACTCATGGAGTGAGTTATCTTGGGTGGGAGTGGGTATGGACTGTCTCGTATAATATTAGGTTGTAAGTGGGTTTTTGACCTTACATTGAGACTTAGTGTTGAGTATGAGTATTTTTTCATTTTTTGTAGTATGTATAACTTTATAATTGACATATCCTATGGTGATATAACTAATCTTTATGCTTTATGATTTAGGATTTTAGGGTTTCCTACTATGTATTTCTATAATCACCATTTCATGGTCTCTACCCATATGTTTGGTGTCTTATAAAGATGGTCATACATTCGATGGATTTCTTGGTGGATGGGGATTAGACAACATTTATATTTTGGATAGATAGATCATGGTTCACACCATGAGTTATGTTTGACCGTTGTCCAATCATACTATTTGGTTGGACTTCTTTAAAGTGAATAGTGGAATTTTATTTGTCCCTTATTTCTTATGAATATTTTCTATACTCTAATTGTTCTATTTAGATTTATTCATCAATTTGGTACCATTTTTATTTTAAAAACCATCAATTTATGGGCTTGGAGATGTGTGAGTGTTCTTATAAGGACATTAGGCTAAGTCCTACCATGTGATTTTTTTCTTACTTGATGTGGGTGTCTAGCCTCTAGCCTATTAGAGGTTGGCATGGGGTAGTCACAGTTAACTTATCACTAGATAAGTGGGACCAAGTGGGTCATTTTGTGATAGATTCATAGTAGAGGAGTGTTCAATATTAGGAATATATTTTTGAGTTTTGTCTAGCTGTGAGATTGGTTTGGGATTTATGGAAATTGTTTTTTGTGTTTCAAGTTAACATTTTTGGCTAGGGAATCTAGTTTTTGTGTGATGGCTATTGTATCCGTGCACCAGGACTCTGATCACATTCCTTTTGTTTTTTACATGTTGAAATTGGTTGTATGGAAAACATTGGTACATGAATCATATAAGAACGTTATGGGTTTCAGTGTATTTCTTTATTTATTTCCCCATATATACTCATTGACCATGTTATGTCTTATCTATTTGAGGATTCCTCCATAATGATATGAAAATATGATTTAGTAGCAAGATCATGGGGATGATCCCCTCAGTGACAAGGCTTTAATACAAGTACTTTTTCAGGAGGTAGTGCCTCCATGTGGTTTCTAGTAATTCCATCACCTGTTAAGTAGTAGATGGTACCCATAGTACTAGTGGATAAAGTGAAAAATATGAGTCTACATCATGAGTTTCAATGTCAGAAACCTCTTCAATTTAGGGAAAATCCAAACCAACAGGAAACTAAGGATTGGATTAAGGTGGTCACATCAGTCTTTCATATTTTTAGGAGACCTGAAAACCAGATATTAGTCCTGGTGTAGATCCATCTCCATGGATTTGCAGGATGTTGGTTGAGCTTAGTGGTTATATCATATAATGAGGTAACTCTTTCATGGATATTTTTTCTGTGCCTCTTCAGGTTGGATAACTCTCTAGATTTGTTGTGAAAAATGTGCATCCATGTGGTTTTATAGATACAATAGGACATCATGACTTTGGATGACTATTCCTCAAGGTTTACCAACCTCTCATGATACTAGATGAATATGGTTTGAAATATATTAATTTGGGTATAGAACTTTTTGATAGGTATACATAGATACATTCGGTTCAGTGTGATACCTCTATGAATTCCTAATTAAGAAAGGGTGCTAGAGCATGACTTGGTGATAGAGAGTTTTTAAGATGAGAAGATACCAACAGTGGGTGCCAGCAGTGGACACGCAGTGGCTATGACCTTAGTAGAAGGTAGCCGACAATAGAAGTATGGATTATAACATGTGACATATTTCATGAGTCAATCTCAAAACTATGGTTCTATAGTTAAGGGATATTAGGATGGTTATAATTATCCTAATGGGAGGTGGTGATACTCTTGTGTTTAATGGTGACATCTCATGCAGGATTTTGCAACCCCTCGTATTGTAGATAGAGAGATAGTGGATGGCCCACCTAGGAAGAGGTAAAAGTAGGGGTAGGGGTGTCTTCAAGATGGAAGATATGGTAGAGGATGAGGGAGAGGAGTAGGAGGTGGAAGATGGTCTGAACATGTTTCCACCACATCTCCCAAGTGATCTTCGCCAGGCTCAGGGAGCTAGTTGATGGGGATGAGGGGAACTGCTAGCCTCAGTGTACAATGATTCAGAGTCTCCAGATATAATTAGTGGTACAATATATGTGTTTTCTAGCTTTTATATAGTTTTTATTAACATGTACACAAGACACTCTGTTATTCCTAAATCCCTAGTTAAAGACATAGAGGTTTCAGTTGATCCCTTGGATTGACCCTTACGCTTGGAGGCTCCTACTAGAGATAACTCAATGATCACAGAAGTTTTACAACAGTATGATATCCCACATGGAGAAGAGAATTTATCATGGGATCTATTTATTTTAGTGATGAGGCCTTATGACTTCATATTAGGGATGGATTGTCCATAATCCATTCATGCACCGATTTACTATTTTAGGTGGAGGATTTGGTATGTTACCATTGACAGGAAAAGGTTTTCCTTAATAGGTGAGAAGGAGACCTAAGAAGACATTGATGGAATCATATACAGGAGTGTGTATTTGATTAATCATTAGATGGTTACCATTACTCGTGGAGTAGTGGAAGCTCTGGGGTATCCTTTTCATATAGTGGTGACTGAGTATGAGGATGAATTTCTTAAGGGTGTTCTAGGCATACCTACCTATTTATATATGGAAATATGAATTGAATTACTCCCAGGGTTGAACCTGATATATATTCAAGAATATCGAATGGCACCCATAGAGCTTCATGAGATAAGGGTACAGTTTGAGGATTTTTAAAGGATGGGATTTGTGATACCTAGTCTTTCCCCCTAGGTAGATTCGGTGTTGTTTCCCAAGATTGGGTATGGGATCTTGAGGTTATATATAGATTATCGATTCCGAAACCATGTGACAATGAATGATAATTTTACACTATCGAGGATTGATGAACTCTCTCATTAGTTGATAGCAGAAAAATGGTTCTAAAAGATTAACCTTAGATCAGGCTATCAAGCCAACTTCTAGTATGAGTTGAGGATATACTGAAGACGACATTTTTATGTCACTACAATTAATATGATTACTTGTTGATTCACAACATCATGATGAACTCCCCATAAGTGTTTATAAGAATCTTGATCCATATCTTTCATCCTTTATTCAACTATTTTTTGGTCATCTTCATCGATGTTATCATTGTGTACATGGCGTCCAAGGAGGATCACACAATACACCTGATAATGGTTCTAGATGAACTCCGAGATAACAAGATTAATTATAAGATCTAAAAGTTTTAGTTCCAGATTCAAGAGGTCAAATTTTAGGGACATGTGATTTTGGATAATGGTGTAACCATGGATTGAGTAAAGGTTGAGGCTGTGTTAGCTTAGGAGCCACCATATAGTGTGATGAAGGTGAGGAGATTCCCTAGGTTATGATGCTACTATGGGAGATTTATTAACAATTGATCTAGGATATCAACACCTTTTATTAATTTGACTATGAAGGGGAAGCATTTTATATGGATGAAGAGGTTCCAGAATGATTTTGAGGATTTGAGGTAGAGGATGAAAATCAACCTCATCATTAGATTTGCAGAGGTGGGTGTACAATATGTAGTAATCCGTGATGATTCAAGGATCAAACTTGGTTGTGTGGTGATGTAGAGGAATGTTATTATTACCTATGGGTATCTATACCTGAGACCATGCAAGAAAAAATATAACCCATGAGTTTTTGTGAAATAATTTTTTTAAATTAAATTAATATTTTTTTTTGATATTTTTCAATTCACACAATAATGAATCTTGGTTTTTTTATATTAAAGTTCTATGTTTGGATTGTGTTATACATGACACCAATTTAATCTTGCACTACATGCAACACCAAGTGAATAAATGAATATAATATCTTGATAATTTACAATATATTTAATATTCTAGTTAGATTCTATAGATTCTATATATTTTTCAATGTATGTGATACTGAGTTATAGTGTTTTTCAGAAAAAAATGAGTTTCTTTGCTAACTTATATTAGGTGCATTACCCAGTTTTACTGAACAACAATATATTAGTTAAATATTATTATTTAATATAATATGATATAAAAAAGCAGGAAAATTTATATTTATGTATATTATTTAATAAATTATGAAAATATGATACTTACACAAGATATAAAATGAACTCATCGATTAAAAATTAATTATAAATGGATATAAGAACAAATTGATTATAAATGAAATTTTTTCATAGAATTTTTTTTTATACTCATAAATCTATTTTTCCCTAATAAATTATATTAATTAAAATTATAGAATGATATTAATGAAAAATATATTATATATATTCAATATAATTATTTTTATATTCATCAAATATACTTTATTGGCATAATATTAGAACAAACCCTATATTTTTCATAAAAATCAATATTTTTATAAAGGCACGTTTACCGCTTTTTAATGATGAACCTATTTTAAATAATTTTTTTATGTAAATTTATTAAATATTTTATTTCATAATATACTTCATATTTTATAGATAAATAGAAAAATTAGGTTATGGTTTTTTTTGGAATTTTTCTATGATGATTCATTTTTTAATGAATAGAGACAATACTAAATTTTAATTCAAAACATAATTTTCATATAATTTATTTATAGTGATAAATTATATTTTCATTTGGTTTTAAATTAATTTCATTTAAAATATTTATTAATTAATCCAATTTAGGTCAGTGGAATCAATTTTATATTTAAATTGAATATAAAAACAAAGAAATTTTTTGATCATTTTTACTTTAAAGACCCGTATTTTAGTCCCATCAGTGGGATTAAATTCAAATTAATTTCCTCCACTTATGTGATTTTAATTTGTAATAATGTAATCCATATTTTTAATCATAATATATTATAATGTATAATAATAAAACCTTAGTTTTTGACAAAAAATATTAGTGGTAACAATTAAAATTAATTACAATGAATAAGTTGAAATTAAGCTTAACATGGGAGAAAAACATAAACTCCAGGAAACAATGAACTAGACATTTATCCAAAATCCATTAACTGGCCATATTTCAACCCTTTCTTCCATTTTATTGAATTTTTAACATTATTGGATCTACTTTAAATGGAAAGAACGTGGGTGGAATTCCCTTTTCTAAAATTGACAAGAGTGTCTCTCCTCCACTACTATTAAAACACCTTATATCCTCCCACTTACTCACACATATCAAGAAAATTTTTATCGACCAATATCTGCCCAAATAGATCCTAAAAATACCTTCCCAAATCCTTGAATCTTTACCTTGTGTATAAATCCATCCAAGGAATCCCTTTGGTGAAAACCAACAGGAGTTTCCCAAAGACGAGGTAACATATTTTCAAAAGCTCATTAGTTTTATTTCCATTATCCACCCCATGAAATTTTCTTATTAAATTCTTATAAAAAACACCATTATCATAAATATTCTATTATTTTTTCATACTATGGTTTTTACCTACACTTAAACACAATTCTATCTAATGGTTAATGAACATACTATTTATGTTTATAGTGAACTACCGCATCACGAAACAATGATTGTTTTTCCTTTACCATATTTCATGGTTAGGAATTGTGATAGAAGAGCTATATATAAATTATATAAATTTTATTTATTATTTATTTATTCTTTTTAAATTCTTTTATAACACATACCTCTATAATTTCTATCTTATGTAAATATGATAACAACGGTTGTGGTTGTGTGGACGACCACCTCCTTAAAGCTATGTGATTCGTTCACACTTTACAAGGAATGTGTTCAGTATGGTTATAGTGAAAGTATATGATATATATAACTTTATAATGTAACTTTAATGATATTATATAAGAATACAAATATATTTCATTTAATTACTTTCTTTCAATACGACAACAAAACGGAAATAAGGTTCCTGCATATGTATGACCTACCATCTTAATGAAATGTGTATTTAATTTCATCATTATATATTTTATATATTATTATAAATATATATATATAATGAATATATATTATATTTATTTAATGTTATTAAATTATTTAATTAATTTATTCATGATCTAAGTATGACGATGAAGAATAATAAGACAAAATATGTACGAAGCACAAAGCAGATATTACCCAAAGTGAAACATTACCATAGAATTGTTAATTATAATATATTATAAAGTCATAATAAAACCATATATGGTATTATATATTATAATATGGTTATTTTATATATTTATAATAAACATATATTTATTATATTGGAGGTTATATTGAGTACAACGGGAGACAAGACACAAGGTACGAAAATTGCATCTCACTTTTTATATTCATGAGATACATGCCATGTTCAACATTGTTTTATTTTTCAGGGTGTATATACATCCCAAAAATGTATTATATTATTATGATTATTAAAATTATTGGTATATAAAAATCCATTCTATTATCTTTCTTTCATGGCGTTTATGTTTCAAAAGTTTTCAAATCAGTAAGACAATTTTATCTCAATTTTCCTGCTTTGAGGCTCATGTTTTTATACATCTAAATTCTTTATTAAGGTGTATATTGTTCCATTTGACATTTTATATATGAATATCCATAATTTTAATTATATTTTAGGCTCAATTCAATTTATTTTTCTTACATTTTGAGTATGATTAAATATTTCGATGTTGTAAAAGTTTATTGAAACAATATCATCATTTTTTATGATTTTTTATGATTATGCCCGCATTGATAAAATATTTTGATCCATCTCACAAGAACATTCCTGAGTTTTCTTACCCTCTGATTATTCATGTTATATACAAGTAATGGTACACATTTTACACTCTTTGTTACTTATTATAACTAATAAAAAATATCATAAAAATATCACTATATTTCTCTCTCTAGTAGGAAATCTATTTTATTTCCAAATCCATGTTTCAAAAAAATATCAATTTTCTTTATAATGATATTTGATGATAATTTTCAAGTAAAAAGAATCTTAATTTTTTTAGGATTTACAAAGATTTATCAATAAATTTTAAAATGTAATTTTTAAGAACTATTTTTTCATGAATGTATTATGTTTTAAAAAATTATTTTTCAATGCAGAAGGATTATTTTCTACAAGAAATGTTTTTTTAAAATATCATTCAAAATTACCTCTCATCTACGATGACATCCGTTGGTGTTACTCATGCCTTTCTGGGGAAATTATTTAGTGTTTCCATTTATATTCTTTCTCTGAATGGTTTATTTTTTGATGGATTGATGTTTATGAATATCATTTCTCTTTCAAGGGTTGGTTATATGATTTTGAAACCCTCTTTATTTGTATGAATCATGATTTTTATAAAATGATTATAAAACCTGTATCATTTTTTATATGTTATGATATGATTACATTTTTATGATACCCATTTAGTTTCATGGGTTATTATATGATTGTTTATGATCTTATGGAATAGTTAAGTATGATTTCTTTATGAGATGTGTGGGACCTATATATTCCTCTAATGTATTGGGTAAATATTTATATCTCATTTGATAGACTAAGATAGTCTAGGGAGTAAACCTTTACAACTAAGATATCCATGAGAGTGAACCATGACAACAAAGATGGTATGAGGAGTGTATTAAAACAACTATAATATCTATGGGAGGGAACCATGGATACCTAGATGTTATGGGATGTTAACCCATATGAGAGAAATGGCCTTGGAAGTGATTCATTTACTACTATGGAAATAATTTTATATGCTTATGTGTCTGCAAAAATTCCATGTATTATTCCTATGTTATGATTTCATGCATTATGTTCTTTATTCCCTTACGATTCATGTCTTATTAACTTCCATGATTTATTCCATGATTCATGTTAATGATCTTATGATATGTAGGGAATGATCTTATAATGTTATGATCATGTTCTCATACCCCTATGATCATGTTAGTGATTACATGTATCCCCTATTTACCCTTATTTAGAAACTGAGACCACCCCTTTTTATGTTTATTTTCCATGGTTATGAAGATATGCATTTTGTATGATGTGTCTAGGAAGGGTTAGAGTCATAAAGAACCTAGTGGGTGATAATGTAGATCACTTATGTACCCATTTCTATTATTACATGTTCCCAAAGGCACTAAATTAATACAATGTTTGGGTGTATGTTTTTATTAATGTATTAAATATTCCAAAAAAGTGATGTAACATCTATGTATGAAAATATAGGGTTGTTAGACTTGGTATCTGAGTAATGGTTTAGTCATCCTTTGAAAACCAGATTGAGAAATCCTTTGTGATAACTCTAAGAAAATTTATAATGATAAGTATAAGGTTGAGTTAATGTTTAAGGAAATTCCCAAGAATTTTGGTAAAGGATAGATTAAATGGTTTACTATAAATACACCCCGATATAGATACTATAAGTGGAAGAGGTTTTGGAATAGATGATACTATGAGTAACAACTCTAACAAGGTGTGTTTGGCCTGTCTCTGTATAACCTAGTACACATCAATGAGGTTTACTACACACCTAGTTGGAAATCCTAGGGGAAATGATTTAAAATTCACATACTCTCCATGAACAATCATGAAGGATTGAAATTAATGATGTCTATGAATTACCTAGGATAATAATGAGGTGTCATAGTTAATGTAAGGTGTCATAATTTAGACATAATCTAAGTGGTTTTCATGATTATGAGGTGCCTAACTATGATAATCATTTATTAATCAGTGATTTCTGGTTTTAGTCAGTGGAGGTAATTATAATGAATTGGATTAACATTGAATGTGATGGACAATATGATGATGACTATTAAAATGGGATGAACACTGGAGTGAAGGTGTTGGGATCATTCCTAATCAATTTTAAAGTAATATTATCAACAATGTCTACCTTAACCAACATTTAGGCTCAATAAAGAAGAGAATAAAGGTGGTCATTGATAATTCAGGTAATAGAGACAATAAAGGAAAGAGGTTTTGATTTATTACAAGTCAAGAGTGTAAATAATCACCCAAGTGAATGTATTAGAAGAACAAGAAGATGTTTTTATTGTGGAAAATAATGACACAAATCAAGTGATTGGAATGAAAAAAATGAAGAGTTCGACTAATGAAATGGATGAGAATATTATCATCCCTAATAATTCATTAAAGGTTAAAATCTTTAAGTGTGGAATGAATGGTCATTAATCAAGTCAATATCCAAATTGGAAAGTCCAGGAAGTGAATTAGAAAGGTTGTACAAGTAGTGGTTATATGGATGTTCGTGTTGTGAAACCAAGTGAAATGTGATAGCAAAGTGGTATTATGTAATAGGATGAGGTATCCCAGTTAATTTCTTAAGGAAGAAGTGGAATAATCAACGATTTTATGAATTTGGATTCATTAATTATGTTATATTAATGGTTAAATAAATAAGAATTTTTTAGTTTATGTTTTTATAAGGATTTAAAATATTATGTTGAGTGGTCCAAATGGACTAGAAAAATAATTTCATATTAAGATTAAATTTTTAATAAGGTAAGATAACCCTTAATATGTTACATTTGTTAAGATAATGACTTTTTTATATGGATATGTTGGATATGAATATGTAAATTGACAGGTATTGATTACCATGGAACTAATTAATGACTTTTTGAAATGTGTTAATGCTATTATTGACAAGGTTTACAACATATTTGGATTTAAGGAATATATCCAATATACTATGGAATATATAAACATGATTTGTTTCAATAAGAATTGTGTAAATTTAGGTTATTACCATGTTTTAAGAGGATTTATGATGAGGGTATTCACATATTTGGATTGTGAAAACCAAGAGATGATTTTTTTATTTATATGAGATCAATGTTAAGATGATTTTGTGACTTTATTTCTAATGTTTTGGGTTTTCATGTTTCTTATGGTTTATAAAGTTAACCATTTATGGAAATTTTATTCAAAACATCAAATGAAGATTGCGAGATTAAAGTATTATATCAATACATGAGGATTTATGCATATTAGATAACCTATTGTAATAACTTTGTGTTGATGATAACTAAAGAATAATGGGATGGAATATGATGGATCTCATGATGTACTAGTAATTAAAGGATGAATAATTTACTTTCTTTTTAGAGAAAGATGTTAAGTGGATCAAGGAACAATAAAGGGTGTGGTTGCCTTGAAATTATTCATGTATATCTTTTGATGAAAATTATTCAACTTTAGGAAAAAGGATCTCAAAAACAAACATGTTATCTTAGTAGCTTTATTTATGATTAATCATATGGTCCCTGTGGTAATTGTAGATTTATGTATTAGTGATTGTTAACTTTATTCTGACTTTTTTCTCAATCACTATCCATTAGTACTTGAAGGTATGTTTTATCTTCAAATTATATGTTTTCAC
Source organism: Viscum album (assembly GCA_963277665.1). NCBI lineage: Eukaryota > Viridiplantae > Streptophyta > Magnoliopsida > Santalales > Viscaceae > Viscum > Viscum album. Next base: position 241,859,240 of record OY728135.1, read on the forward strand.
TACCCACATATGTTCTCCTATGTGGGAAGATAGATATATATTACTTTGGGTAACTTTCATGGTTGAAAATTTCCATTTTAAAGGATGTTTTAATATTTATTTTTATGATATGGGTTTCTATGAAAGGAACTTTCAAGTATTAAACCATTAAAAACCAAGATGAATTTCTAGGGAGAAATTCATTTGGGGGGGGGGGGTAAAATGTAACACTTCATGTTTTTGTGAATTTTTTAATAAATTTAATCTTTTTTAAATATTTTTCATCTCACACAACACTAAATCTAGATTTTTTATATGTATTCACCATGTTTGGATTGCGATATATGCAACACCAAGCTAAGATTGCGCTACATGAAACACCAAGAACACAAGGGAACATAATAACTGGTTACATTACAATATATTTATTATTTTAACTAGATTCTATATATTATATATATCTTGAAATTCATGAGATACCGAGTCAGAGTGCATCACACATAACAAAGAATTTCTTTGCCAACTTTCATTACATTCATTACCAAGTTTTTTCAAAGAACAATATATTATTAAAATATCACTATTTAATATGATAAGATATACATTTTCAATTAAATTAATAGTTATAAATACTATAAAATAGATCATGAAAATATGTGGTTTACATAAGATATAAATTGAACTCATTGGTTACAAATTAATTAGAAATAGATATAAGAACAAATTTAATATAAAGGAAATATTTCTATAGAAAAATATTTTGATACTCACCAAGATGTTTTACCATAATAAATTAAATTAATTAAAATTATAGAATGATATAAATAAAATATATGTTTTATATATTAAATAAAATATTTTTTATATTCATCCAATATATTGGATGATCATATGATAATGACAAACCCAATATTTCTAATAAATATCAACATTTTTATAATGTCACTTTTTCTGCCTTTTAATGGGGAACCAATTTTAAATCCAATTTTTGGTACTTTTATAAATATTATATGTCAAATAAAAATTTATATTTGAATTAAAAAAAATATAAATATTTTTTGCGTGAAATTATATTATTTTTCTGTGAAGTTTCATTTTTTAATGAAGAATAAAAAATACTAAATTTTAATTCAAAACTTATTTTTCTTATAATTTATTAATACTATTAAATTAAATATTAATTTGGTTTTAAAGTAAAATTGTATCAATTATTTATCAATTAATACAATTTAGTTCATTGGAATAAATTTTACATTGAAATTGAATATAAAAACATAGAAAACGTTTGAACATATTTACTGTAAAAACCTGCATTGTTATCCTGTTTGTGGGAATAAATTTAAAGTGATTTATGCCACTTCTGTGATTGTAATTTGAAAAAATGGATTCAAAAAATTGGAATCATAATATATTATAATTTATCAGAAGATCATATTAGTTTTTTACAAAATATATTAGTGAAATTAATTACAACGATCTAGGTGAAATTATGTTTAATAATGGACTAAACCATAAACTTAAGAGAAAAATGACCTAAAACTTGTAAAAAATCTATTAGACGGAAATATTTCAACCATATAATTACTTTTTATTTAATTGGTTCTATTACTGGACCTACATATAATGGAAAAAATGAGGGTGGAATTTTATTTTTCCAAATTTAGAATAGTGTCACTCCTCCAACACTATAAAAAGGCCACTTCACCTCCCACTTCCTCACACCTCTCATGAAACATTGAATCAAACAAGATGTAATAAATTATCTCATATAAATACCTACACTCATACTATTATCATCCCCTTAGGCATAATTCCATAAAAATAAGCCTTTTGGTGCAAAAAAAGAGTTACCCAAAGAAGAGGTAACATATTTCCTCATGCTCTTTAGGTTTATTTTCATTCACCACTCCTAAACTCTTCTTATTACATGTTTATATCACAATAACATTATCCAAAATATATTGATATGTTATTTAAATAATTTTTGACCTAAAATTACTCACACTTCTATCTAATGAGTTAAAACATATTATTTATGTGTATAATGAACTGCTGTCTCACGAAACGATGAATGTTCATTTTTCCTTGACCACCTTTTATGGTTAGGAATTATGATTGAAAAATAAATATAAAAATAAATATATTATATGTATTTTTCATTTATTCTTATTTAATTATTTTATAACACATACCACTATAATTTCCATCTTGTTTAAATATGATAACATCATTTGTGGATGTGTGGACTACCGCCACCTCAAAGCAATGTGATTTGTTCACAATTTACATGGAATGTGTTAAGGATCATTCTAGTTAGAATATATGATCTGTATAAAATGAAAATTCTGATTTAATGATATTATATACATATATACATATATTCCATTTACATAATTTCTTTCAATACAATAACGAAATGGAAATAATGTTCATACGTACGCACGACATACCGTCTCCATGTACGACGTATCCCATTCCATTTTCTATTTTTTATAGATGATTATAAATACATATATAATGAATATATATGATATTTATATTTTTTTTAAATTCATGAAGTAATTAAATAATGATTTGTGTAATGAGGTCAAGAATAATATGTCAAAACATTTATGAAGAACGCATAAGATATTACCCGAAGTGAAACGTTAACATGGAATTGTTAATAAGTGTGTAATATAAAGTCATAATCAAACCATATATGGTATTATATATAATAATATGGTTATATTATAGATATAAAATAAAATTTTATTTTTTATATAGGATGTTTTAATGAGTATGGAGAGATTCAAGACACAAGGTAAGGGAATATCATCTCATTTTTTATATCTGTGAGATACAAGCCATGTTCACCACTATTTTATTTTTTATGGTGTATATAATTCCAATAAATTTATATTAATATTATTATTAAATTAATGTATATTTAGATATCCATTCTATGATATTTCTTTCAAGGGGTTTATGTATCAAATTTTACCGAATCAGTAAGATAGTTTTGTCACAATTTGGCTTCATTAAGACTCATGTTTTTTCTATGATCATAAATTCTTTTTAGGTGTATATACTACCATTTATCATGTTATATCATTAATGTCATTGTTTTTGATGATATTTTAGTGTCCATGTAATTTCGTTTTCTTACATGGTGAGTATGATTCATTGTTACCAATTGGTAAGAGTTTATTGAAACAATATCTTCATTTATTGAGAGTATTTATGATTATGATTCCATTGATGAAATATTTGATACATCTATCAAGAACTCACATGTGTTTTTTGAAACTCTGGTTATTCATTTTATATCCAAATAATGGTACCATTTTCCACTCAACGGTACATTAGTTAAATAAGAAAATTTTTTGAATAAAAATTTGATCGAATTTATCTCTCCTGTCAAAAATATATTTTATTTCAAAAAGTGTGTTTTTAATAATGTTTTCCAAAATGTTTTCAAATGATATTTGAAGATAATTTTCATGATAAAAAGTATTTTGAAAATGATTTATGGTATTCAAAGGATCCTCTATAATTTTTCAAAGTTGTTTTCCAAGAAAAAGGTTTTCAAAAATGTCTTCTGTTTTAAAAAATTATTTTTCAATACATAAATGATATTCTTTCACCATTTTTTAAATATATTTAAAAATTATATACCATAAAATATGTCATCCACTGGTTTTATTAATTCTTTTATGGAGAAATAACTTAGTGTTACCATTAGATTCTGTCTCCGAATAGTTTCTTTTTTTATGGCACGATTTTTATGAAATCCATTTCCCTTTCATGGGTTATATAATTTTGAAAACAGATTTATTTCATAGGTTAATATTTTAATGGAATGATTATAAAATATTTCTGGTTTTCCATAGTTTATGATATGATAACATGTTCATGATACCCATTTCATTTCATGGGTTATGATATTATTGTTTATGATCTTGTGGTACATGTGTTTATGATTTCCTTATGAGATGGGTGGGACCTATATCTCCCTCTAATGCTTTGGGTAAGGATTTTTATCTAATGATATAGACTAGTATTGTATTTGGAGTGAACCTTTCATACTAAGATAAACATGGGAATGAATTATGACTACAAATATGACATGGGTAGTGAACTCATACTACTAATTAGACCATGTGAGTGAACGATGACTACCAGGATGGTATGAGAAGTGAACACATATTTTCATGATGAATTTGTAAGATATTTCTTGACTCTTATGGAAATAATTTTATATGATTATGTGTTTTACATAATTAAATGTATTGTTCCAATGTTATTATTTTATGGAATATGTTCATTATTTCTTTATAATTCATGTCTTATGAACTGATAAGATTTATTTCATGATTCATGTTTATAATCTTATGTTATGCATGGTATGATATTTTAATGCTGTAATCACATTCTCATACCCATATGATATTTTTTATGCTTACATATCTCCCATATTTACCCTTACTAAAAATTTTAGATTACCCCTTGTTATGTGTCCTTTTCTAGGTTATGGATATATTTATTAAGTATGATGTGTCTAATAAGGGTTCTAGTATTGAAGAACCTAGTGGGACATAATGTAGATCACATATGTACCAATGTCTATGTTCCCATGTTTCCAAAGGTACTAAAATAATATAGTGTTTGGGAATATGTTTTTGTAATGTATATAGTATTCCAGAAAATTGATGTAATGTTTATATATGAAAACAGAGGGCCACGATAAGAACCACACAACCCATGATCTTGAGTTGGTAGTGGTAGCCTTATCCCTAAGGATGTGGAGACACTGCCTTTTGAATGAGTGGTTTACCATTTACTCTGACCACAATAGTCTCATGTATGTCTTCACTCAGAAGGATGATAACTTGTTTCATAGGGGATGAATATAGATCCTCCAAGAAAATTACTTTGATATTATCTACACTTATATGAAGTGGAATATGGTAGAATATTATCTTAGAAAAAGATATTGTTCTCAGTGGTTGGATGAGGCCTCAGAGTAGTTAGCCTCATTATAGTTTTACATAGTGAACAAGGATTGTTCATTGTATCTTCAGTCGATGGATGTTACCCCACAGTTTTTATAGTGATTTACAACAACTCAACATTGAGATACAAAATGTGAGATCATACATACTTAGATATCCACTAAACATGATCCTGACGGATTTTCTGAAGGTGGGGAGAACGTTATCCTTTTCAGAGCAAACATAATAAAACCAGTGATGTTTCCAGATGAGGTGATCTATGTTTTTTATAATCCCCTTTTAGTAGTACATCCTGGTGATGTGAATATGTATTAGGACCTCTGATTTATTTTTTGTGGCTGGGCATGAAGAAGGTTATAACAATGTTTTTGTCTCGATGCCTCACTTTTCAGTCGGTGATGGCTAAGAACCAGGATCTAACAAGTTTTGATCAATCCCTTGATGTGTCAGAGTGGAAGTGGGATTTCATATCTATGGATTTAATTATGGGGTTACCATGTATGTATATAGTACACGATTCCATATGGGTGAAAAAATATAGACTCACTGTGTTTCTCTAATCCCTTGCTTTTAGGGAGCATAATTTAGTAGATATATTATAAAGAATTTATGTATAGGAGATATTATGGCTCTACCGAGTTCCCCCAAAAATCATTTTAGATTGTGATTCTCACATCACATCATGATTATGTAGAGGAATGAAAGAGGCCTGTGGGACTCAATTTCATTTGAGTACAACGTTTCACCCCTAAAATGACAGTTGCGCAAAGCATACATTTTAAGTTCTAGAGGCCATTGTACGAACTTTTATATTAGTCTTTATGTATAGGTTGAAGGATCCCATACCCTAGGTGGAGTTTATATACAATAATAGATACCATTACACCATTGTAATGGAACAATTTGATCCCTTGTATGGGAGAACCTTAATGTCACCATGTTTTTGAGCTGATCTAGGGCAGTCAACACTCATTGGCCCAGAGTTTGTGTGAGATGCGAAAGAGAAGGCAAAGATCATATAGGAAAAGATGAGGACTATACATAACCATCAAAATTACTATGCAGATAGATGTTGAAGTCCTTTTGAGTTCATTTAGGTAGAAAACGTGTTCCCGAAGGACTCACCTCAATGTATATTACATATATTTTCCTGGGGTGGAAAGCTATCACTGATATTCATTGGAACTTTCCAAATATTCCACAGGGTCTGTAAAATGGTGTGTTTCCTAGATCTACCAATGAATTTAGACCAGGAACATGAATTCTTCCACATGCCAGAACTGAGGAGATATGTGCCCGGACCACCACATGTTTCTAACTAGAGAAAGCTGCATATAAAGGATGGAGATACCATTTTAGAGTAGTCAATGGAGGGTGGGGATCGATAAGAGAAGATCATATATGGGTGTGTGATTCCTTTGGTGCGTTTTGGGTGGAAACACATGGATGTTTAGGAGGGCACATGGGAGTGGGAGACCCATATGCAGGCTCAATACCCACATCTTTTCGAGTAGTCCCTTTTTCTTTTCTAGGATGAATTCCCCAAAGGTGTGTTGGATTTAGTGCCTTATTTTTTGATATATAAATAATTGAAATATATATAGTAATATTTATGTAATTAGGAGTTGAGAAGAAACAATATTTTGCGGCCCAGTGATCCCAGAATTTATTATTAAAAGATATCACATATATTATTATCATGAAAAATTATCTTTCCTAAAAAAGTAAAATAAGTCTTAAAAAGTGTCTTAGATCATATATCTAGGACCACTATTGAGTGAGAATATTGTTTTTAAGAAAGGTGGGACATAATCATTGTTGGCATCAAGTGTTTTTGAAAATGTTTTCACAAACATAAATAATAAATAAAAAAATTATTTGTGATGATGTAGAGAACTAATAAACTTTTATATAAACCTTGTTAAAACAAATTTTTTGTGCTGGCCTCATAACCTTAGAATTTGAGATAGGAGTTGGTGGTGGTGCTTCTGTGTATGAACATCAATGAATTGAGAATCATTCGTTCCAACATAAATCTAGGGTCTTTTCAATGATAACGACATAGATTTGTTATTTGTTAGTGATTGATCTATCTCAAGGTAGGATGTTTTTTGATGTTTATTAATCACCATTTTTATTATCGTATGAAAAATGTGAATTAATAGACTAATGATTTAATTCACAGATTGATCGGGTATGATATTATTATTAAGGGAATTTGGGGTTTTCTTTGTTTTTTAGTTTTTATTTGTTTATTCGGAATTTTATCTATAATGAATCATGGATGACACAAACATTAGACAAGTTACATTCATCATGTTTGTGTATCATTAATTTTTTCTCCCATTATTATTTCATTCATATCCGACGTTAGTTTTAGTTTGTTGCTCAATAAATACCCACTAATCAATTATTGGTAACCCATTTCTTGGTGCAATAGACCGATACCATCAGTTTGGGTTTAGATTAAAGATGAGATCAAGATATGATGATGGACCAGGACTGAATCAGATTTCATTATGAGGGTTTTAATGTGTAATTATGGGAGATTTGATGGATATTTTCCCATGTGAATAGGACATCAGAATTCTAACTAGTGGTGATGAAATGGATTATCCAGAATATATCCTTATCTACTAGAATAATATGAAGCCAAATCAGAGGCCGAAGGAGAGGATTTTGTATTGTGAGGTAGATCAATGGATTTTGGAAAATCCTAATATATATGGTGTTTAATCCGAGAATACATTTCTTGTGGGGACCTTGCCATGGTGATTGGGTTTTCACAGAGAATAAAAGTATGACATGCTATGGGGCATGTCACCCTTACCTGGTTGATTGGTGCGTATCTCAAGGGATACAAATGAATAATCACCGTTAGGTGCAAAATATTTTCAAATACATAGGTTGATCTGTGTACTTGGACATGACATGGTGCATAGACAAATCTAGGTACATGGACACGTCTAGGTGTACTTGGTCCCACACATGACCATGTTCCATGATACATTAGTAGAACCAGTGCCTAATGGACACATCATGTATTGATAGTACACACCATTTACATTTTCAAATATGATGTGGAGATCTTATATCCCTTAGCATGATATAGTGTCCTGTAGGGTACCATCCCATGATCCATCCCAATGAGCGTATAATATAGATTTACCTCCTGAAAATAGGATTGTGACCCTCTCCAAGGGATTAGTTTTAGATAAATTTATATGAATGTATTCTATAAGATGGGATGATATCCTATATCGTCATTTTCCCTATGTGTGGTTCTAATAATGGTTGTGACCAACTGTACATGGGTGTTGATCCCCTATATAGAGGGTTAATCTTGATTGGGTTTGTTGTTATGACCCCATGAACCTTGGTTTGATCCTCATATGTGTATCAATCTCTTCATACTTCTAGTATGTACTTCCTTATGGATATACTCAACAAACAATGCATCTATGATGGATTCCATTTGTACTATTAGACTCATGGAGTGAGTTACCCTTGGAAAGTTTGGTTATAGACTCTCGAGATGAATCTTAAGCTAATAATGATATTGTGATTATACCTTGATACTTAGTGTCGACTATGAGAATTTTTGGATGTTTTTTATTATTTATCCCTTTATTGTTGAGATATCCTATAATGAATTGAATGCCTTGATTCATTATGCTTATTGATTTCAGGGTGTCCTAATGGGTATTATTATACTCACACTTATATGGTATTTTCCTACACATGTCATGTCTTGTGAAAAAAATTGACTTCTCGATAGGGTACTCAGAGGGCTAGAAATAAATGGAGCTTATATTTGGGATAGAAAAACTATAGTTCATATCGAGAGTCAAAATTGACTCTAGTCCCCTCTTACTATCAGGTTGGACTTCTTTACTATTTTTAGTGGTCTTGTATTAAGATGTTATTGCTTCTCAATATTTTATTATAATATGATTTTGGGATATAAATGTATGCATGAATTTGGTATCAATTTTAATTTACATTTCAATATTTTGTGGTCTTGGAGATGTATGTGAATGTTTGTGTGCATATAGGTACCTTAGGCTAAGGCCTCCCATGTGATTGTTATGCCTACTCGATAGTAGTAGCCAAACCCTATCCAATTGGAGGTTTGATTTGGGTAGTCAAACTCAACCTATCCCTAGCTAGGAAGGTCGTAGTGGGTCCTTTATAAACAATTATCAATCTTTGATTCGATCTGGAATGAGAGAAATCACAAGGATAGAAAAACTCGCTGAAAATAGGGCAATTTTTCACAAATTAGTTTATCATAATAAAAATGCAATCTAGTGGAGTCATAGACCTACAAGGGGCTATCGAACACAACTATAATCATTCTATTCTGATGTCAACTAAATAATTTACAAGAAATCCTAGCCCTGAAGGATAAGGGTTATTGAGTTTCATGTCATGGGGGAAAATGAGGGGACAAAGGGATGAAGATAATAAACAAGACTAGAGTAGAAAATGGGTAAAATCACCCCTTTAATATCCTTCATTGTTTGGGAAAACCATGTACCAACCACGTAGGATCTCTACCTATGTGGCACTAAGCATGTGGGCGAGGCACACCATTTTCCAAACCATGTGCACCCTATGTGCCCCCCTCTATAGTTCTATACAGACAACCTTTTAGGTTCTTGTACATCCTCTCATATGGTTAGATCAAAGTGTGATTATCCACATTTATGCGGCATGGTTTGGGTGAACGGTTTTCACTAACCGTGTTCAAACCATGTGTCTCATTTTCCATTTACAAAAGATTGGTTTCCAATTCCCAGTGCTCCCAAAATTCCACCAAACACCTGAGACACCAATGAGACCATTAACCCCATCTAAAAACAATAATTTCAAGAACACCAATTCTTGAATTTACATTCCAAATCACATCTTAACATTTGTTCTATCCACTAAACAAAAATATTCAAGTTACTTTCATAATCTTCATGTTTTAAAAAATGGTCTCTTACACCATGTTTTCACCTAGGATTCCAGGTGATCATGATTGAGTGGAAATTGAGTGTTAGTTAAATAATTTATCTATGTTGTTCCATTGATTGACTATAATCATTGATCAAATATTAATTATTATAGTTTTTTCATTCTATAGGGTTTCCACTATGTGGGGAAATTTTAATCATTATGCCTGAGATGAGGAGATAATGACATGTGGAGAGTTTAACATACTTTTCATATAGGGGTAATACCTATTAAACTAAATATGGTTATAATATAGGGGTTATTAAACATCTGTATAAAAAAATGATGGATATGTAGTATGTATTATTGTATACATCCATAGATAGATTCTCCCAAAAAATTATATAAGATAATTCCTTGAGTGCTCAAATAATTAATAATTTCATATGTATAGAGATCTAAAAAATATTTATAAAAATATACTCTTTAAATATTTCATATTTTTTGAGTGAGTAATCATTATTTGGTGTTTTTGGGATTAAATGTGACTAAAAAATATTGATATTTCATTTCATAGTAACAATGCAATCAATATCTACTAGTCATAAAAATTTAAATAGATCATAAAGGATAAGTGTAATGAAGTACATTATTATGGTTCATTGAGAGTGAAATTAGGCTAAGATCTAAGACAATTTTATTAAATGTTATTTTTGAACTTGGAGATATTTTTTTTCATTTTTACATGTTTAAAATGGTGTAAGAGATTTTTTAGTGAAGGGTAATTGATAAAAATGTCTCAAAGTGTGTTTTGGGGGTGTGGGTAAATTAAATTCCCTTTATTGGGCTACATTAGGTCCCAACATAATCTTAGAGGATCCCACCAAGAGTATAAATATATAAGAAATGGAATTTTGGCATAACACTAGTAAGAGAGAAATTAGTGGTAAGCTATAAATATTTTTATGGACCACTAGATTTATGATGTACCATTACATCATTTTTGAAATTTTTATTTTAATTAGTATTTTTTAAAATAAATATAAATCACACCCTAATTTTTTGAAGGCCGTATGACCCGGGGATACATCCTCTATCATTAATCTTCTCTTATCTATAATATAATCCTCTACTATTTATTTTTACACTATACAATCATCAATAAATTTATAGAAGTGGGAATATACAAGCATGGATAAAGTAATACCCCAGTGCATTCTAACTATTTTTCCTTTCACAATGTTTTTTAAGTTCAAACCTCCATTTTTGGGGTTTTAATTCATCAGTTTTAAGAAAATATAGCCAAATAAAATTACATTATCCATTGGTTTAACACTTAATACACCAGGTTAGGAAGTCACTTTGAACATAATAAATATTTCATACGTATTTGTATGAATTTTGTGGGTATAGACTAGGGTTAACATAATTATGGGTGGGAGAGTTCAAATTATCAAAATAGTTAGTGTAGGGTTGGTTAGTTCCAGAAAGGTTCTTTATTTTAGGTTCAGTGATTTTAGGAATTTTGGTTTACTATGTCTCCATGGTATTTAGATACTGAATATATATAAGAGAATTTGAAAAGGCACTCAATTTTAGGATAAATTATAAATATCCAAATTTTATCCTTTTAAGGGCTAACTTGGTGGGTTGCTTATGGGTAGGGCCTTCGATGTTATTTTGTACAGTAATTTTCCTCACAAACAACTTAGTTGGTGAAATGGTTATATTATATAGCCCAAGTAACTAATTAAAGGGGGGCATATTGATCGTTGTATGAGATGTGGATTTTTGCAATTTTTTTGTCTTTAGGAGTTATCATAGAAGTGTTTCTTACAGAGGTTTGATGGGTTGATCACTCTTTATACTTATTACTTCTATCACCATGGAGAAGTGTGTGGGGGTGTGAATTATCTTTGGTTTAAACTCTATTTGAGATTGAAATTAGGGTTTCTTAGGTTACGATCTTGAACCTATAGGTCTTATTTAAATTTTATATCACCATTTAGATTGAATTAAGAGAGAACATGGTCTTAATTATTCTTGGGGTTCATTTACATGATTGGATCATAAGTTAATATAGATGATTGGTTGGTGAGTGGTTTAGTCTCTATTGAGTTATTTTCCAAGGATTGATGACCTAAGCATAGTTCATGGTGATTTTCAAGGGACATCATATATAATCTGAAGTCAATGTAGGTTACTTTAGACCCATGAGATGTTTTTTGTTGTAAAATGAGTCAATAAGATATATTTTGATTGATATGACCAACCAGTGAAGGTTATTTAATGGATTATGGCTCTTTAGATTTAGTGTATGGGGGTGGGGTTTAGTTATTGTAGAAATATTTAGAATTAATGACTGGAAGGACTAAGATTAATTAGGATTGAGATATATTTTAATGGATTCCCCTAACAAAGAGGTATGTGAGAATTTATGGATAGCTGAGAGAACGGTCTTGGGATATGTAGAACTAGTGATATTTTATATTATACTAAATGGGTTCTATATAGTTTTCTTGTGGCGATATTCTATTTTTGGGACTAAGGTTATATTTTAATAGATGATGTTTGGGTGTGATATACCATATACTCATGTGATTATGAATTAATGTTCTTGGGAATCAGGGTGTTGTGTGACACCACCTGAATTATTTTTTAGAGTTATAATGGTATTATTGTTTTATTATTTAACCCTATGATTATTGTTTATATTGGTTTTGTATTTTTATGCCTTTACCATATTTAGTTATTTTATTCACAAAATCGGATATGTTAATCCTATTCAATGATTCAATTCCTTTATTTCATGGATTGGTTATTATATGAATTTCCTATGATGGAGTTCCTATATGAGAGTTTGAATCTAAAAAGGAAAGTACTTTTCTATTCTATGGGTATGAAATATATGTTCCAACGGAATTAGATGATATATATATATAGTTTTGGGTTTTATGGTGCCTTGGTTAATACACAATGACCCAAAATGAGTTCTTTCATTTTTTTCTATTACTTTATTTATTATCTCAAACATACTTACACTTTCTATATTGTAGATATATTATGGGAACCATTGGTGGTTCCCTACTATGATTTATTATTACACCCTTAATGAGCACCATGATGGATGTGCATATTTTTTTGGGTTGTAGGTTGAGTATATGAATTATAGTTCATCCGGATGGCGTAGCATGAAGGGTATTTAGATATGGGTCTGAGGGGAAAAATAGATTTTTGGTTGTGTTTCCTTTTATTTTTTTATTCTTGTTTATTTTCTGTATAAAATCGATATAACATGAGAACCATTTTTATATATTTATGTGTAATCAATATAGGTTTAACTTGTCATTCTATGTTGATGTTTATATATAATTTTTGGATAGAAGTTTTCTATAATTCCATTAACACACTCTAATGTTACTTGATGTATTCATAAGTTACTTATGATTGAGTATTTTTATATGAGAGTATAGTATCCCCAAATTTCTTATAGGTTCTTACCACAAGTCAATTATATATAATGTATGCGGATGCATTCCTAAGGTTAGATAATACCACTAATTTGTTAATAATCTAGTTAGGTTGAGTTACGGAGTTACACTTGTTATTAAAGAATTTTTTCTTTATTATTTTATTTTTATTTTGGGTATTGTATATGGATACT